>QTSX02005720.1:0-425095 GCA_014839935.2 Entomophthora muscae
TATCAGTTTTTATTGTATTTTTAGGTTGCTCTTTTTAGAATGATGTCATTTTGTACTAATCAGCTTTCAAGAAATAATGGTATATGAAATAAGATTGTTACTAGCTTTTAATACAGTTTAATTTAGCTGTAAGTAGAAAATGATTAATTTAATATAGGTTTTTATATTATAAGGATTAAATAAGATTTATTTTGATAAAATTGTTGTAATTATTTAAATTTATTGATAAGAAAATTAAAACAAATTTTTAAAGTTTTAAGTAGCACAGTTAATAGGAAACAGATTAATTTAACAAATAATGACCCATATGTAGCTGGTTGAAAAGCTTAATCTATATATATTTACAAAGTGGAGAATACAGTTTTGATTGTCTCATATATATAAGAAACTAGACCAACTAAAAGCAGTATCTAAGCTGGTTTCTTCCTTTTACAAACAGAATTAGATAAATTGTCACCAGTGCATAGAGTGAATGTGCCCTAGATTTACTGCATTTTCAAACCTTCAGTATTTTTACTCAATTTCAAGCACCAGAATCACATAGTGTTGTAACAAGCCCAAACCCTCACAGGTTTAACCAAGGATTTTTTCAACACATTCTCTAATCAGAACAACAATCAATATCCCCCCTTTACTAAATGGTACTACCCATTGCCACAATTGTTGCTCCATTAATGCAGTCATAATAGATAGCTCTTTTCTTCATGTACACCAAACTGGAGATACCTTATTTTCAGGGCTACCTGCTGATGACTCACTACAAGAGTAGCAAAACCCTTCTCTTCTCTTTAATAAATATTTAACTTTCCCAATCTCTTTCTTTTCACTTAATTTTATCTTTAACTGTTGCTTATAGCACAGTTACATCAGTTGTAGCATAGGTAGGCTTTCCCCATTCTAACAACTGTAAATATAAAATTACCATCTATGCTTGGGCACATGAAGCTTGTCACCAATCTTCCATGGATATCTTCTTCAAAGAAGGCAGCACTATACTGTAAGAACAGTGACTCTGTGTCAGGGATTCTTTCCCTGACTACATTAATTCTATTGAAGGTCTTAACGGCATTACATCAGGACAAACAACAAAGAACAAAAGTCTTCTGGATATGGATAACACTGGCTTGAAGCCAGACAGGAATTGAACTCTGGACCCTAAAGAAGAGTCAAATGTTAGTCTATCTGCAACAAACAAACTTAGTTTACCTTTTTATTTGAGTTCAATTCATTCAAAATTTGCTTTTGCGCTTGCTTTCAACTTCAAACTGGTTAATAAGCAAGTTGAGGACATCACTTACCGCTCCTCCTCTGATTGGCTGCTTACAGCTGGCTTGCCGCTCTGGAATTCATTATTCCTATATCCTGACCTAGCTCCGCACTTGATTTACGCTGAGATCCAGCCAATGAACCGCTTAATTGTTCCTAGTCTTGTGACTTGTTTCTGTTACTTCTCTTTGTATGATAACCTTGTAAATTTTATTAAGGTCCAGTTGCACTGGTACATGGTAAAATTGATAATTTCAGCCATAAGAATAATGCAACCACAATGTAAATCCTCTCCCATCCCACTATCCTTTTAAAATGTTTCAGTCTCCATTTTAAGAGTATTTAAGTGGGATATCCTTATGATTCCTACTTGTTCCAACAATAAAGACTTTATCCTATACCTGCTACTCATTCACCTTCTGATAACTTATTTTTGAAGCCATGAGAGGAATTTTATTCCTGTTCTGGTTTCTAGCTTCCTTCTTGCCAGTGTTATCAACCCTGGAGAACCCAACACCTACAACTGACTGGTACAACTCTTCTCCAAATGACACCCATCAAAAGGAATCACTTGCCCACAGATGGTTCAAGTACCCCTCCAACCACTGGGGACATAAATTCCATTATGTTCATTTGTTCACTCCGCCTCCTGCCAAACCTGCTCTGGTTAGACCTTACGCCTCCTTCTACCTCTTGACGTACGTGGTGGGATACTACCTACTTGGTTGGTTCAGTTCTATGTTCGGAAGATTCACTTACCTGGGACACCTAGGATACCTTGCAATGGTCATGGTTCCTATTGGCTCGGTAATAGCAGGATTTAACTTAGGAGCCTTGGCCCACCAACTAGGAAACTTGTTCCCTGCCAAGTGGGTCCCTGACACTCTGTAGTAACTGTGCTCTTTTATCCAAGTTGCTAAAAAGGAAAGGACAATATTAAATAATAGATAATGGCTTTATTTTAGCATGAACACTTTAATTGCATGCTTGTTGTGGCCTTCAGGTTAAGTAAGTACCCTACTATCATGAATGTGATTTCTGCAAACCAGACAACAAACCTCCCAATGGGGAATTAAACCCTGGCCCCACCACCCACGTTTCTGCTCAACCGGCTGCAATACCAGCTGGTGGCCCAGCTTTTTTGCAGCTGGCTCTCAGCTGCATCCAGACTGAAAGCCCTTCCCAAACCCCCAAAGTTAAGTCACATTATCTCTGTGTTGCAACTGAACTAGCTATAGTTCAGTATTTTAATCATAAAGAAAAAAGTCCAAAAGAAAAGAACATAGATTAGGAATAAGATGATAGCTTTATTTAGGATTCAACACTATTATACTGTAAACAATATCCTCTAATCTACAAGGAGGGGGCATCATGGTATAATCCAACTGTGATTTGGGTTACAAATAGCCTATTGAAGGATTGCCATCTGGGATCAGCCTTGCTTCTAATCTGAGGATATTTATTGTATCTCAACATTTGAAGCAGGCAAGGTTATATTGCTAGATATGTTATGAGGCGCCTCTATGAGTGCCCCCTGTGTATTGTGAGATACGTTAGCAGGCGGGGAGGTAATCTCAATCACAACACTTTCTAAGGTAGTTTTGTATGAAAGATGAGATGGTGCAATAATATTGGTATGTTGTAATATTAGTTGATCCCAAATCAAGATCATAAATGGTACTACATATATGGATCAAATTAGTACTACATGTATCATAGTGAGATATCTTAATACAAAATTTAATAAATATTTCCCTCCAAGATCTCTCAAGATTTTCTAGAAAACATATGGAAATAGGAAAGAAAAAACAGGAAGGACTTGGCAAAGAAGAAAGTAACTTAAGGGATAACTATTGTTGGTTCAGACTCTGAACAAATATGGAGAACAGCAAGACAATGATCTTATTTTGAGCTCTGTGAATGATTGAAGAAGACATAAAGGCAATAATTATGTGTTAGAATATAGAAAGTTAACAGATTTACTGTGGGAATTAATCTTTTGTTGATTTCTGGTCAAATTGGAAGCAAAAATGATGTCATCAAACTTTTTTGGGCCTTAGTAAAGGAAGAGAGAAATTAACATGATAGTTTGGCTTGAATAAAATATATTTGAAAGATGCTGAAAGGTCATCTCCCAGGGAATCTTTAAGAATCTAATAATAAGCTGAGTGGCCACAAAAGATCAGCCTAGTCATTACAATCAGATCTTAATACCACGCATCATATTATCCCTAGTTTGATATATTCAAATATAGTGATTATGAGCTGTATAATTGCTATTTTATTAGTAAAAATAGATGATTACACACATTTAATTCTTGATTGAATATTAAATCAAATTGCCTTTTATACAGCATGTACTCTCTAACTTGGACCAGATTCTACAAGCCAAAGATACACCATCCAAATAGGATACTATTATTAGAACCAAAAAGAGGGAAGAAGAATACCAACAGTCTTCTTTGTGTAGGCAGAAGAACAAAGTCTGTGTAACTTTATGGCATTTATCATGGGTAATTGGCCTGATAAACTTGATTATATCTATTAAAATTGTAGGTCAAATTATGGGTTTAGGTAGATAATTTATTGAATTCTCCGGGTAGGAATTCTTGGATAATCCCAGTATCTTTGTGAAAAAATTAATGCAATCACCAAATTGATTAGGCCATACTAACTAACAGGATTCAGTAAATGTTGAATGGTTTAATCTCAGAGACTAAGTGTCTTAAAAGTTGATTAATTAAAAAATACCCAGGAATATGGGTTATGGGGATTTAATCATAGAATAGTAACAGTCATTACTGTGTTAAGAAAAAAATTAAGGGTAACTGTTAATAAACACCATGGTAGCACTTGGTTGTTTTATTAAACCATGAGGAAGTTCTGATGGTAAAGAAGAACTTAGTGCAGAAACTACTAAATGTAGACACAAGGGTCTATGTATCAAGGGGTGATCAGTAGGTTAAAAGCTAGTACACTGAAATCTTGAATCAGGAATGGGGATATTTCACAGGGTGTTGGCATGAAGGATCTGGAATATATCAAAGCCAGGGAATTATAACTTCACAGAAGAAATTAGGTGATTCTGAAAGGTGTTTAAACACATTCTCTTTAGTTAAGGATATCAAGTTAATTTGGGGAAACAATCTCAATTGGATGAAATGGATATGTCATAGATCATATACTAGGAATCCAGGTGAGATTCCGGAACCAGAGGGGGTTCTGCCAAATATATGACAAATGGTATATAAAATGTCATGAATGACATTTTGCTTCTGATGATAAACAAAAGTCAAAAGCAAGAATTAACTCTAGTCCTTGCAATCTGCGGCCTGCCAGCCCAGAGATTCAAAAGTCCAGCTGCCAGCGTATTTTCAAGATCAAATTAGAAGGCTATTCAAAGATCTGCCTGTAAAACCAAGGGAATTTCACGGGTATGGATAGGTTCACAACAAAGAGCTTGCCAGCTAAGGCCCAGACCTATGCAGAAGTAGCTGCCTGAAAAAAGGAGATTTTAGCAATACCTGAAATTACTCCCCCAATAAGCATCAGTCAGTACCAGTCCCCAGCTTCAACCTGAAATAAATTTGGCTGGGCTGTGTGATATTGATAATATAAGCAGAAAATAGAACATCACTACATCTATTCACCAACGCCAGCCAACCCAGAATTAGCTGCCCCTGAGGACCAATCAAAGTATCAATTTCCAAATGATAAAATAACTGAGAACTAAATCTTGTAGTTTCTAGAGATACCAGAATTAGTAGTATAAAACCCCCAACTAAGCTGAAAATAGCTGTATTGTCATTCTGATAATAAAGTTAAATGAATCTTTGGTTCACATAAATTCTACCCTATCTAATTCTATTATTTTATCTCCTACACACCAGTTCCATAGACTCAAAGGCCCCCACCAATCCTACAGACAATCTTGTGGCCTCCTTTCCCATGTTATCCTGCCCAGCTGGATCACCTTTTGCACCTGTACATTACACTGAGTACCCTCCAAATCCAGCCTATTCCAAGTTTACCCCAGAAAACATACTGATTGCCAACCCATTGGCAAGAACCAGAACCTCAGAAACCTACAACCACAAAGGAAAATGATACACAGTGCAGCCCAGGTTATTCTGTGATAGATATAATTATTTTCCTGCCTGCCTAGTACCAATGGTACTTCCTCTGACCCTGCGGCCCAACTACCTGCAAGATTCTGTTGCCACAACTAATAACGCTATCAACCAGCTGTTTGAATTATTATATATTTCTTTAACAGGCTTGGAGGACTCCATGGTACCCAATTATGATCCTTGGTCCTTGCTCAGTCTATCCCTATCCTACGTTATCAAGTTGGCTCACATCCTATGGTGGGCCCTACCCTATGGCCTGGCAGTTCTGCTACCTGCATTAAATAGTGCACCCACCAAAATTTGGTAAACTGACATGAATGGAAACAGATTTAATAGAATAAAGATATATAGTTGATGTTTGTTACTTTTCCCTCATCCTATTTTGAGCTTTTATTGTTTCTATTCTGTTTGTCTTTAGAAAGGCTAAATTTGGTGCATCAAGATTAGGGAGTGCTGCACTGCAGAAGGAGATCCCCAAGAGGTCCACAGATGTCACAAGTGACAAACTCCTATTGACCATGCTTACTGGAAAACTTCAACTACAGGATTTGAACCCTGACATCCTGCGGGCCGCCAGCCTGCAGGACCAGCCGCCCTCAGATTTTTGGGCAGGAACCAGAACAGGATTTGACTTCATAAAATCCTTTAAAGCTTGATGAGTCAAAATCACCTACATCAACACTCCCCACGTTAAAGGTTCCTGTTAACTCAACCAATCAGCAGGCGGGTCTAGCCATAGAACCCAAAATAAATCAGGCCACCATGGAAGGGGAAACAAAGAAACTTCCTATAGAACACAGGCCGCCCAAAGATGACCAACCCCACAACCCAATAAGGGAATTTGAGTATTCTCAGTTTGAACCAGCCAATTAATTAACTCCCACAATGGATGCCACCAAGGACTGGAAAAACCTAATAGACAGTAACACCCGGGCCAAAGAAATTTGTAAAAGTTTACCCATGACAGATGGGCATACTTGTACCCTGGACTGCCAGGAAGTTGCCCATTGCCATTCTTGCAATAAAATGACATGAACCTTTGCTTCAACCAGGTTATCTCTATTTGATATTAGTTCTATTTCATCTATAGTCTATCTCCTGCGGTTCTGCATCTCACGCCCATCAACCCCAAGAAACTGCAGACCACCTGCCTGACCTTTATTGTCCACCAGGAGCTCCCTACGGCCCAGTACATTTCACTGAGTACCCCCCAACCCAGCATATTTGGAGTTCACCCTAGAGGAAATCCTAATCTACGACCCTGAGGCAAGAACTAGAGAGACTGAGACTGTTTACAGGGAAGGCCACAAAATCCCTATACCTCCCCTGCTATTCCGCAACAAGTACAACTACCTGCCCGTGTATTTGGTCCCAATGACTCTGCCTCTCACCCTGAGGTCCAACAGCCTGCAAGAATTTGTTGCTGCCAATGAATCCACTCAGATATTTGGAGTGATGTACATCACTCTTACCAGCTTGATAGATTCTATGGTACCTGCTAGTGGACCTTGGGCTCTCCTGGGAAATTTTTTATCTTATATTATAAAGTTGGCCCCAATCTTGTGGTGGGCCCTCCCTGCCAGGCCTGCGGGCCATCTGCCCGCAAGTTCCCAGGAACCCCCCACAGGCTGGATCACTGACAACAGAGGACTCTTGTGGAGATCTAGGGTTAGCTAGGATATTTCCTAAGAAATCATTGGTGGAGGTAAAAACTGCATTTGAGAAAATGTATGCTGAATACTTTACCAAAGCATACATGCTTGCACAAGGCAACATAATCTTTGCCTGGGACTATCTAAAATTGCTGTGGGGGTTTGTTGAAAAGTTCAGAAGATAAAAGAAGCAGCCAACTGAGGAATTGAAGGTCTGCAATTAAGTGGGGAAAAGAGTTTGGAAATGCTTTCAAAATGGCAGGATAACAACAATGTTAAGTATATACTTCTTAGAAGTATAATAAACAATATAAAGGAGAAAATTTAGAAGTGAATGATAATTTATTATATATTAGTTTGGAGTATTATATAGTATCATAAAAAGCCACATGTTGTCCATGTACGTCATAGCAGTCATGGGGCTTGTCCAAGTAGTGTTCCTCTTAGGACTCAAAATGTTTGATCCCCATAATAGATGGGCAAATAATAAGAGTGCCACCGGCTTAATGATTAGTCAGGGAATCATTTGGAGAGTTTTTTGAGGAATTACTTCCCCAAGAGGGAGTAATCAAAGATGTTGAAACATCTTCCCCTGGAGTGCTGGAAGGCAGAGCCTTGGGAATTTTCTTGAGAGAGTTGGGGATGCGGGCTTGGTATTGACCCAGTTTTGCATTGGGGACAAGAAGTTGGGAGCTGTGTTGTGCTGTTCTTGCTTTGCGCAGGCGTATTCAATCATGGTGCATACGCTTTAGCTCTGTACAGTGCCTATTCCATTGATGAGGTAGGTGTTGTTTGGTTTGACTTCCATAAAAATTCTTGGTCCTTGTAATCCTGGGTCCAATTTGTGCATGCCGTGATTAACAACTCAGATCTTGTCCCCAACTTGGAAGTGTTCCTGTTTTAATGGGACAGCTTCTCTCTCAATCCTTTTTTCCTTGTCTTCCTGATCTTTCCTAGTGTGCTGTACGTCAGGGTCATCTTTGTCTGGCACTTTCTTAGGCAGAGATAATTGTTGTCCTGATATAGTGCTAACAATGGTGGGTTTATGACCATAGAAAATCTTGTATGGGATTTTGCTGGTATTGCGGTTAACTTGAGTTCTACACACCATAAGTGCTGTTGGCAGCATGTCAACCCAGGCTTTTGGATTGTTTGCAGATAATTTGCCGAGGGCTTCTACAAGAGAGCCATTCAGTCTTTCAACTCTTCTGTTTGCTTGCGGGTGATAGGGGTTGGCTATGGTGTGTTTTATTCTGTTTTTGGCAAGGTAGATATTGGTGTCAATGGCTTTGGGTTCAGTTCTTCCATTGGTGATTAGGAGTTTAGGTTTCCCAAACTTAGCTATGATTTCCTTGCCAATAAATTATCTTACATCATTTTCTTTATGTTATTTTTGTAGCTTGTGCTACTGGCCACCTATTTGCATAGTTGATAGCTGTGATAATGTACTTTTTGCCTTTGTTATTGCCATGCATTGGTACCTTAATATTCAGTGACCACACTTTGAAAGGTTGGGTGATTGACACTGGTATTAAGAATTGGGGGGTGCCTTGGAGTGGGTGTACTTTTCACAGACTTTGCATTGATCTAGTAATTTCTTGATGTTGTCCAGCATGTTGGGCCACCAGTAGTGTGTCTTGAGGTATTCATGTAAGGTTCTACTATAGGTGTGTCCCATATCTCTGTGGTATTGAAGGATGGTGTCAATCTTTTGTGTTGATGGGACGTAGGGTACAGTATTGCTATTTAGTAATATGCTGTGTAGAGTACCATATACGTTTTTGAAAAGATTTTTGTTCTTGAGGACTTTCTCTTGGATGTCCATTGGTGTACCAGATGGGAACCCCTCTTGAAGATTTCCCATTATTGACATGGGCCAATTGGGGTCTTCATCAGTGCATAGGAGATTTTTACGGTATAGCCTAGACAGGGCATATGCAGTAAGCATTTTCTTGCCTGATTTGTATTTGATTATCTTGGGGTACCTTTGTATGAGGCTCATACATTCAGCTTGATGTCTAGATAGATGTTGTTGAGTCTTAAAGAACACCAATGACTTGTGGTTGGTTAGCACTTTTAATATCTGTGCACCTTCCAGATAACATTGCCACTTCATTAGACAGTGGACAATAGCTATCAGTTCTTTGTCATGTATTGAATATCTTTTCTCACCATCAGACAGATTTTTTAATTTATATGCTACAGGGAGGAATTAATTTTCTGCAGTTTGAATTTGGAGTACTTCTCCTATTGTACAATTGGATGTGTCAGTTTCTAGTTTTTTCATAATGGTCAAAAAGGAACCTGGGGAGTTTGTAATGCCAAAGTTGAGGATAACACATTTAAACAAGCCATACTTAGTTCTGAGCACTGTTTTAGGTATGTCCTCTGGCTTAACGCAGATTTGGTGATAACCTGCTGTCAAGTCAATTTTTGTGAAGAATTGGGACCCCCAGGGCATTGAAAAGGTCATCAATCAGGGGCAGAGGATACCTGTTTTTAATTGTGACCTCATTGAGCACCCTGTAGTCTGTGACCAGGCAGAGTCCTCCATCCTTCTTTGCTACAAAAAAATGGCTGCACCAAAAGAAGATTTAGAGGGTATTATGAGTCCTTTTTCAAGGGCTTTGTCTAGATAGACATTTAGCGTGTTGTCCTCTTGTGGTGTTAGGTAGTAGATAGTTTGTGCTTTTGGTATACTCCCTTTGAGGCTGATTTCATTTTTTATGCCTTGATTTGGCGTATCTCTGGTAAATTTTCTTGGAAAATGGAAGGGTTTTTTTTGGATTATCTGTTGTCAAATTGGGTATTGTTTGTTTGAGGTCTCTACATTTTTAAAGTGGATAATTTCATATGTCAAAGTGCTTCAATTGATCTTGCAAGGGTCTTTTTTCTTCAGCTTCCATAAATTTTCACAAATATTTGGTCTCTCATAAGTGTATCAAAGTGGGTTAGATACACATGGTGGTGCACTTCACCTTGTTGTATGGTGAGGGTAGCGCCATCCCAGTCAATATGAGGTTTGTTATTTATCATTCACTCCAGACCAAGTACAGAATTTTAGTTGAGGATTGGTATTATTAGGCCACTAAGAGTAGTCTGTACATTTCCTATTTGGGCACAGAAAGGCTTCACTTACCTGGTGACTGGTGTGCTCCTGTTATCTGCCATGATAACTCTCTTGATATTAATTTGAACCATGGGTAGTTTCATGAGGTTGGTAAATCTTTTTTCAATGAGGTATTGGTCTGCTCCAGTGTCAAAAAGTGCTGTGCTTTGATATCTGCAAAAGCAGAAAGGATAATCCCAGGAGTTTATTTCCAGTTTGGGCGGCAAACAGTATAGGATTGCTGGAGGGTACTTGGATTATGGTCATTGAGTCCACATCTTGGTCCCTGTACAAGTCTTGCAAAGTGGGGGAGGGTGGCTTGCTTAATCACTCCCCTGAGCTTTCCCTTCCTTGGTGATGTTATCAGTGCTCATTTGATTTGCTTGAGCGGTACAATTTCTGTTTTGATGATGAGAGTTGTTGACTTGGTTGATTTGCTTATTAGGTTGAGGATCCTTCTTTGCTGTGAGACTTTCTTTTTGTTTTTTTGTTGTGTGTAGGTTGTCAGATTTTTTTGCAGCTTGCTTTCCTTTCAAGAATACATATTGGAGACTCTTGCAGTGGCTCATGTCAAACTGTTGTCTAATGTATGTGGGGAGACCATTGTAGAAGTCCAGTTGTGGTCCAACCTAATCAAAGTTGATGGTATTGGGAGCTCAATCATGTATGTCCTCATAGACTGCAATGCACTCCTCAATGCTTTCTGTCATTTTGAAGGTTCTGAGTTCTATCATAATCACAAAGTCAGAGCCTTTTATGGTAAATTTCTCCAGGAAGGTGTTCTTAAACATGTCCCAGTCTTTGTTGTGACCAGGGTGCTGATTAAACCATTTGCTTACAAAGCATGAGGCAGCCCCAGTGACGCGTAAAGCAATTCCACTTGCCCAGAGTTTCTGGGGTTAGCCTACTTGTGTAAACTTATTTTGAGTCTTTTGAATCCAGAGTTTGGCACTTTCTTGACGTAGTCCTGAGAACGTTCCAATTTCTGCTGAGTGTAGGCGTTGGAATACAATGTTGGGTATTTTGGTTGCGTCAGGAACTGGAGGTGGATTCAGGAATCCTTGAGTACTGAGAAAATTGTACTGTTTGGTTGGTAAAAGAATATTGTTGAAGACAGTGAATCCTGTGGGAACGTCCTGACCTTCTTCATATTGTCTCCAGCTGGTGGGGAGTGCCATCTGATGGGTTCTTTTCTTTGGATGAATTTTTTCTTTAAGTTGTGTAGGTGTGGATAACCAACCTGTGCTACCACTGTTAAGTACATACTTCTTAGAAGTATAATAAACAAGATAAAGGGGGAAATTTAGAAGAGAATGATACTCTAATAGATATGAGTTTAGAGTACTATATAGTATCTTGAGAAGCCACATGCTATCCATGTACATCATAGTGGTCATGGGGCTTGCCCAAGTAGTGTTCCTCTTAGGACTCAAAATGTTTGATCCCCATAATAGATGGGCAAATAATAAGAGTGCCACCAGCTTAATGATTAGTCAGGGAATCATTTGGAGAGTCACTCAGGAATTACTTCCCCAAGAGGGAGTAATCAAAAATGTTGCAACACTAATAATAAAGTAGAATTATATACAGTAGTTTTAAAGCCTGTTGAGATAAACATATATTAATCAGTTTAGAATGCATGAACTCAGTCTAAAAACAAAATCAAGGTGAATCCAAATCTATTGTAATTTAATATAAATTCCTTGATTTTTGATTTTGTTTTTAGACTGAGTTCATGCATTCTAAACTGATTAATATACATTTATCTCAACAGGCTTATAACTGCTGTACTATAATCTGTTTTTATCAAGTTGCCTTTTCCTTGTTGTGGTGATTATTAATTTGTATTGATGATGTGCTTGCATTTAATTGGATAGTTTCACCTTCAGTTGCCTTGGTAATAGGAAATCAAGTTACTTCCAGAACCACAGCTGGTGTCAGGGCCCAGTAGGTCTTGATGGGTCTCCATAGGAAACAACTTATACAGACTTAATATGAACTTTTCAAAATCAACTAAATTCAACTTATTTTTATTGGGCTAAACTTAAAATGATCACAAGGGGATCATTGTGAGCAACACCTTTATATACCATTTCATTAGATCCTTTAGAATCTTCCTAAATCTTCTAGACAGTCTTAGGGACTCTGCTGGTGGCATCAGGCTGGGGTTTTGGGGCATCTTCTGAATAGCATGACTCATGTTTCTTTGCAAAATCCCACACATCGGGCTTTGCATCCTTATTTTGTCTAAAAATAGCACAGATCAACTATACTGGTGTTTGGCTTCAAAATTCGTGTTTGGACGTCTAAATCCGTCCAGCTGTTGCTGAGTTATGCTTGAATTAAGATCCACATCAATTCTTGTGCCTTGGTTGCATATTTTTGTCACTTCACACTGGTTAGGAATTTTAGCTGGCGGCCAAACTTTAAAAAGCCATAACTCATTGTCAAGAGCAGCTACAAGAGTCATCAAACTAGCATTGGAATCATAGAGAATAGTAGAGTTTTCCTAAGGCATTTTTGTAACACAAGATGTGTCAGGGCGTATCCTGACAGCTGGCCTCAGAAAGGCAACTTGATTTGCTATTGCCAAGGCAACTGAAGGTGAAACTATCCAAATAAATGCAAGCATATTATCAACAACAAATAATAATCACCAAAACAAGGAAAAGACTTTTTGATAAAATAGATTGTAATATATAATTCTACTTTATTATTGGTGTTTTATAAAATCAAAAGTAATCAAGCATCCTTAATAGCAATACATAAAACATAGTATAGTAAACTGATGGTTTATCTTTCCTATATCTCCTTCCTTAATCAAAAGAAGTTTTTTTGGCCCCTGGCTACACAGGAGCCAAAAAATATTTAAAAAATTCTGTGTTGTGAGGAGGGTGGCTCATATATCATTATATGGGTTTGTGGTTTCTATATTAGTGATTTGAGTGCAGAATATTATATAACTTCATTGTTTAGACAATTTTACATCTACATTAATTTTCATTTCTAAACATGGCTATCAAGATTGAATTTTTCATTTGATTTTATTCAGAATGGAGCTTCTTGATTTGGACTGATTTGTCCTAGTTTCTTCATGTACATTCAATTTAGATTACAGTTCCTGCAATTATTATTTGAGTTTACTAGTGGTATTTATTTATGATTTGAAAATGGTTCTTGGATTTGACAATCCTGCAATTTCAAAAAACAGTAAATTTCATGAAATGGCTGATGGATTTGAACGCTTCAAATCTGATTCCAGTTAATTCATTTTGCCCATTTGAAATATGCAGCTCAAATTGAAATTTGCAAAGTGTCTATGAGTTCACGCATTTTCAAATATTCAAATAAAAGTAAAAAGAATTCAATTTAATTAAAAAAGGCCATCTGCAAATGTGATTTGAAATTTGGACCAAGGATTTGACAATTCTGCATTTTTACGTTCAGGTTCTGAATTTACAGTATGACAAGTGTTATATGGCAGCAATCACAATAAGTACAATTGGTTCTACCCCAACACTCCCCACCTGCAAGCCCCTATCACCCAATCCCATACCTCCCAGGCCAGCACCACCTCAACGCCTTCCTTCCTGCACTATTCTGCCTAATAGGCATCAGTCTTTCTCTCTCACATAAACTTCTTGTTGCCAAACATTTTCTATTTATATGATCTTTATCTTGAATATCAAATTGTTTATTTTCTCTTTGTTTATAGTTGGCTTATTTCTTTATGTTCAGCTTATTTCTATAAAATCATATGTTTACTATGCAATTTATCTAGATCCAGAACACAGTTGTTTTTAGCTCTTTACACAGGCTCTTGTGAAAGTATTAACAGTAATTTGGTGATCAGCTAAATTTAAATTAGAAAATTATAAGTTTATTGTGTTTAGAGAAAGTTATCACTGATGTGAATTCAAAACCTATATGATAAACTTTAAGCCAATCAGGAGCCAAGTGGGAAAGTGATTGCTATGACATAAAGGGACATTCAATAATTCTTTAATGCATGTGTGCTAATTAATCTTATTGGCTGGTTGTTTTGCCATTATGCGCCACAGCTCCAATGGCGTACAATGGCAAAACAACCAGCCAATAAGATCAATTAGCACACATGCATCAAAGAATTATTGAATGACCCTTTATGTCACAGAAATCACTTTCCCACTTGGCTCCTGATTGGCTTAAAGTTTATCATAAAGGTTTTGAATTCACATCAGTGATAACTTTCTCTAAACACAATAAACTTATAACTTCCTAATTTAAATTTAGCTGATCACCAAATTGCTGTTAATATTTTCACAAGGAGCTGTGCAAAGATCTAAAACAATACAGCAATTACAAAAGTAATGCAAAAAACAAAACAAACAATGTATATTGAGATAAGTGTAAAATATATACACAATGGGTAAAAAGATGTGCTATTATAATAAATGGGAAAACAAACAGGGATAAACAAAGAGTCAATAATATCATAATGCCACAGAGCTTATTGGGATGAAAGCTATAAAAAAATATACAAAGGTTAGTAAAAAACCATATGAGAGAATTGGAGAAGCTTTTGAAGGATCTCAACTTGGAAATTGCTGAGATTAAGAAAATTGGCTAAAAGGTCAAAGAAAAAGTCAGGTTGGCTGACTTAACAGGCAACAAAATCAACAAAGGTCTGCAAAGGTGCTCATGGCCAAGATGCCTGACACCCCTGAGAAGACTGTTAAGTGTCTTATTACGTCCAGAAAACAGTTGTAGAGGGCTTAAAATTTAAGATGTCTTCCCTCTCCACGCTGTCTGTATGGGTCAATGACCCTGAGATTTATGAACATCTCAAACCTGCCAAGTGCTCCAGAACTAAGGATACCAAATTTCCTGCACAACTGGTTGCACCAAGGATGGCTAATCCTGCAGAAGCCACTGGCAAGGAGGACACCAAAGAAGGTACCTAAAAATAAAATAAAATTCTTAAAAATTCTTAAATTATTACCTTTTTTTAGAAATAATTTATGGCATAATACACCATGTCCTGGTCCTCTTTGTCCTGCCACACTTTACGCCAACTACGCCAATCATGTGGCAAGGCAGCTGGCATTGTCTCTTCCCATTGTGTTCAAGCTCAAGGACAGAATAAACGGTACATTCCCAATGTTGTGGGACGCGCTTCTGGGGCTGACACATGGTGAAGGGGCATCCAAGTGGGCAGTTACTGCCTACAAGGATGCAAAATTGGTCTGCCTTGACCCAGTAGCCCTCAGTGGAGTTTACTGTGTAAAATCCATTGAGCTTGTTTGGGACGTCCTGGAGACGCTCCCATTCAGGAACATACTGAAGATGGGCCAGGCCCATGCAGCTGCTTGCTTCTGCTTCCCAGTAGAGCATACCCTATCTTATCTTCTGGAGAACTTTGGGTGTGCAGTGGGTAAATTGGCTGTTGCCAACACAACAGCCATCAATAAGACTAAGATTCTCCTGGATGACTTTGGGCTGGCCTGGAGTGCCAACAAGACGGGGCTCCCTTTGGCAATGGATCTCACTTTTGAAAAGACAAAGCATCAGAAGAAGATTAGTGCTGTGTTCAATAAACTCTGTCAGTTTTTAGAAGCCTTTGCTTGGCAAAGGCTTCACCTTGTTGTTTACCTGGGGTTCCTCTTTTACTTTGGGATGGGCGCCAGCGCAGAGGACCTTGACTGGGTCCTTCTCAGGATCAACAAGGCCAGGCTCTCATTGGACGGGAAGAAGGTCCCCCTTGGGTACAACTCAGTTGACCACGTAATCCAAGACGCCCTGGTCTTGGCTGGTTTATACAGATTTGCAGCCTTGCCTGAAAAGCTGCTCTTTAACTCCCATCTGATAATCTTTCTTTTTACTAGCAGGGCAAATATTTTGACAACAGAGTATCCACTGTACATGGTGTGGTGGAGGAGGTTGTGTGCCACCTTCATCACCAGGTGGGTACATATTGCAGAACCTATTATTGTCGCAACTAGTAAAATATTTTTCCTTCAAATATAATTCTACACTTTTAATTTTTACTTTTTATAATAATTAATTTTTTAACTCCTATTTTAGAGAACAATTTTTATAAAAAAATCCCAGGGAAGGTCTTCATAACAGCATAATAATATATGTTAATAAAATTCTCATCTAACTTGAGCGCTTTTATTTTTTAGCTTTCTTTTTATATATTTGACAGAAGCGGAATTTTCATATAATTACCATATTGTAATATTACATATTTGAGATATCTATCACATAATATAATATATATAATTAATTTAAAATTTAAACTAAATCTCTGTGTCAATGGTGACGTTCTATGTGATTGAAGGCTTGGAAACTTCTAAATATAAAATGATAATCCATAAATCCAAAAGAATAAATTAAATAATATAAAAATAGTTGGAATTGTTAAGCCTTTTGTTGATTGGCTGTTTGGCAAGGCACACAAGGAGAAATGAATTGGTGTGGCCATAGAATTTGGCCACTATCTTGGTCAGATGTAAGGATTGAGAGTCCTTCCAACATAAACACATTAATGAAGATTTGGAAAGAGAAACAAAATGATTGGTTACTAGACCATCTCTATGAAAAAAGGACAATATATTTATCATTTCCTTCTAAAATTTTAGAATTGGATCTTGGTTTGCTTGGAAATCCTCTTGGTTGTCCATTAAGTTGAAGAATGATTGGGAACCACAGGCTCTAAAATTGGTTTTAACATAGGACAAGCATCACACCAGGGATCAAACCCTGAATCTTTGGACCTTTTGAAAGCTCCTAAAATTGATGAAGAATTAATTAAAATTAAGAGCAAAAGCTTACCAGCTAGTTCAAAAGCAAAAGCAGGTTTTGAAAACACTTCCAAGGCTATAGAGCCAATAAATCAACAAACTAAAGACATAATTGCCCAGAGGACCAATCAAGTGCACTTCAAAAAACCTCTAGCCAATGATAAGGCAAACTTTAAGATTCAAACCCACCAGAATCAAGTCACTTCTAAGCCAACCAACCAGTATGCAGAAGAGGATCCTGTCACTGCAACAGATTTTAATAACCACCTAAACACAACCTTCAGATTACTGCTTCTCAATCAACTTGCAGGTTTGGCTGCTGCAAACTGCATCCTGCAAGTTTGCTGGCAGCAGTCAAACCAAAATGACCAAGCAGCCAAACAAACCATGGTAACCAATATACTTCCAAATTTACCACACATTATTACACCTCCCCACACCAAAGTTCACAGTATTTAGCCAGAAGCACTAGGATTTCACCCAGTGCTCTAACAACTTCAATTCCTGGATCAATAAATTTTGGTTTTCTATATTTTTTACTTAGTAAATTAGTAGATTTGAAATTAACCTTCAAATAATCTGGAAGAAGAAATTTCTTCTACTTCTTTTCTGTTTAGTGTTATGTATCCCTGTTATTGGAGAACATGAATTTGATTCTAATATTTGAGTCAAGGACGCTACAAAATCTTTGGCTTGAGATTATCTGTATACTAAGCACCAGTTTTCTCCCACTTGTGATAAAACAACACCTCTGCCCTTTTTGCCTCCTCCTTTGCCTCCCCCAGTAATTTGCCCTGGTGCTCCTTGGTATGTGTTAACCTATGTGGCAGTATACTATGAGTTGACCCATTTTGCTCCTTTATTGGGTTCCTATAGATTATGGGGATATCTGGTGAACACCTTAATGATTGTCATTCCTGTAGCTTTTTCTTTGGTGGGTTTCCACCCTTCTGCTCTTTTAAACTACTTGGGATCATTCTTTCCTCAAGAATGGATCTCTGACACTAGAAGGGTGTGGATCCTGTCCTGCAGCAAATCAAAGAGGTCCTTGGTCCCAGTTAGCATCCCCTTGCTTGACAACTTGATTGAGCCACCCAAAGACCTCCTCAATAAGGTTTAGGAATGAGGAATAGGCAGGGAGAAATAGAAGGCGCAAATTTGATGTGGCCAATTGTTGGGGGCCAACTGCAATGCCTTTATCAATCATTGGAAATTCTTTGGGAATATCTGCCACCTTATGAAGACCAATCTTATTCAGTACAATAACATTGGTGAACCCCAGGCTTGTGCGCCTCAGGCGCTCCTGGAACAATCAGATAAACAACAGGAAAGTCCTACTGTTATGGGATCCCAAAGTCATTTGGTACATCTCAATCTCCTTTAGACCAAGGAGAGCCACCATCAAATAGGCTGTGGCGCCAACTGCAGCACACCAAGCTACCCCATCATTGGAGCCTTTGGGGACATACCATAGGCATTTTGCATAGACAAGGCAAATGCTGATTTGTCAATATAATATAATATAATATAATAAGGTGGTTCTTTTGTTTTTGAGGGCATTGTACGCCTCAGAGTATTTTTTCTGAATCTCAATATTGTCAGGGCTGTTTTAGTTGTAGGGAGATACCCTGAGTTTTTTTTCAGGAAAACTTCAGGCCCTTGCCCACATGATAGTGATAAGGAGCGCCTTTTTGGGGAAGCTTTGAATATAAAAGTAGGAAGAGAAGAAGTATATTTTATTGGATAATACTTTAGACTTATATAGCTTTAGCTGTGGCAGGGATTTAGTTGGATCAAATCAAGGGGCTGGTCATGTGTTGGATGGGTTCAAGTTGCTGGATACCTGGACAGTCATGTGATATTGGTTTGGTGCCATTTTTGATATGTCAAATGGTATATTGGAAAGGCACCAAATTTGGCAATGACTGGATGTTAGGTGTGGTGATAGCCGGAATACTCATACATCCAGACCCTTGACACACCCCTCCCTTAAGTGTCAGGAATATTCCTGACACTTACTTTTGTGTAATCAATAAACTGTCACCCACTTCCAACGTGAAGGCGCCCGCCACCACCAAGCAGATGTCCACCGTCAACGTGCAGACATCCGCCACCGACATGCAGACATCTGCCGCCATAAAGCAGATACACACTTCCACCATGCAGAAGACCATCACAACCAAGCAGTCACCTGCTGTCAGCATGCAGGCACCTGCTGCCACCAAGAAGACGTCCACCTCCACCGCGCGGGCCCCTGCCGTCCACACACAGAATCCTGTCACAACCAAGCGTCACCTGCTGTCAACTTGCAGGCACCTGCCACCACCAAGCAAATGTCCACCGCCACCGCGCAGGCACCTGCCACCTCCACACAGAAGCCTGTCACAACCAAGCCATTGCCCGCTGCCAACGTGCAGGCACCCATTGCCACCAAGCAGATGTCTGCCACCACTGCACAGGCCCCCGCCGTCACTGTGCAGGCCCCTGCTGTCACCACACAGAAGCCTGTCACAAGCAAGCTGTTGCCTGCCGTCAACGTGCAGGCACCCGCCGCCACCAAGCAGATGTCCACCGCCACTGCGCAGGCCCCCGCCGCCTCTACGCAGAAGCCTGCTGCCAACATGCAGACACTTGCCGCCATTAAGCAGATGCCCACCACCACTGCACAGGCGCCCATCACTCTTGCCAGCCCCATCTGTAAGCCATCCTCAAACCAGGAACCCATGGGCCAGCCAGCCACCTGCCAGCCTTTGCCCTCCCATGCCAGCAGGCCAGTCCCCATCCACTCCTTTGGGAAATAGCTAGATCAGGAAATCATGAAAGGCAATTTCCCCAAAGCCAAACTTGGGAGGAACTGCTGCCCAATTTGGGAGCCTACCAAATGGGTAATGGACTGACAGGCTATCCAACAATTGAAATCATGCACTAAATTTAGTAAATGAATTTGGATGCATGAAGAAGACCAAACTTGCACTATGCCAATGCAAACTTGGATCCAGCCAAACCTTCTCAATTGCCAGCCACCCAAGCCAATCCAGAAAAGGAAATATCAGATGCAACTCAGACTCTTGGCTCCCCAATGCTATGCCTTCCAATAATCATGCCTTGCAGGTCCACTAGTATAAATAAAGACAAACCCCTCACTGATAGTTTGTGCTATCATTGAGTGAATATCCTCCTCAATATTATCACATTAATCAATCCTTTACCCAGGCTAAACAAGTAACCTTACTAAACCCATTACTCCTCCCCAAGTCAGAAGATGAACTACATCATCTTCACAGCTGCTTTGACAGCTTACCTTGGGATAGGGGGTCACCAGCCAAACAATGCTCAGTTTGGTCCTGAACCACAGGGACCAAAAGGGATATCATAAAATGAGCCAACTCATCTCAAATCAATGGGTTTGAACCAGTGGACACCCCTGGTATCATCTCGCCCAACTCCCACCTTGGCTACTTATGTGATTCCCACAGCTAGCTACTGTACCTTGCTGTCAGCCTTAGACAATGCAACATCCTTGCCAAAGCCTTCAGTCAGGAAGTCAACTTCTATCCAATTGTCTACGCCTTGAACAGCTTTGAGCCGCCTAACCTGCCATCTTATGTTACTAAAGCTTTACCCTCAATACTTGGGTATTATATTAAGGGGTTACTTGGGTACATCAGGAGGGGGCTTTGTCTTGACAGCTGCCGCCTGATGTTACTGGAGTTGTTTATTAGTGGGCATCAACTGGATCAAGTGTTCCCCTTTGCTAGGGCAGAGGCAAGATCTGTGATACTTTTTGGTGATGGGCTCTTTGGCACCCTGGAACTTAACCAGGTAGGTGTTCCTGTCTGGTTGGTATCTGAAGATTCTTCCTGGTCCTCTGTGTACTGAGTCTAGCTTCTTTCTGTTCCTAGCTAGGACCCAGATGGGGGAGTTGATGGGAAGTGGGTTCTCTGTTGAGGTTGCCTTTTGGGCTTTGAGTCTTTTTGTTTCTTCCAGTTTGTATTTGAGGCGTATGTGTTGTAGAGCTGGTTTCTGTTCTAATGTGGGAGGTTTCCCTGGGGGGATCTTCACATACAGTTGATTATTGCAAGTGACTATTTCTGTCTTGTACCTGTATGTTAGTTCAAACAGTGAGTAGCCTGTCCCTTGATTGGTACAAACCTGGGATACTAGTAATGCATGTTTCACATAGAGTGGCCATGTGTCTTTGGCTTTGCCATCCATTATTTTCTCCAGGGTTCTGATAAGGCTGTTGTTCAGGTGTTCAACTCTGCTGTTGGCCTGTGGCCTGTAGGGCGAGGTTGTGGAGTGTTTGATGTTCTTTGCTTTTAGATTGTTGTTTACTACGTGGCCTGTTAGCTCTTTTGCTCCATCTGTTATGATGTAGTCTGGAGTACTGTAGTCTGATATGATTGCTTTATTGATGAATTTATTTATTGTTTCTGCCTTGTGATCTTTTGTTGCCCAGCAGATGGGCCAACATGTGGCAAAGTCAATGGCTACAATTAGGAAACATTGATTAGTTTTGGTTTCCGGGAAGGGTCCCACTACTTCCAGTCCCCAAACCTTAAATGGTTTGGGGTCAGGTACTGGGTTGACTGTTGGCTGTGGTACCTTGGTGCTGGCGTATTTTTCACACACTGTGCACTTCTTTAGAACATCAATTATGTCTTGCTTCAGGTTGGGCCACCATACTATCTCTTTTAATGTGAGATATAGGTTGTTGGCCTTTGTGTGTCCTAGCAGACGGTGGTGTCTTAGTATAGTGTTGACTCTTTGTGCAAGTGGAATGTATAGAATGTGTTTATTCTTGATGATTCAGTATACCATGTCATTTGATATGTGTGAATGTTTTTCATTCCTTACTAGCGTATCATGGGTTAGTTGGTGTGTGGAGGGATCCTTTCCTTTTGTCTTGTACTCAGTGTTGTATAGGTTGGGCCAGTCAGGGTCCAGGTGGTCAGGATGATCCTCTCTTGGCTGGCATAGCCTAGAGAGAGCATTGGCTGTGACCAGCTCTGCTCCCTTTTTGTATTGGATGTCCAGGTTAAGCTGTTCCAGCAAGGACATCCATTTGGCTTGGCGCCGTGCAAGTGTGCTCTGAGTTTTGAAATAGATTAAGGATTTGTGGTCAGTTAGCACTCAGACGTTTAAGTGTCCTTTGAGATAACATCTCCATTTCTTGCATGTGTGATATATTTCTAGCAATTCTTTATTGTGTATTGGGTACCTTTTCTCAGTGTTTGTTAGCTTTCTGCTTTTGTAACATACTGGCAGGAAATCTTGCTTCCCTGGCTGGCTGGCAGATGCGTAGGACTGTGCCAATGGCGGTGTCACTAGCGTCTGACTCAAGCTTGTAGCACCTGTTGTTATTAGGGTATTGCAATATTGGTGCTTCAACCAAAGCTTGTTTTAATAGCTGGAAATTCTTGTCACATTCTGGAGTCCAGATGGATTTCTTTTTGGCATTACCTTTGGCTAGGTCATTGATTGGTGTGGTGAGCTTTCCGCAGTCTTTGATGTATTTCCTTAGGTAAGCTACCATACTGAGAAAGCATCTTACTTGTTTCACAGAGGTGGTGTGTTGCATGTTATTTATGGCTTTTATCTTATCTGGGTCTGCTTTGATGCCACTGTCAGAGACAATGTGGCCCAAGAACAGGAGTTTCTTTTCCATAAATTGGCACTTACTAGGCTTAGCGTATAGTTTGTGCTTTGCAAGTTGATTGAGTGTCTTGCAGACATACGTGGGGTGTTTCTCTTTTGTTTATGAAAAAATGATGATGATTTCAAGGTAATATAATGTGTTTGAGAGTCCGTTTAGCGCCTGGTTCATCATGGTGACAAATGTTGCTGGGGCGTTTGTCATCACAAAATTCATTACTTTACATTCAAACACCCCAAATTGCGTGCAGAACACAGTCTTTGGTATGTCTTTCTCTTCAACTTCAACTTAGTTATAACCAGATGTGAGGTCAATTTTTGAGAAATTTTTTGCTCCAGAGATCCTTGAAAATAGATCTTTTATGAGGGGAAGTGGGTATTTATTTTTTACTGTGCTTGCGTTTAGTGCTCTGTAGTCAGTAACTAAGCAAAGAGATCCTTCTTTCTTCTTTACAAAGAAAACTGCTGCCCCCCACGGGGATTCAGACGGACAAATGAATCCTTTGGCTAGATTGTCCTCAATGTGGGCTTTGAGTGTTTGGGTCTCCATGGGAGAGAGTCTGTAGAGGGGTGCAGGTTTGGGCATGGCTTTGCATAAGTTGATGCCATGTTTGACCTCCAGCTCAGGGGGTAACTCTGTGAGTTCTTCCTTGAATACATGAGCGTATTCATTTAGGAGTGCCGCAAGTTCTGGGCATTGGATCTTTTGTGTTTGTACATTATTAAATTTGGAGTACCTCATTATGTGGAGGGTACTATCTTTGGTTAGATGTTCAGAGTCATCTTGATTTATGACTTGAACAAATATTGTGTCTCTTAGAATGAGGTTGTTGGGTTCTTTGAGAATGTTGAAATTGACTCCATTGCGTTTGATGGTCATGGTTTTTGTTTTCCAACATACGCTGGAATTCACTCAGGTGAATCAGTCCATGCCTGCTACAATGCCATAGTTTATGTTTTTCATTACAAGTCCTTTGATGGACGTTTGTATGCCTTGGAGGTCAATTCTGAAGGGTGTTGTTTTGCCTTTGAGCAGAACTTTTGACTTGTCTGCCATTCTAGCATATTTGAAGTTGGATTTGACAACTGGTATTTTGTACTTGGTTACAAAAGGTTTGCTAACCATAGTGTGTTGTGCACCAGAGTTGAATAAACTTTTATGTGTATGAGATTTGTAAGTGCATGGATAGACAAGAAGTTGTGAGCAATCTTTAATTTTTACGTTCATAAAAATGGAGGATTGTGGGACACGTGGGATGCAGGCAGCAAAGTTTGTGCCTTGGTACAGTTTCTTGTCAAGTTGGGGGGAGACAGGGGCACTTAAGCCTGTTCCCTCTCCTCTTTTCCCAGTTCCTCTGTTTTGAGACCTTCAAGGTCAGAGAATGTGGGGTCAGATTCATAGCAGGTTGCTACTTCAGCATTGTTAACTTCAGTAGTGTCCTCTTTCTTGGGACAGGAGCAGTTTGCGCTTTGGCTGCAATTGCCATTGTTACAATTGGAGTTGTTGTTGCTATGATTGGTATTTTGGTATTTATTGCCATTGGCGTTTTCTCTGCCATTGTCGTTTGAGGAGCGGTTGCTGTTGCGTGCAGCATATTCCATGTTGGCGCATTTTTCAGCGCACTTGGCTTCAGCAATGAGCACGGGCATGGAGGTATTTACTTCTGGGCGGATGAGGGCAGTGACAGAGGGTTTCATTCTGTTGATGAATGATGCTCTGATGTGTACGTTGTCAGCTTGTGCTAGGTTTTGAATTTTTTGGAGTATTTCCTCAAATTTGTTAGCGTAAGCTGCAATAGTGGTCTTCTGAGGGAGATCACTGAGCTGTATTGCAATGTCTTAGAGAGATTCAGTGACGCAGAAATTGTGGGTGATGTCATCTTTGAACTCTTCCCAGTTGTCAAGCTGGTTGTTGGTTTGTGAGCCAACCCAGGTGGCAAACCAGTTAGCTGCAGCCTTGTATAGGCGCTTGCTGGCTTCCTGGACCCATTTTTTGTGGGGGATGCGGCTGGCGCGGAGTTTGGCGGCTGTGTGGTCTAGCCAGTTGATGACATTTTCTTTATTTTTACCAAAGAACTTGTTGATACCAATGTACTTGGTGTTGATAACTTCACCTGTGATAGGTAGTTGTGTGTTTGTTTGTGGTTAAAGAGAGCAAGTATTGAATTATCTTGGTGCATGCTTTGGGCACGACCAGACCTTTGAATATGGTGCATCCACTAGGAAAATCTTCATTGATGTTGTGGGTGCGGAAGTACGTTTTCCAGGTATCCTGGGATGTGGCCTGGTTGAGTACGTGGGCAAAGATGGGCAGGTTCTGTTCAGTCATTTTCTCTTTCATTGGTGTGGTCAAAAACTGTAGTGCTACCAGTGATAAGGAGCGCCTTTTTGGGGAATCTTTGAATATAAAAGTAGGAAGAGAAGAAGTATATTTTATTGGATAATACTTTAGACTTATATAGCTTTAGCTGTGGCAGGGATTTAGTTGGATCAAACCAAGGGGCTGGTCATGTGCTGGATGGGTTCAAGTTGCTGGATACCTGGACAGTCATGTGATATTGGTTTGGTGCCATTTTTGGTATGTCAAATGGTATATTGGAAAGGCACCAAATTGGGCAATGACTGGATGTTAGGTGTGATGGCAATAGCCGGAATACTTGTACATCCAGACCCTCAACAGTAGTAAAAGAAAATTAAAGCCTTGACCCCAAAAGTAGACTTGATCATTGCCTGCATATTTTCTATTTGGAGATGGCAGTCTTGGTTTATCTAATGGCAGATTTTCCATTTGTGCTCCTTGGTGAGCATGGTGGAAAGACACAAGGAATTCTCTGCGGCAAGAACTTGACCAGTATCAATGTACTTATTGAATACCTTGCTGGCGTACTTGGGATCCACTCCAACAAGGGCCGCGGCCGCCTTGTAATCACCCAATTCCTGCATGAGCTTAAGCAGGAAGATGCATTTGATGTTGGGGATGTGCTTTTGAGCAGGCTTTTTAGCAGTGGGATTGGCTTGTTGGTGTTGGGCACAATACAGGGCATAGGTACCTTGTATAGAAGGCTGCAACCTTTTTTAACACCAGCTTTCCCTCATTGGTTTGATAGAACTTGGGCTCCTTGTCATCCTCCTGATTGCCATCACTGACGTAGGGCTTGTAGCTAGTGTCAAGCACAGGTTTAACCTTCTCCATTATGGCTGGCGGGACCAACTCCTGGTGGTAGACGGGGTCAAACACAAAAGAAGTAAGCTCAGTCTCCTTGTTTATAGCTTTCTTGGTAGTGGTAACTTTGGTGGGCTTCTGGATCAGCTTGGGGACCTGAGGGTTTATGCTCTGCACCCTAGCAGCTTGTGCTCCTCAAACCAGCTGTGTCAGTGCAGTTTCACTCTTGAACTCTCCTCTCCCGTCTCCTTCCTGAGTAGGCACTTGTGTTGCACTAACTCTGTTCTTTGACACACGGGGACAACTGCAACCATGATGCACAGCGGCTGCATTGCTAATCTTTTTTGTGTTCCTTCCATTTTAAAATTTAATAAAATACTAAATAAGTACTAATTAAGTTACACACTGGTTTTTAATTTTTGCTTTTATCTGAATATGAATATTCAATTAATATTTTTTCCCACCCAATATCCTAATTATAGATTTTTTATTTCTTAATTAGTTGTTTTTGGTTTCTAAACATCAATTTTAGGATACCTGAAATAACTTTCACCCTTTTTCCCAGATTTTACGCCAAATTTAAGCACCCAACACAATATTTTTAAAATTTATGTTTCAAATCTTGTATCTTATTTTAGATACCTTGGTATTAGTCTTGATTAAAATCCATTGAACACAAAAATTGAGTTTTTTTATATGTTGAGTTGCTATTGTGTTTTGTTTTTGGTTTGAGTCTTGACTCATCACTTGTGAGTGTATTTTGTCACCAATTTACATAGTAAACATGTGTACATCAAAGGTCAATTCACATCATTTTGTTTGTGAATCCATGTATTTTGGTTTGTATTTTGAATATTTTTGTTTGCGTGTGAGCACTTCTTTGCTGTGTTGACCCATTTTGTCCATTAACTCCAAAAATCCCTGTTAACAGAGTGTATATTTTACACTGCTAGTTGGAATTTTCTTAAATCTCAAATCATTTTGTTTAAATCTGAAGTATTTTTGGTTGGTGTCATAGCTTTTAAAACTACTGTATATAATCCAGGCAAGCTGATGGAAATAAAACATGTCCTGTTTGAAATCTATTCTAGTTTCATTTGCTCTTCTGTATGGTACTGGCCTTCCAAAGGGGCTTCTGGATCTGATAACTTTGTCCCTTACATTGACCAGGTCAAGGTAGATGGAAGACGTCTCTTCTTAGGTTACTTCAGAAACTACAATGAGCTTGTTGCACCAGCAAGCTGCCTTGCTGGCCAATCAAGTGTTTAAATTCATAGATTCAGCAAAATCAACAGTCAAGGAATGATGTTTTCTTAAAATATTTTAGACATGAGCACTTGAATGAGACACCCCCTTCTTCTACAACAAAGCTATTGCCTCTTCTTACGCAAAGTGTGCAGCTAATTTTCCTGAGATCTAGATTTCTAGCTTTGGTGTCTCAAAAAAAGATAAGATGTACTACTCTGTGGTGTGCGTGTCCAAAAAGGGAAACCCAGTTACGCTTGTTTTTAATTGTGTTTTTGATAAGAAATGTTTTGCAAGTTACAAAAAACTCAAGTCTATCAAGATGCACAAACAGGAAACCTTTTTTCTGCAGATACCTTTTGTCTCCCAGAAAAGAGTGGTTGTAAGAGTAACTTTTTTTGGCAAGTATGACTTGGGTGCACTGGCCTTTACTGGAGAACAATATGACCTTGCAGTTGTTGCTATCTGCAATGCTAAACTGGAGAGAAAGAAAAGAACCATTTTCTTCTTCACAAAGATTTCCAACTTCTTAATCAAGCAATGAAAAAGATATCCTTGTTCATCTCCAGAAAATAAATTCTTTTTCTAGACAACTGCTACTTAATCCTATAAAAATAGATCTCCATTAAACTAAATCCAGCTTTCTCTATAATTGCTTCATAAAATTTTTATTAAAGCCTCTTGTCTATTCTACTTTATAAACACTGCCAGGTAAATAAAGCTACTTAATCTAAAGTTTTTTATCAAACATAATTACTATTTTATCTACACACAAATAATATCTATGCTATTAAATTATCAGTATCAAACTTAACACATCATTTTTCTGAATTAAAGTTAAATAAAATCTGATAGTAATCTAGGAGCAAAGTTCCTACCACCAAAGAGAAGCAATCTACTATCAGCATGGATAGGGCTGCATCAGATTTGAGGCAAGTGATTCCTTTTCTAAAAAAGGAGCCATTGTCTCAAATCCAGAAATAAATCTGAGAAATCTTCTCAAAGAAGATTTTCTTGGATTCTTTTTACACACATAAGGGTGGACAGGTTTTTCTTCCCAGAATTTTTTTTAAAAAATATATATTTTTTCTCTTATTTTCAAAAATTAAAAAATTGAAATTTTGTTGTAACTGTGCTGTTTTAGCATAGTTACAAGGGGAAAAATATTTAGAAACTAGATAATAATCTTTATTGAGAGGTAAGTATTATATAGTCATTGTGAATTGTGGATAGTAGGAACATGATAGTGTTAATCACACGGTGGGATGGTGAAGGGGTTGGCTTGATCCTTGTAATGAGTCAAGCGCCAAAACAGGTTACCCACCAGAGAGGATCAGCTTCTGCTCATGTTATTGTATTTGGAAATCCAAGTTGACTTCCTAGTCTGGCTTCAAGTGACTGGATAATCAGATTGCAGGTTGCAAACCTGTTTACTCAGAACCTTGCTGGCGGGTTGAGCCTGCTGTTTTGACACCCCCGGCTGAAGGTTGACCTCCTCTGGGGGCAGGTTGTCAGGGAGGTTGTTGGGAGCCCAGGCGCCATACTGTACTAGCTGTTGTTCAGTGGCTTGTAGGTTAGTCTTGCGTTGTTTTTGTCTTGCTTTGCAGGGCCTGAGGCAATCATGGTGGAGGACTTTGTCTTTTTTTGTTTTACTAGTCCTTGCACAAGGTAAGTGTTGTTTTTGTTTACCTTTAGGATGATGGCAGGGCCCACGTTTTCTGGCTGTAGTTTACTCTTGCCGGTATTCATGACCCAAACTTTGTCACCAATCTCATGTCTGTCTTGGATGGGGACAAAGGTCTTTTTTAGACGCTTTACTTCTTTTTCTGATTGCTTGCTATTGGCCTGTATGACCTGGGAATCTGAAAGGGGTGGAACCTTGTTTGGCATTTCCAGCTTAGGTCCTGATAGCGCTTGGATGATATTGGGTTGTGTTCCATAAACTAACTCAAAGGGCTTTTACCAGTAGATCTGTTCACACGGGTCCAGCATACAAGCAATGCAGTTGGTAGCTGCTTGTACCAATCCTTGGGTCTCCTGGTGGTGAGCTTGGCCAAGGCTTGTACAAGGCTGCCATTCAGCTGCTCCATGTGTCCATTGACCTGGGGATGGTAAGGTGTTGTCCCCGTGTGCTGGACCCCGTTCTTGGTGAGGTATACATTGGTATCTTCAGATGTCAGTTCTTTGCCTCCATTGGCTATCGGGAGTTCTGGCTTTCCAAACTTGCTGATGATTTCTTTTCCTATTAATTGTTGCATATCATTGCTGGTGTGTGTTTTAACTGCTTGCACCACTGGCCATCAAGTGGCAAAGTCTATTGTGGTAATGATGTATTTTTTTGTTATGCTTCCCTGGCATAGGACCCACATCTTGAAGAGTAGTTGCATGTGGATAGGTAGTACTGATTTAGGAGGGGTATTGCTTTTTGCAAACTTTTCACATACTTCACATTGGTCAAGAACTTCTTGGGTGTCCCAATATAGAGTTGGCCACCATGCCTTATGTTTGAGGAATTTGTAGATTTTGCAGCCTTTTGTGTGTCCTAGGTCTCTGTGATAGTGTAGAATTGTGTCAACTTGCTGGTGTGTGGGAACATAAGGGATAGTGGTTCTGTCAGACACTTTTTGATGTAGGGTCCCATATATGTCTTCAAATAAGTGCTTGTTCTTAATGACCGTTTTTTATTTCTGTGATACCAGGGGAGAAGCCTTTGTCCTTCATATGGAGCACCAGGAGAGGCAAGTCTGGGTCAAGCCCATTCTTGTCTCTTGTGGCTTTGACGTACAGGCGCAAGAGTGTGTCTGGCATGGCAAGCTCTGGGCCAGGCTTATATTGTATGAGCATATTGAACCTCTCCAGAAGTTCCATCTAACAGGCTTGACAACAGGATTAATTTTCTTGGGTTTTAAAGTAGATAATCAACTTGTGGTCTGTCAAGGCCGTGAACTCCTCCTGATGTTCTAGGTAACAAAGCCATTTGACCAAGCAGTGCACAATTTCTAACAACTCCTTGTTTTATATAGGGTATTGGCACTTGCTGTCTGTCAATTTGTGTGATTTTTAGGCCACTTGCAGGAATTTGTTGTCATTATTTTTTATTTGTAGTACTCCCCCAACGGATGCGTCCAAGGCCTCTGTCTCCATTTGGTATTCCCCATCACACATAGAATATTGTAGAATGGGTGCTGTGGTGAGCTTCTCTTTGAGACACCTGAAGAAAAGGTCACATTGGGGGTCCATACAGACTTGGACTTGGCGCCAGTTATGGCAGACAGAGGTGCAGTCAGGACACCACAGTTGGGTATGAATTGCCGTACATAGGTAACCATTCCCAAGAATGTGCAGAGTTCTGACTTGTCCTTTGGCAATGGCATTTTGCAGATGACCTGTATCTTTTGACTGTCAGGCTTGATGCCGTCTTTTGAGACTATGTGACCTAGGAAAGGCAGCTGTTTCCGGAAGAACTGGCATTTGGAAGGCTTGGCTAGCAGCTTGTGTTGCACTGGGGTAGCAAAGACTGCCTCCAAGTCTTTGTGGTGTTATTCTACCAAGAGGCTGTAGACAATGCTATCTTCCAGGTATACTAAGGCATGCTTGCCAATGTGGGGGGTAAACACCTTGCTCATGAAGGTCACAAAGGTTGATGGGGCGTTTATCATTCCAAAGTTGAGTACCACACACTTGTACAAACTATATTTAGTGGGGAAGGCTGTTTTGGGGATATATTCCTCCTTAATACGGATCTAATTGTAGCCTGTGGTTTGGTCAATCTTGGAGAATACAGTGGCGCTGCCCAAGGCATCAAAGATGTTGCAACCAAGTTTCCATACTCGCCCGCTAACATGTCTTACAATACACAGGGGGTGCTTGATGAGTCACCCCTTGACGTGTCTAATGACATGAACCAATCTGATGGCAATGTTGAATGGCGGGCACTTCCTCTTAATTAGGAGCGCTACTAATTCAACCTGCTGATCCCTGCACAAGTTATTCCTTGGCTTTGAACCTTACATGGAACACTCTGCTATGCCACCCCCTTATGGCTTTCCCCATATGGTATATTAATTGCAATATTCTACAATAAACAATACCTTATTCTATTCATTCTTGTCCTTTCTATTGGACTGTTGTCTTCCCCAACTCAAATACTGAATCCTCATTGGTTCAGTTGTAACAGTGGTAGTAGCGGTAGGTTCACAACCTACCTAAAACAAAAATTCCCCCTAAGAAAGGACAGAGTACGGGCTGTATGGCTACTCCCCAACAAGAAACTTTCCTGCCAATCCCTGAGGGGGACATCCCCAATGGGTATGTCATCTATCAAGACCAGCTAGTCCTCACAAGCGTGTACAATTGGCTCTGCCTTGGGCAGCGTGACGCCAGCGTCACCCCACCCCAGCCAGACCTGTCCCAACGCATGCTCAACCTTCAGCTAGAATCCTTTGCGGGGGCGTCAAGGGGGCCAACATTGTCAGCTGGCTCTACTCCACTGAAACCTGCCTCCATGTATGTCAGGTACCTGAGCCTATGTGGGTTGCTACTGCTTCAGGCTACCTTACAGGACCTGCTGCAGTTTGGCTCACTACCTGGGCCAGTCAAGAAATAGAAATCACCTGGGCGGCATTCTGGGACGCTGCAAGATCCTGCTACAGCAAAACCTTCTTGCCTATTGTGGTGGGAGCTCCCCTTTTAGCAATTAATCAGACTGGATCTGTTCCTGAGTACCTTGCCGCCGCCCCTGAAGCTGTAACCAACAGAAATGCCATGCTTTTGACCCTAATAATCAATGGGCTCAGATCCCATATTCTTAAGTGGGTCCCTAGGGTTATTGCACCTTCATCAATGACTGTTACAAGGCCATTGTGGAGGCCAACAATCAGGCTTTGATGGGCTTCTGTTGTACTAGTGACGCTTCAATTCAACCTCCTGCAACACCTGGCAGTGTCCACAATCAAGTGGGCCGCCACCAGCCCTGCCAGCAGGAGAATGGGATCAAACGCTTCTGCAAGGGGGAACTCCAGCTAGCACAAATTGAGGACCTGGGAAAAGTATGAGGGTTGTAGCTACAAGAGGTTCAACAACCCCACTTGACTCTCCCTCTCAATCCCTGCTTGCAAAGAACCCCTTCAACTACAGTGTACACAAGGTCAGAACCCTTGACGTCTTCCAGGTCCATAGTGACAACCCCGTACTTCAAGCAAGCCACTCTTCAAATAAAGTCACCCACTTAGCCTATCCCTTCTGTTTTTTTGGGAATACCCACAAACTATTGGTAGATACTGGGGCTGACAACACTATGGTGGACCAGGCGTTCACTGACTCCCAACAATTGGATCAAGTGCCTAGCAGGTTCAAGGCAGTACAAGTAGCTGTAATACCCAGATATGATATTTAATACTTGCAGCAGGTATGGCAGGAAGTTGGCCAATTGGAATCCAGTCAGGGCAGTGATGATTGGATATATGGTCATCAACCAGCAGAAGACCTTAGCATGGACGTTGTATCTTCCAAAGCTCCCAGCAAAGTAGGTTAATACATAGTACATGGAGGTGTACATTGCAATGGACAGCGTGGAATGCAGGGACACCAGGGGAGGCCAGGGACTAGTGTCAGAGGAGTTAAGTTTTCCGGGGTCTTAGTGCAGATCATGACCTAGTCCTTCTGGTGAGGGTCCAAAAACTCTGATCCCTGTTGATAGCCTCCAATTCCAAGGCAAGCTGTGAGCACAGCTGTGAAGATCAGATGATTCATCTTCCTTGGATTGGATGGGGTTGGCTGGGGCTAACTATTAAAGTTGGCTTAAGTTTTTAAGTAAAATTTCACTTTATTGAGGATATTAAGCTCAATAATAGCTCAAGCTATTACTGATGAGAGGTCCCCTTATTTATAGTGCTTCCCACTGTGCAAAGTTTTGCAAGTGGGAATGGAAACAAGGGATTGGAGAGCCTAAAGGTTTGGAAAATGTGATTGTGAATTGGGGTTTGAGACAATGGCCAAATTCTTGTTCCTTGACAATCTGTTGGGGGTTGGCCATTCTTGACTAGAGCCAATGATTTCCCCTGGGAGTGGAGTCAGGTGATATTGAAGGCTCATGAATTTTTCAAAATCTATTTTGGTCTTGGAAGGCTTAGTTTGGCTGGGGTCTGGACTCAAGAATGTGATTTGGTCCTCTGAATCCCATTGGTTTGGAGTTGAATTGTTCTCAAGGTTTGAAACCTGAATTTTCCCATCTTCTGGGGAGTCAGAATATTGCACAGAATCTGAACCCTGAATTTGCCCTTCTTCTGAAGAGCAGGAATTAATCAATATTTTTTCCTTTGAAAACAGGGAGTTTTCTGATTGGCTGCACGTAATGGGGGCTGCTGATTGGCTGTGGGTTAGGGCCTGGGACCCAGGTGGGTGGCTGGTAGCCAACTGAGACCCAGGGAGCAAGCAGGTGGGCTGGCAGCGGGCTTGCAGGCGGCTGGCTGGGCAAGCAGGTAGCTGGCGGGGGGCTGGTGGCTGGGTGAGCAAGCAGGTGGCTGGCAGGAGTCTGGCTGGCGTCTGGGGGGCTGGCAGTGGATGAGCAAGCAGACAGGAGACTGGCAGGGGAAAGCAAGCAGGCAGGGGGCTGGTGGTGGGCTCACAGGTGGCTGGGCAAGCGGGTGGCTGGCGGGGCCCTGGCTGGCAGGTGGGAGCCTGGCGGGGTGCTGGTGGGTGGGTGGCTGGCAGGAGCGGGTGGCTGGGCAAGCAGGTGGCTGACCGGGCCCTGACTGGCAGGTGGGGGCTAGCAGGAGGCCCACTGGCAGCTGGCTGGGTGCTGGGAGGCTGGCAGAGGGTGCTAGTGGGCGCCTGCTTGGATGTTAACTTATTCTGGTGGTCATTAAATTTTGTTTCTTCCTTGGTTTGATTTTTATTTCCCCCAATTAAAGGGGGGGGAAATCTTCATTAAATTTTGCCTCTTTGACTGGAAATACTCCTATTCTTTTCTAACATTGTCCTTCAGTCAGAATTTGACTTATGTCAGGAATATTCCTGACAGTAGCTGACTCCTGTAGAGTTGCAATTACCCATGAGACAGTACCCTTCTCTGTGAGAATGAGGAACATCCAGGTTAAGCTCTCTGGGCCAATCATAGAAGGGCTTAGCCACAACATAATTGCTGGCCTCAACTGGCTTTGGCACAACCGGCCCTACATTGACTGGGATACCTCTGTCATCACCCTCAATAGGAATGGGGTGGGCTTCCAGATCTATCCTATTGAAATGAGCAAGCTACTCCACAATACTGTATTTGTTAGAATAACAGAGACAGGCTTGTACAACTTCAAGGTGGGGAAACTAGACTTCAACCAATGTTCAGTCAAAGTTATCCGCGCAGAACCACCTGCGGCCCCTCCCTTGGCCACTTCACCCCCACCAGCGCTTGCTGCACTCCTCAAGGAGTACAAGGACGTCTTCAGCAAAACACTGGACCAAATACCTCCCCCTTGAGAGATCCAGCACACTGTACAACTCCAAGGGTTGCTACCTAAGACATGCCCCTTGTATTGTCTTACGCCCAAAGAAGATGAGACCCTCCGCCAGCACCTTGTGGATGCGCTTGACAAGGGCTTCCTTTGCCCCTTGCTCTCTCCATACAGGGCAGCTGTCTTCTTTGTAGCCAAGAAGGACAGGTACCTTTGCCTGGTCACAGATTATTGCGCCTTAAATGAGGTGACTGTTAAGAATAAGTACCCCCTGCTGTTGATTGACAACCTGTTTGACACACTTGCGGGTGTGAAGTTCTTTAGAAAGATTGATCTCACTGCAGGGTACAACCAGGTCTTCATTGCACCAGGGGATGAGGCAAAAACTGCCTTCTGCACACGCTACAAGTTGTTTGAGTGTCAAGTCATGAACTTCAGAATGACCAACGCTCCTTCCACCTTTGCCATGTTGATGAATAAAGCATTTGAGGAACTGATTGTAAAATGTGTGGTTGTGTACCTTGACAACATTATTGTCTTCAGTCAAGATCAAACCATACACCTCCAACACTGTGCTATCCTCAACACCCTTTGGAAAAATCAGCTAAAAGCTAAACCCTCCAAATGTGAGTTCCTCAAGTTGGAGTTGTTGTTCCTTGGGCACACCATCTCTGCCCAATAGATAAAGCCCAACCCTTCCAAAATCAAGGCAATCACCAGCATGCCGCCCCCCACTGATGTGGGCCAGGTGTGGACATTCCTAGGCATGGTTGCCTACGTACACAAGTTCATTCCCAATTGTGGGGAACTAATTGCACCTCTCACCAAACTCCTAAGCACTAAGCAGTGCTTTCACTGAACCCCTGCCAGAGATTAAGCTTTTGAGACGTTGAAGCAGAGACAGCAACAGTGGCAAAATCAACTGTAGGGATGTAAAAGTGAGAATTCAAAAGTGAGAATCTAAAATTGGCCATGTAGACACTTTTTAAATTTTCAAAATGGCTTTTTATAATAAAGTAATTACTTTTTCTTGACTTTTTTAGTTGAGAGAATGAATAAAAAGTATTTTATATGACCATAATAAATTTTAATTTCAGATGAGCTGTTTTAATTTAATTTAAAATTTTAATAGTGTCAACATGGCCACTTTTAGATTCTCACTTTTGAATTCTCACTTTTACATCCCTACAGTTGATTTTGCCACTGTTGCTGCAGAGACTTATAACAGCACCCGTACTGCAGTTCCCTAACCAAAACTACCAGTACAAACTTAAGACTAAATGCTTCTGACAGAGCCATAAGGGGCATACTATAGGTAGAAACTGATGAGGGTGTCTTCCTCCCTGTGGCATACAAATCCAGGAAGCTCACTGACTCAGAACAACATTATGCCATCCATGATAAAGAATTAGCAGCAGTTGTGCACTGCATCAAGAAGTGGCGCTGTTACCTGGAAGGGGCCACCTTTCCACCCCACGTCCTGACAAACCACAAGTCACTCCAGTACTTCAACATGCAGTCCCACTTGACACGCCGCCAAGCAGGCTGGGTCAAGCGCCTATCCCCCTATCAGCTGCACATCAAGTACAAGCCTGGAAGGAACTCATCACAGCTGACGCCCTCTCACGCCTCTATGTAGCATCCATCACCAGGGATGACAGCTTAGACCCAGATTAGCCAATGTTGTATCTCTGTCCTGAAGCAACTTGTTACAAAGGCCTTAACTCAGTAAGCATCTCCAAGCTGAAGAACAATGAAAGTCAGTTCACTACAGATTCTGGCAACGTCTGCTGCCGGGCAGAGACAGGTGAGAACACGCCTTACATCCCCACCACACAATGAGGTGACACCATACTACATTATCACCAAACCCTGGGTCACATCAGAGGACATAACTTCTTCAAGATCATGAAACAGAAGGTTTGGTGGCTGTGTATGCGTCAAGACATCCTGGATCTCCTCAAAACATGTGTGCTGTGCAAAAAGAATATGTCTAAACCTGCATCCCCAAAGTATGTCCTTCCCATCAAAGCAATGGAACCCTTCAAACAGTGGGCCCTTGACATTGTGAGACCCCTACCCAAAGACAGACTTGGAAAGAAATACATCATAACTGCCATTGACTACTTCACCTGTTGGCCAGTGGCCTGGGCAACAACTAACCACACCACTACCACCATCACCCGCTGCATTAGAAAGGAAATTGTGGCCTGCTTTGGGTGGTATAAATGCCTCATTACAGATGGTGGCCCTGAACTTGTTGGGCATGTCATGAAGGCATACTGCGCCAAGAATGCACTCCAATAGATAGTCACAACCCCATACCATCCACAAGCCAATGGACATGTAGAGCAATTGTATAGTTTACTGGTTCAACTGATTGCCAAACTCTCACAGGAACATCCTAATACTGAGTGAACTGAACACTTGCCCACTACCCTACTTATCCTGCAAGTGAGTATCAACAGGGGCACTGGGTTCAGCCCCAGCCCCCTGGCCTTTGGGACACCCGACAGCTTGACAGGGGTTGAACAAGGGAAGTTACGGTCTACAGTTCCTGGGAAACCTCCCCTGTTGACAGCTCCATCCCTGAACCAATGGCGTGCCAAGGCCCAAGAGATTGAACACAAACAAATTGAAGGAGGGACAAAGCACCTTGAGGCAAGATATGCCGTAGGTGACCTGTCTACACCCTCAACCCCAATTCAGCCAAATTAGAATCCAATCACCTAGGGCCCTTCAAGATAGCCGCAGTCTATGACAATCACACCTATCAACTCAAAGATGCCCAAGGTAATACCAAGAAGCTCCACCATGATTGCTTGCGCCCCTGCCATACCATTCCCACACAAAGGTTGTTTGTGTGGACCTTCCCAGATCTTCCACAGATCCCAATCCTGGTGTCTGACAACAAACAGGGGGCAAGGGGGGTGTTGCAACCAAGTTTTAAGATCTGCCTGCTAATGTATCTTACAATACACAGGGGGTGCTTGATGAGTCACCCCTTGATGTGTCTAACAACATGAACCAATCTGATGGCAATGTCAAATGGCGGGCACTTCCTCCTAATTAGGAGTGCTACCAATTCAACCTGCTGATTCCTGTATGAGTTATTCCTTGGCTTTGAACCTTACATGTAACAAGCCACTATGCCACCCCCTTGTGGCCTTGTGGCTTTCCCCATATGGTATATTAATTGCAGTATTATACAATAAACAATACCTTATTCTATTCATTCTTGTCCTTTCTATTAGACTGTTGTCTTCTCCAACTCAAATACTGAATCCTCATTGGTTCAGTTGCAACAAAGAGATTGTCAATAAGAGGTAGTGGGTATCAATTCTTAATAGTAACTCTGTTTAGGTCTCAATAATCTGTGACTAGATGCAGGGTGCCATCTTTCTTTGCTACAAAGAATATGGCAGCACTAAAAGGAGACTGTGAGGGGTGGATAAGCCCCTTCTTCAACGTTTCTTTGAGGTAAGCACATAGAGTGTCATCTTTGTTTGGGGTAAGGCAGTAGATGGGTTGTGCCTTAGGTACTTCTCCCTTGAGTTGAATGGAGCTTTGGATGTGTTTCTCTGGTGGCAACCCAGGTAGAGCCTCCTTGAAGATTTCTGGATGACAGGCTACAATTTTGTGATCCTGAGGGGTAGTGGTGTCCTGGTGGTCCTTTAAATGTATGATCTTGTACTGACAGGATTCCCAGTCAATTGCCTTGAGGTTCTCTTTTTTGTCCAGGGTCTCTGTGATGCGTACAAAGACATGGTCACGTAGGAGCTGGTCTACTGAGTTGTGGTAGATCTGGTGATTGACACCTTCATGTTTGATTTTCAGTACAGAGGTCAACCAATCTACATGAGGATTTTTTTGCAACCATTCAAGTCCCAGTACAATATCAAACTTGGGAAAGTTGATGACGGGACCCTGGATAGTGGAATTTAGGTTTTCTAGCATGACGTAGAAGGGGCAGTTTCCTGTGTCACGGCAAGGAGATGTTCATCAGCTAAAACCAAGTTTTTAATCCTCAAAAGATTAGTGGTTAGCTTGAACTTATCCACAAAGCTGCTGTTGATAGGATATAATCTGCGTCTAAGTCCAGGAGTGCTGAGCCTGTGTAACTGCAAAAGCAGAAAGAGTAAGACATCAGTTTATTGGGATGTCTGGCAATGGTGTAAAGTACCTGGTCTTCTGAGGGTACTTGGATCATTGGGAACTGGTCCACATCCTCAGGTCAGTACTCATTATTGGGCAAGTCAGGAGTTGTTCAGGGAGAACTTGGCTTGCTTAGTGCTCTCCCCAGGCTTTTCCCTTGTCTTAGTTGTCCTGTGTGGCAGTGATACAGAAATGGGTACGTTTTGACTTGCTGTTAATCCCATTTCTATTTGAACCTGCGGGTTTGTGATTTGCATTGTTGCTGCTGTTCTCAGGGGGTGGTCAATTGGAAAACCTGGCTGGGTGAGAATCCTTGGGTCACTCTCTCTTTCCAGTTTGCACCTTGTGGAGAGCGTTGGACGTTTGTTCTGCTTTCTCTACCTAACTGTATAGACTTTGCAAGTTGGTTACTTGGTCCAGGTTTATGTGTCTCATTACATGCAACTTTAGCGTGTTGTAGTACATGAGATGGGTAGCTGGAGTTTCAAAAGCCATATCTGAGGGAGCACATAGTTGGAACTCCCTGTAAGTGCAGGGGAGCTCCTTTGCTGTGCCAGTTTGGGTTAGGTTCTTCACTTGGCATATGATAATAAGTGTGGTGTCCTTCAGCACAAATCTTTCCAATAAGTCTTGCTTGAAGGTGTCCCAATCCTTCTTGATGTGTTCTTTGTGCCACTTGTTGCACCAGGTGCCAGCGTCATGAGTCAATTGGATGGAGATTTCTTCAATCCAAAATTGTTGCAGGCATTCCATTTAGGCCAGCTTGCTTTAAGCATATTGGATCCATGCTGTAGCATTGTTGTTGTTGGCTCCAGCAAAAGGTTCCAAGGCGGCGCTCCAAAGTCTCTGAGCTACGTAGGCAGACATGGTGCTTTTGTCAGTTGCCAGCGGCATGGCATCAGGTGCTTGGAAGAACCCTTGCGCTGACAGGGCATTGAAGGCAGAAAGCAGGATCACTGTGTTCTGATAGAGGACAAAGCCATTGGGTATCTTGGCACCAGGCGTGTACAGTGTCCAGTCTAGCAGAAGGCCAAACATGATTCTATTGAGGATTTGTTGGCCGCAGCAAGTACAGGCAACAGGCAAATTTTGGGGAATAAAGTAGGATGGGGAACCTACTTCTGCTACCAATGTTGTAACTGTGCTGTTTTAGCAGAGTTACAAAGGGGAAAATATTTAGAAACTAGATAATATTCTTTATTGAGAGGTAAGTATTATATAGTTATTGTGAATTGTAGATAGTAGGAACATGATAGTGTTAATCACACAGTGGGATGTTGAAGGGGGTGGCTTGATTCTTGTAATGAGTCAAGCGCCAAAACAAGTTACCCACTGGGAGGGATCAGCTTCTGTTAATGTTATTGTATTTGGAGATCTGAGTCACCTTACTAACTTGGCTTTGGGTGACTGGATAATTGGATCACAGGTCACAAACCTGCTTACTTGGAACCTTGCTGGTGGGTCAAGCCTGCTGTTTTGACAATTTTGTTTCAATTTTTTATTAAGTATATATATACCGTTTGAATCCAAAAACAGAAAGCCTTCCAGGGCCTTCTTTTTTGAAATTTTTTTACCCCTACATTGGGGGAATCCAAAAGAAGATTATAGGAAAGGGAGGACAGGACAATTATGGCAAATGCCATGATTGTCCCTTTTTTGGGCCAATGCAGCCCTAAGCATAGATAATACAATTCTTTGATCAATAAAAAAATATATAATCTTTAAATCTAATTTACTTGATTCATTAGCCACATTTAAATAAAATTACTGTAAATTCAGAACCTAATGATAGAAATGCAGGTTTGTCAAATCCTAGGCCCAAATTTTGCATTGTATTTGCAAACAACTCAGCTGAGTGAAAACAAAAATATTTAATAAAATAAACCATTTAATCTGACTTTTTTAATTCTTTTAAATTTGCAAATTTTGAATTCCTACTGAAGATGATTCAACTAACTAAAGACAAAACACATCAAACAAATGAAGGATACATGAATCATAAATGTGGGATTCTAATGTACAATTTTTATCTTCTGTGAGTCTAACAAATAATATACAACATGAAACTATTAATGGACATAAAATTGCAGGATTGTCAAATATAATAAACAAATCTCACATAAAAAATGAGGCAAATTAGAAATTAATTTTATTAATGACTGTCTCAAAATATAATTTAAAGAATCTATTGTGGATTTATGCTAATTATTTTGGGAATCACAGGAATTCTCAAAAATTACCCAATTCTATTCTAAACAGCTAAAATTTAGATCTCACTAATCACCAACTTAACATAATTAACAATAAAATTACCTAAAATATACACTCCTTTTTTGAGTTTAATTTTTTTAAATAAAAATTTATTATGTCTTATTCTAACAGCAACCAAGTCAGCAAGCTGTTCCCTGGCCTTGACAAAACCATGCAGGACTATGCTGGGTCTTCTAACAGTGAAGCCTCTGTCTATGGTCACTCCCAACATGTGAGTCCTTCTCCAAGCATTTACCAGGAGTGTGCTCTTTCTCCTGCTTCATCTAGCATGTCCCTGTTTGTGCACCACACACAGGTAGCTGCTAGCCCAAATCAAATTTTCACACTGGCATCAGGAATCAGCCAATTGAGCCAAGGAATCACTCACAGAAGCTGGAATTCAGAAACAGCCAATCAGATGAAATTGTTTGGTTCCCAAGACAGACACCTCCCCCCCCAGTCAATAAGCCTTCAAGAAACACAAGAAAACTAATTATATCCAAAATTATTCTGCAAATTGTTAAAAAGAAAGGGATGCTTATGTCCCTTGGGTAAATAGCAACCACAATTGGTTTTTCAAATTCCACTGTGGTTGCAGCCTTGTGAGTGCATGCCAACTGTTGTCCCTGTGAGGTTCCTGTTCACTAGTCCCCAATGTGTATCCTGGGTCCTAGCCAGGGACCAACTGGAAGGAGATTTCATTCCCTAGTAGTGGTAGGTGGCTTGCTTGAAGTTTCTTATAATTGGCTTGCATTACAACAAACTCCTCTAATACTCTCCCTATGACTAAGAAAGCATCTCCACCATGTACTTGCACTTCAGCTGGTGCTAGATTCTCTGTAGGCCTGTAACAATCTTTCAAGAGTCTAGTGAACTCATTCCCAATGAATTCTGTCCCCTATCTGTTATCTTAAAGTGTCTAGTTAACCTTTCCCATTCCTCCTGGGAAGTTTTTCTAGTGACAAACCTTTGAAAACTTTGGAGGTAAGTATCCTCCTCTCTTTGTCTAGGATAGAAGATATTGGGTAACTCACTCATAGGGTCTATCTTCTCTACTGGGAAATTTGGGCAGGAGTTCAAATGGGCTTTTATTCCCTTTCATTAGGAAGATTACCTTAGAAACATTCTGTTATATGGCTCAGGAGTCTAGGAAACAATTGATATATGCCAATACTTGAAGTCCTCTAATAATCTCTTAGACTCCCTCTACTTGGTCTTGGGCTCCTTCTCTTTAGTCTTGGACTCTTGTTCATTGCTTGGGTTTCTGCTCCTTATCCTGGGCTCCAGCTCTCTGTGTAGTCTTGGTGGCCTTTGTTATACTTTTTTCCAATCCCTGAAAAGCCTCAGACTGATCCCCCTTTTATAGCTCCTTTTTTCATTCCTTGTTTCTTCTCAGATCTTATTTTTTCCAGGCTTAAACTATCCAGTTTCTTCTGCTCTACAATATATTAAATTTTCAACTTACTTCAGCCAATTAAAACCCTGCTTTTCCTGCTTTGTTCCCTCATTTTTTAGGCTTAACCTCTTCATTTAAAGCCCTTAACATGGTCAAACAGGCTTTGAGCTGCAGACAATCAAACACCCAGATTGAACTGTTTTGCCAAACAGTTCACTAAAGGACTTTTTCTTGACTATGGTTTGAACCCAAAGCTGTCTTGCTCTGGGTAAACACTTGCTCTTCATTTTGAACAATTTTGCTGTGATTCCCATCATCTTTCTCTGGGAAAACTTGAGCGCTTCCACATATGTTTTACTTAGGAGATTTTCAAACCCTAATTTCTTCAATGTTTCTCCAAGTGTCTCCGTGTTTTCTTCCACATTTCAGCCATTCAAAATTTCCTGTTGCTTGCTTCTTGCTTCACTTAAAAAAATTGGCAGAACTCTGGCTTTTGCTCTCAGAGCTTCTCTGTCTTGTTTCTGGTTGCTCTGGCTCATTCTCACTCAATCAATTCTTCATAAATTTACAGTATATTTTCTGTAAATCATTTCCTGCTTCTTCCTTATTTCTTATATAATATTCATCTTAATATTTTTATCATATCTTTTTGGCAGTTCACTTAATTCTTTTAACTGCTTCTTTTTATTGGTCCTAATTTGAGCAGTCCAAGTCCATTATTCCTGCTTCTTGATCCACTTCTGCTGGTCCTTCTTAACCAAATTTCAGTCCTTCAGATAGCCCTTCTCCATGATCTTCCAGTTCTTCAACTAGTCCTTCTCCATGATCCTTCAGTCCTTCAACTAGTCTTCACTATGAACCACCTCAGTTCTGTTTTTAGTCCCTGTTACCAATACCTCAGACTCAGGCAATAAGTCTACAAGGATACAGGTGTTTGAATGGGCCCTTGCAAGTGACCTCCACTTGGAACATTCAACCACAGACAATCCTCATGTCTTTGCAGTTGTCTTTACTCACTCAGGTGGTTAAGTCTGGGCTTTCAGTCACAAAGTAACCAACTTTACTTCCCAGAGACCTGTTTATTATCAAGTTCTGCAGCTTCTTCCCTGTGCAGATACCCTGACAATGTCTCTTGGTATTTTCATTCCCCTAATGGTAACTTCAGGACCTCCCTCAAAGCCTCCATGAAAACACAGACAAGGACACCTTACCAGACCATTAGGTAATGTGCTTACTCATAGACCTCTTGTAAGTGCACAAGGGATTATGGAGCTACCTCAGCTCTTCCCTTCCCTAGAAGTCCTTTGTTACCTGTCAGGTTACATCACCCATTCTCCCTAGCAGCCAATGTTACCTGCTAGGTATAAGAGACATCCCTCCCTAGTATTCCTTTTTTACCTACTGGGTTAAGACTCTATTCTCCCCTAGTAGCCAATGTTCTTTGCTGGGCTATCTCCTTCCTCACCCCTAGAAGCCAACATTCCCTGATGGGTGAAGACACCTAACCAGCACCCTAGCAGTCAATTTTACCTGCTAGGCTGGTTCATTCTCTGCTTCTAGTAACTCATGCTACCTACTAGCCAGCCCTTATCTTCCCTAGTAGTCCATGCTACTTACTAGGCCTCTAACTGTCCCAAAACCACTATAATTTGCCAAAGTTCAGCATAGAGTATTTATTGTGGCCAAATCAGTCCTTGCCTGAACAACAGCTTCCATGTGGACTGTCACACTCCCCTACAGAGGAAAGCAGCTTTAGAGTCCAAAATACTTCTCTCAGGCCATGGCTGGCTCTGTCTTGGCTTAGTTGAGAAAAGCATCCACACAAGACCAACAGGTTTTGTATTCTTTATCACAAAATAATTTCTTCTAAATTCATTTTCATCTCCTGTTTTCACTTTTTGCTTCTCTTTTTTGTGTTGTGATTTATTCCCTTCTTTTTTAGATTTGTAGACTTAAAGCTTCAGTGTACCTATCTTTTATATGTTTTCATTTTAGTAAAGTAAATTTATCCATATAACTTTTATTTAAGCTTAGACCTGATTTACACAACTTTCATGGCCTGTGTTGCTTCCAGGATAACCTTCAGTTGAGGGAGAGGGGAAAGCCTGGAAGGCCCAGTAGAAGATGGGGGCCATCCTCATCACATAATTGGCAGCAGTGTCCCAAGTACACCATACTCCCATGTGGGGGATCACTTGTTCAGCAAGCCCCCAGCATGGTCAGGTAAGATAACCTAAGCTTGCTGTAGTCATATGAAGGGATGGAAGGAACAAGAGGGGGTTCTCCAGAGGCAACACTCACGGGCTGACTTGAAGGGGAAAGTTGGTGAAGCAGAGGGACACCAGGAAAGGAGAAAAGGGTTTTGGGAGCAGGGGCTATTTTCCAATTCAGAACTCTAGTAGAAGGAATAAGGGCTAACATTGGTTTATCAGAGGCAGCAAGGAGGTGCTCTGTTTCCCAGCGCTGGCGTTGGTACTGAAGATACCTTTTATTTGATAGCACCAACAGTATAAGATTTGTGATAATTTAATAAGCTCCTGCAAAGTAAAAATGCACTGATTGCATTAACCAACAAAAAAATTATTTATTGATGTCAACAGGGAAGGAATTTCCAACTTCCCCAGCTATATAATTCTGGGAAGTTGGCTCTAGGATTGGCAGGGCATCTTGATTGGCCAGCTGGTCACATGCTATTGTTTCCCTGGAATTGGCATCTTCTGGTTAGTTGTTCAGGGGTGGCAACACAATATTTTCAGGTTCTGGCGCATGAGCCAAACCTTATGGTCTTCCAGTGATCTTTTGGGGGTCAAAATTGCCAACTTCTGATAGGTTTGGCTAATAGGAAGCATTCCTGAATGTAAAAGCTGCTCCTGAGAGTGCCTTCAGGTGCAGGCGTCCCCAGGGCATTGAATTTGGTATTTTTAAAGGTCTTGCCCATAATGGTGCAAGATTATAAGCTAAAGCATGTAAAGCATTAGGGTTAAGATTCAGAAGGTACAAAAAGGTAGGTACAGTCTGTAATATAACTTTACATAATCCTGCTAAAAACTTGTACTGGGTTACAAAAGGAGTGATAGAGTTTAAAAATCCTAAACAAAGAGATAAAAAAGTATTTAATAAGGAACAATTAGTAACTAAGGGGATGTCAATATTGGGATACTTTCCATCAGCAAACTGATACATGTAACTATTAAAAGATTATTTAACGGAAAATAATGGATACAACAAGCCTAAGGCTTGTTGTTTTACAACTTCCATTTTTTAACTAGGAAGAAAGAAAAGAAAAAACTTAGAACTAATCACTTAAAAATTGAAATTCTTAAAATTAGAAAGCTAAAGTTTTAAAATTGACAAAAAAAGTTTGAAGGGAATAAATCACTTAGAATTTTGGCTTAAAAGCCTACTCTTCAAAAGCTCTTTATTTATAGGCAAGCCTTACCAGTTGGGAATGATATGCAAAGGAGGAAAAATCCAAGGACAGGAGAAAACTGGAGAAAGTTTGAGAACCCTGGAGGAGAAAGAGAGAAACAGAAGCCCAGTAAAGATGCAGATCAGCAACGTGAAAGCTGGGGAATGCAGTGATAATATAACCAGGAGTTTCAAAAGGTAAGTAGGAATTTAAACTATTCTAACTTTAAAGTAGAACATATAAGCTAGTTAAATAGCTAGTAAACAAGGAAGACAACAATAGTGATTCAAAACGTGAATCAACGTAAAAAAAGATAAAGCAACTTAGAATACTTAATTGTTAACTTTTAAATTAAAATTTTAATATTTAAAAAATAAGAAAGATTAAATCAAAGAGAAAAAAAAGACTAAAGAGCCTACCCTTTGGGGCAGGGCATGACACATTTGGAGAATAGTGATATGAGTTAATAAAACCTTATTCTCAGGCTCAATGGGGCAATTGAGCAATTGCAAATTTTCATCCCTTAGTTTCAATGTTGTTTAGTTCTTTGACATGGTTATTAAGGGCCCTGACAAAAACTCTAACAGGAATATCTTTGGTCAGATGTAGAAAGTACCATCTGTAAGCCAGGTTTTTCTCTTGAGGGGATTGCACAAATCATGGCTTGTGGCAAAGCAGATTATACACCCCTTTTTTCAGGGCCCAGAATGCCCAAGACAATCAAATAGCCTGCCTGGAGAAAACACAAAAAACTGCATGAAAACCATTACCAGCTGCCTTTTCAGAAGGAAAACCCCCTTTTTGATTGCAAATGACCAGGGGTCTACAAGGCCCACGTGCTGCAAAACCCTGAAATCAAGATTAAACATGAATTTGAGTCCCCTTACTATTAGGAAATGATAAATTTTACCAGCAATTGCCTGATTGCTCAATCAGACAACTGAATGCTTGCAGGTTTTATTAATAGCTGTGGCATCTTGGCATGCTGCAGCCAAATCCATGACCACAAGGAAGCAGCCAATGTACACTCATCCCTAGGCCCCAGTACTCATTTACTAAGAATTTTTCAAGTACCACTGAAGATGATGCCACCAGGCCTCTGGTGGCACAAAAGACTAAGCTATTCTCAGTAAGTACAAGTAGTGAGGAAGGAAAGCCTTCCTCACTGTTGATATCATCATTATAATAAACGTCTTTATGTCCAGGGCCCATTATTTAATAAGAATAATTATATATCTTTGCACCAATATAATTATTCTTATTAAATATTTAATTGAATCAACATCAAAATACACTTGCGCCTTCCCCTACCCGCCTGGTCCTGCTCCCATCCCCCTGGTTACACCAGCTTGTGCCCTTGACTTGGTTTTTTACCATCTCCATCACCTGGATCTCCCTCCTGGCTGTTATAGAGGCCAGATTCCAACAATTATGAAGGAGATGCCAGCCACTCTTCCTCTGCCAGATGCCTTTCCTACCCAAGATTTCAGCAAACTAGGGTTTGTTTACATTATAGTGTTGGAATAGCTGATCAGGTTGTGCCTTGCACTAGAAGTTGGTGTCCTTGGGCCACTGCTGTGAACTATCTTGTCAGGGTTGCACCAATTGTGTACATGGCCTTCCAAGCCCGGACTGCCTCTCCTACAGGAGTCCAGCCAGACTCTGGTATGGGCTGTGACACCTTTGCATTTACAATTTCTTCATAGAAGAGGAAGAACTCCTCATGGTGCAACAGTTTTTTCTCCTCAGTTAGAATCGTTGGTCAGTGGATGTAACACTGACACCTTCAGTGCTTAGAGCATATCTCTGATCAGTTAAGTATCCTTGTAGTTTAAAGGTATCACCAACAGAGGCAAGTTGGGAGTCATTGAGGTTGATGAGGGTGTCATTGACAACCCCAGTTGAGTTTTTGTACCTGTTGATGGGGATGGCCTGATAAAGCAACCAGCAGATCAGCTGGTTAAGAGGGCCAAAAAGCTCATTGCAGTCATGACCAACAGTTAATGCCTTAAACCTAGCAAACCCATAGGTGATGAGCCTTGCTGACCAGCCAAGGGGATCACATTTACAATGGTGTTGGTGAATTTTCTTCTTCTTATTGTTGCAATAGAAGCTTTATCCCTTGTAGATAAAAATAGCACCCCTTTCTTGGAAATTGTGGGATAACTCTCTGGAAAAGTTGTGGGCACAGCAAAGGCGCCATTCCTGTTACAGCTATTGTGGATATTGTTTACATCCCATAGCTCAATTTGGTCCTCAATTAGTGCACCAGGATCAGGTTCTTGCTCCTGTTTCTCCTCAGGCTCTGAGGTGGGGTCAGAGTGGCAGTTGAAGTCAAACAGCTTCTCTTGGGGGTCTGATGGGCAGTAGACAAATGGGGAATGGGGGAGGGGTAGGACTGTTTCCTCAGGCTCTGTTGAGAGTGTGGGTGTCTTGGGGGCGCTTTAGCCTTAGTAGGCTGCTTCTTGCGGGTAGTTTTGGTCTTTTTTGGCCTTTGGAGGGTTGATTTTGCCCTTGGAGGCCTTGTAAGCAGCTTTGTTGATAGATTTGGGAGGCATCTAGAGATGAATTAGTATCAAAAATGGCTAACTTGAGGTCATTTTCAAATAGAAAATGGGGGTGATATTAATATAAAAGTATTGAATATTTTTACATATAATTGTAGAAACTGGAAAAAAACTACCATATATCAAAGTTTTATAGTTTTTTATATAAAACAAGCTTTTTCTTGCAGCACAAGTATTCAAAACTTTGAGTTTATAATGAAGATTTGTAGTCAAAATAGTGTATTTGAGATACCGTAATTGACATGCTGTAGGTCAAAAACATATGGAATTTGCATATTTTTTATTTTGAAATAAGAAATCCACAGTGGAGCTACCACAATCAGACCAAAGAGTAGAACTTAGATATTTCAAAAACTAGCTTATACAACTGAAGCTAAAAAGTATCCAGCTGTTTAGAGGAAGCAAAAACATATTTGAAGTTTTTCAGAAGTTTTCTTAAATTTTTATTAAAGTGGTTTTTAATGTCAAGTTATAATTTTAAAAATGGGATGTACAAATTGAGAATGGGGAATCTATAGTGTACTATGGCGTCATAGATAATTTCCCCTTGTTTTCCCCTATCCGCTATGCTCATCAAACAATTGGGTGATATGAATCCTAATGGAATTTAAAATGATGTAAATTGAATTGGTGGAATTAACTATTTACAAATTAAAACCACTTTCTAACTTTTAGTTGTAAAGATCACTTCGGATATATCCCTGAACAGATAAGTGTCACAACATCAACTTTACTCCCTCTCAGGAAAACAGTTCCCTGAGAAACACCCCAATCAGAGGATAATTGATGACACTCTTATCACATGCTCATGTTGTATGGGGATAAATTTTTTTGAATCCTAAGCAGAACCTTACCTGGACAAGCCCCATGACTGCCATGACGTACATGGACAGTATGTGGCTCCCCATAATACTATAACTATCTACCTTCATATCAAATAAAGTATCATATCTTCTCAATTTTACCCTTTATCTTGTTTTATATACTTCCAATAAGTATATACTTGACAGTAGTGAAGGTAAATGCAAGGAATCAGCACACTTTTTAACTGAATTGTAATAAAAATATGTTAAACCTGTCCTGGCCTTGTGCACTTCCCTGGGTAGTAGAGTTGTCTAGCAGGATCTGTATTTCGATATTTATATAATCTATTTATATAATATGATACTTAATAGGGGTAAACAGATAGCAAAAAACCAATTAGGTTTGTGGCAAGAGCTTGTTTTCGTCTAAGATTCAATAAAATGTAAATAGTTAGGCTAAACCTTGAAAGCAAGCCTTAGTGTGGGTTGTAGCGGGAAACTAAAATAATTGATAAAACTCTTGGCCAGATTATGAATCCAAAAATGCAAGGAGATAATAACTTCAAATAGCTGCATTTAGGTAAGAGCAACAGTATGTAAAATTTTGCGCATCCCAAAGGATTGAAACCTTTCTAGGAGAGGTTCGATTTCACTACTAAGATCAGATAAATTTTGGATCTAAGATTAACGTTAGGGCTAAATTAAAGTGGTACCTTTAGAGCAAGATTCAATATTAGCTTGCTTCCCTCGGCAGAGTCTTCAATCGTGTCCATAATTTCGATGTTTATTATATGTACGGCAAGGTTAGCTGAACCATTTTTCAAAATGATATCTAGCAATACCATAGAAATTTTAGTATTATTTTTCGAAGACGAACTAAAAAGGTAACTTTAAAAACTTTAATTTTATGTAAGGTTTTGTGTGAATTCCAAATTACACTTGATTTTTTTATTTTGAGTTGCTATTTGGAATAGGTAAAATTCTAAACGGCTAAAAAGTTTTTTGTAGAGAGCATATGATAAAAGAAACATTATAAATATAAAAATGATTAATTTCTAACCTCAGTATGAGGCAAAGTCGCTGCAGCAAACTCTCATTAATGGTTCACTAAAATTCACTAACTAAGAAGTAAAATACTTGAGGATCTGAGGAAGGAAGCCAAAAGCCTTAAAGATTATAGTTTAACAAATTTAAAAATAAAACAATAAAAAACTATTAGCCAACTTAAGGAAAAGACTACCTGAATATCCTAAGATTAAATCAAGGAATGTCATTTGTTGTAATAAATGGCTGAATTATATTTATATGACAACTTGCTGACAATTAAAGGCGATGATTTACCTTCACAGACTGCGTCGAAGCATCTTTCTTCACAAGTTATTATGATTTCGTGTCGCTCTTTTGCATCCTGGAACCTTTCAGGTGCTAACTTTACACTTCGATTGCGCTCAAGAAGCTCAAGAACACCATTATCGGTGTATAGCCTTTGATTGGTAGCTCTTAGCTCCTGGTACATTATATCGTATGGGATCTCGAAATCATAAACTTTTGGTTGATGAATCGACGGGCCTGGTAAACGGACCTTGGAGCCAGTGCCGTAAGAGCTTACTGATAATCCTCTTTGCCTAAAGTTTAAAAGCAGGTTGAGAGCTGAGGTCAAAGAAAAATTTTAGACTAAAAGGCTCTACACTTGACATAAAAAGATGATAATTTTTTTTAAAAAAAACCCCAAATTTTATTTCAGGGAAATAGAAACCAATGTATTAAAAACTCATACTTAAAAAGTGCATGAGCAGCCATGCTCCGATTTTGATTGCTAGAGCATACTATGGAAAATTTAACCATATTGGTATGATCTAACCTAAAGAACTTGCATAATTTGTATGCTTTGTGGTAACCTGTACGACAAAAAAACTTGGAGGCTCCACGTCTAATTATCTCACACAAAGCCTTTTAACTAGGATTTTATTAAAGGGGTAAATAAATCAAGTGAGCTGTCGACTGATACGTCATAAATATTAAAGCTGCATATGATTGAGTAAATTTTCATAGAAAATAATGTAGGGTGCATCGAACATCCATATACAGTAGTTTTCAAACCTGTTGAGATAAACGAATATTATTCAGTTTAGAACACATAAGTTCAGTCACAACGAAATTCAACTGGTCCCAGTTGACGGTCAATTTACTCAATAAAACTTCCATTTATCTAGGGCCGGAAAACAAAAATTGTCAATCACAAAATGAAAATAAAGTCAAATACTGAATTCCAAAAATGAGATACCAAATGCATGGAACTCAAATTCATAACACACAATACAGTCACTTGCTGAAGCATTCTACATCAAATTTGATTATGAGTATGTGGCAAATCTTGTACAAACAGAGAACAAATGAGGTTCAGTCACAAAAGTGATGAACTCAAACACAAAATGACTTATTTTTTGAAAACATTGATTATTTTTGGGACTCAAATTGGAAATAGTGGATTTCAGGAGTGAATCCACAAAATCTATTCGGGGAACTAAAGCATTATTTTCAATGCACAGTAGTTTTTAAACTTGTTGAGATAAACAAAAAATCTCAGTCTAAAAATGAATATAACTCAGTCTAAAAACAAAATCAGAGTGGATACAAATCTATTTTAATTTAATGTAAATTCATTAATTTTTTATTTCATTTTTAGACTGAGTTGTATTTGTTTTTAGACTGGGATTTTTTGTTTATCTCAACAGGTTTGGAAACTACTGTATGTGCTTCTAAATTTGGACATTTATATCTGAGAGACTGTCTCAAAAAGGAGCACACACTTAAATAAAATTAATTTTCTAGAAATACTTTTTTGCTTTTCTGTTTTAATATAACTTTTATTGCTTTTTATTAGTATGAGTTTCACTAGTGATAGTAACACTTAATGAAATAAACCTATTGAAAATATGAGATATCTTTGTTTGCAAATTGGCATGGCAACTTGTTGTCAATCTAGCACCAGACCACTGGATTCTCTAGTGCTAGATTGACCCAAAGTCAGTGTGCCAATTGCAAACAAAGACATTTCTTATTTTCAATAGGCTTATTTCATTAAGTTAAACTGGATGCAATAACTGAGGCATGTCTGGTCTGAGCCAAGCACAAAGACACCACATGTACACCCATTCTGATTGGCTCTGTTGTTGGGATGTGTCCATTTTGGTATAAAAATAAAATAAAGTTAAAACAGTTTATCTATATGATTTATTTATTTTAATTTTTATCTCTTCATATATAGTAGTGATGAGGAGCGCCTTTTGGGGAAGCTTCAAATATGGAATTGAGAAAGAAGAGAAGTATCTTTTATTGGATAATACTTTAGACTTATATAGCTTTAGCTGTGGCAGAGATTTAGTTGGATCAAACCTAGGGGTTGGTCATGTGCGGGATGGGTTTGAGCCACTGGATACTTGGATTGTCATGTGATATTGCTTGGTTGCCCTTTCTGGTATGTTGAACTGTATATTGGGAGGGCACCAAATTGGGCAATGTCTGGATGTTAAGTGAGTTGATGGTAGCCAGAATACTTTTATATCCAGATCCTTGACAGTAGCATGAAACCTTTTAGTCACTACTTTTATTTTGAATTATATTTTTAGATTTCTATATTAATTATTTTTGGTCATAAATGTGCACCGTTACTTGTATGTTTGGATAAATTTTATCTTTTTGTTAATTTTAATCCCAAAACAGACACTCAGAATATTTATTTCCTTTTTTATTCTATATTGTATTCTTAATTAGGACAAGTTGGTAACAGTATTATAGATTCATTCATATGTTTTGATATTTGACATTTACATTGTCTGTTTCAGTTGCTATTAAGACTTGTTGTTGGATCAAGTTTGTAACTTTTGTGACTGAGTTTCATGTTTTCACCAAAAACATTACAAACATAGTAGATGCCTTCTGTGACTGAAACTCATGTGTTCTAGTGTTTAGTACGCTTGTTGTTGAATTGTTAAGCATTTGTCCCCAGTTTGAATAGGTTGTTGTATGACTGGACATTTATGCCAAATAGTGCTAATTTTCCGTAAATTATCTTCTATTTAGATCTATCAAGTTGAAATTTGTTTTGTGACAAGTCCATGCATTCTAAACTGACTAATATATGTTTATATCAACAGGTTTGAAAACTACTTTAAGTTCAAACATAAAATGTCTCATTTTTGAAAATATTGATTATTTTTGGGACTCAAAATAGAAATAGTGGATTTCAGGATTAAATTCACCAAAACATATTCAGGGGACTAGAGCATTATTTTTGATGTACATGCTTCTAAATATGGGCATTTATGTCTGAGAGAATGTCTCAAATAGGACCACAAAATTAAATAAAATTAATACTGTGAAAATACTTTGCTTTTATGTTTTTAAAAGAATTAATTTCATTTTTGTTTAAAATGAGTTTTACAAGTGAGGATAACTTTGATATTGTTGAGAATTAGTACCAGGAGCAACTTCAAGAACAGGCTGCTGATCAAGGGAGCACAACTGCCATGGTTCCCGTCTATACCCAATTCAACTTAAGTTTTGAGAAGGCTGAGTTGTATGTGTCACCAGGCCCATTCATGGGTAGCTTTTCCAAAAGCCATTATGGTGACCCCCAAGACCAAGCCCAAACCAAGCCTGTGCCACAATTTGGAGACTGGGCATGTAAATTCACTGCCCCCTTTGGCTTTGGATTGCACTGTTTTTCCTTGCTGCACTAAGAAAAGCTCCCAAACGCCAGTCAAACCACTCAATTATTTAGGAGATTTGGCTTACACTGTAGATGAAAGATTTGTACTAGCTTACCCCACAGACCCTCTGGCTCTTGTTACTCCCCCTTGGAAGAAACACTAATTAATTTGGACTATCTATTGGCATGGTGTTGCCCACTTTTGAAAACAATTAGAGATAACCAATCAAGCAATGCCACATCAATGCTCACAAAGTCAAATGAACAATAAAAGCCTAAAATCACCACCAGCCAATCAGATGTAAGTTTTTAAATTGGTATGAAACCCTCCAGCCCCCCTGGCTTTGCCCAGCAAAAATCTCCCTTAACCAATTAGATCAGGTCAAGTGATCAGCCAATCACCTAATTTGCAACACATTTCCTTAAGTCTAGAAAGAGGACTTTCAATCCCCTGCTTGTTCATTCTCTTATTACATTAAATCTAGAGGTTGTTGCTACACTGCTTAGTTTTATTAAGCTCAAAACTATGTATTTTGAGTTCTCTTGTAATCTTTAAATTTTTTTAGTTATTTTCTTAATAATCATTATCTTTCTTTGGTCCTGTTTGAATGTGGCAGCTTTTCCAAAATCCCTAGGGGAAGTGTTGGCGTATAGTAGTTATATTAAACACTTATGCTTCCAAAATACAGCTCAAAATTGAAATTCAAGTTGATAGTAAATATAAAAACTTACTTTTATATTGAATTTCTCTTGTTTTTACTTACTTTTAAATCTGCTCTTGATATACTTGCTGTTAAAGCCATCACAGACCACCCACAAGGCCTCTCAAGCCCCCTGATTTATTTTTACTTGTGTTTGCTTGTAACCACCCAATTTAACCAAATTTCTAAAGCTAAAGGGCTTGGAAAATCTACCTTCAGACTCCAAATTTTCTGGAGTTTAAAAAATGATAATTCCTGTCCTCAAGTTTTTGGTGTTTTCTTTGGCTCCATTTCTGCTGCTCTATTAGTCCACTTCCCCAGATCTTTGGGTCCAAATCTCCTCTACTGTGTGCCTTGTGAGCAATGACCCCTCTAGTCTCCTGCACCTTCAGAGGAGTCTCCTCATCTCAGGAAAAGCTCTGATCAAGAACCTGACTTGTGATGACCTGGACTTGTACTCCCCTGACTATGACTTTCATGTTTTCCTTGATGAGGAAGCACTTGCATCTCCCCCTCACCTAGGAGGAGGACTCTGTTCCCCAGCAGCCACCTGAGGTTCTGACTCATGTCCCCACCTGTACTCTTTTGTCAGGAATTCCTTTCCTGACTCTCTGTTAATTATGAATAATTGGTTGGTGAATAGAAAGACAAAGTCACAAAAACACAACTTTGTTAACTCTATTTGGCCTTTCAGGCCTTTGCAGAACAAGAATCAAACCTGGGACTCTAATTATGAAGATAATGTTAGTATGAAACCAGCCAACTCATTTAGATTACCCATTTATTATCTGCCTATTCAATTTAAATTCAAATTTGAAAATCACTTCAAAAGCAAAAAGGTTAATAACAGGAAGGATAACGTCACTTACCGCTCTTGTTTTGATTGGCTGCTTCAAGCCAGCTCCACAATCTCTGACCTGCTCTCTATGCTTTGGGGCAAAGCTCTGTATATCAAGATATGTGATCTTCTGACTTCATACCGCTTAATTAGCCTTGCCCTTGTAAGATCTTTATGGATCCTGTTATTGCATCAAAATTGTATGCCCATTATTAAGCAGCAATGCATCCACCACTTGAAACAGGTAAGCTTTAAATGATATACACATGAAAATCCCCTCATCTCCCAAAAAACTCCCCTCATATTCTTCAGCCTTGATTATAAGACTATATAAGTGCCCATTTCTTATTCACTTCAATTGTTCCAACAATAAAGAATATTTCTTATCCTATCTTTCCACATCTATTTCTTAGTAACTTCATTTGAAGCCATGAAGGGAATTTATTTCCTGCTATGGTTTCTAGTCTCCCTTTTATAACTGTAAAAGGTCTTGAGAATCCCACTCCCAATATTGACTGGCAAAACTCCTCACCCAATGATGCCCATCAAAAGGAGTCCTTGGCCAATGGATGGTTCAAGTATCCTTCTGGTCATTGGGGAAGAAAGTTCCACTATGGCCGCCAATCTACTCCTCCACCTGCCAAACCCTCATTGGTACGGCCCCACACTTCATTCTATCTTTTGACGTACATGGTAGGATATTATCTTTTGGGTTGTTTCAGCTCCCTGATGGGAAGGTTTGCATACTTAGGTCACTTAGGCCATCTTGCCATGGTCACTGTGCCCATTGGTTCAGCCATTGCAGGGCTTAATTTAGGGGCCTTGGCTCACCAAATTGGGGGCTTGTTCCCCTTAAAGTGGGTCCCTGACATCTTTGATTTCTCACCAGTCTTATGTTGATGGGACTGAATGCCTACTTTTCTCAACTATCCCCTGTGTCCTCCCTCTGGTCCCCTCTTAGAGCGGCTGTCACAGTGATCCACTGGATGGCATCTTGGTGGTTTGTTTCACTAGGATGGGAGCTGAACTTAGTTAGTTTAGCCCCCCTCTCTTACAGGGCAACTGTGGCCCACTTCAACTTAATCCAATCATTTCTTGACATTTTGGGCCAATCAGAGGAAGACCTGCCTAATCTGGGTCCACTTATTTTCAATAAGCCCATAAGCAGCAACTATTAATAAATGAAATCATTGAAGAGATAATGAGTCTCAAATAAAGTGGCATGACATTTGCCAAAATTTCCACCTGCCTACAATTCACCAAAGCAATGGTAAGACGTGAATTCCAAGCCCTCCTGAAGATAGGCGGTGCAAAGCTGACCAAGAAGCCAAAGAAGCAGGTTGACTCCCAGATAAAGGATGTCTATCCCATTATGATTGACCTTCTTGAGTGGGACCATTACCTCCAAATGACTAAGGTCTGTTGCCTACTTGAGCTCCATGGCATATTCATTGCCTACCGCACTGCACAGCTCTGGATGCATGGGCTTGCTGTTAGTGTTTTGGTTATGACCAATCATCTAGGGGATGAGTTAGATGATGGCTCTGATTTGCATCACAAGCCAATGATTGGTGCCACAATCACCTGTTACCTGTCAAGTATTTCATAAAATGTCATATTTATATCATATTATAAATTGTCATTACAAGTCCATAATTATGGGACTTTGGGTAAAAAAAACACCTCTGAGGGTAAAAATATGGCACTGTCAATGATGCGTTCCTAGAACCTTCCCCAAAAGTGACTGTATTTTACCAGATCACATCCAGTTACACCAATGTGTACTGGTACGGCAAATTCTTCTCCAATCTGCTTGCCATCTGGAGCCCAGGCAATTTCAAATTTAGGATTTTCCTGAGCCATCAAATGGAGTGCGCTGAAGTGGCCTCTGAGAAGATCTGAGCAGGCGGCCACAATGTCTCAATTTTCTATGCTAGCCATGATAATATACACTTGTAAGATGTGTTGTTCTTCAACATTGGATGCATACTCAGAGAGCTCAACCTCACAACTTTAAACCAGTGGTTCTTGCAGCTCACAACAACAATGTGCTTTTCCCCCGTCAGAAGGCTACTAGAAACTTTACCAATATGGCCCTGAACGCCCACAGCAGTAGCCAATCCTCAAAGGATTCACAGCTGCCCCTTGTAAGTCCCCAGTGTACAAGTCAATCAATGTGTTCCCTGAACGTGACTATTATGTCATTTACCATCAATATCTCCAAGCCAATCAAGGCAACAATGCTCCTCTAGGACCTCCAGCTGCCACAGCCCCATCTAATCATCCTAGTTGACTGGAACCCCCAGTCAATCATGTTCTCCCCTTACAACTCAATCCACTAACTAGTTTGCCCTGTTCACTCCTCAAAATTTTCTAAATAAACCTCTCCTCAACAATTTTTATTTTATAATATATAGGTTTAACTTGTGTGTATTTTTATTTTGATAATATATATTTTATATTTTACTACAGTGATGATTGGTTTCAATGATGCCACAAGTTAAATTCATATGATTTAATACTTATTAATTCTATTTATTGCTACTATAAGTTTCATATTTTTGTAGCGCTACAATCAAGTTAATTTAAAAAAATACAAGTGCTGCAGACCAGCCAATCATAATTGACATTGATTTTTGTTGTCTTTGGTGCTTGGCTCAGTCAAGACACGCCTCTGTTATTGCGCCCAGTTTAACTCAGTGAATTAAGCCTGCTGAAAAAAATCAGTCTTTGTCTGCCAATTGGCATGCCAACTTGTGGTCAATCTAGCACCAGAAAAGCCAGTGATTGAGTGCTAGATTGACCACAAGTTGGTGTGATAATTGGTAAGCAAAGACATGGTTTTTTCAACAGGCTTAATTTACTAAGTTAAACTGGGTGAAATAACAGAGGCGTGTCTTGACTGAGCCAAGCACCAAAGACAACAAAAATCAATGCCAATTCTGATTGGCTGGTATATAGCATGTGTAGTTTTTTAAATTAACTTGATTGTAGAGTTACAAAAATATGAAATTTATAATATATAAACATATACTAAAATAGTCTAAAGAAAAATAATCCATTTCACCACATATAAACTCTGAAATACATTGTTTACATGTAACCTCTGAAAGTGATTATATTTCTAATAAATTTGAGTTCTGCAAATAATTAGTATACCAAGTTAAGAACAAATTATGTTGTACTTGGACAAAGCATGTCACTTAGAATACCTGGGGTGGGTTGATACAGTAGTTTTTAATAGCTATGATGACAACCAAAAATACTTCAGATTTAAACAAAATGAACTCAGATCTAAGCAAATTTCAACTATCAGTGTAAAATATACACTCTGTTAACAGGTATTTTGGTCTTTAATGGACAAAATGGGTCAATACAGCAACAAAGTGCTCACACTTCAAACAAAAATATTAAAAATACAAACCAAAATATGTGGATTCATAAACAAAATGATTTGAGTTGACCTTCAGTGTACATATGTTTACTATGTGAATCAGTGATAAAATACACCCAAGTGTGGTGAGTCAAAACTCAATCCAAAAAAACACAATAGCAACTCACTATGTAAACAAAATCACTCAAATTTTTTATGCAATGGTTTTAATCAATAATGATACCAAGGTATCTAAAATAAGATACAAGATTTGAAACATAAATTTTAAAAATATTGTGTTGGGTGCTTAAATTTGGCGTAAAATCTGTGAAAAAGGGTGAAAGTTATTTCAGGTATCCTAAAATTGATGTTTAGAAACCAAAAACAACTAATTAAGAAATAAAAAATCTATAATTAGGATATTGGGTGGGAAAAAATATTAATTGAATATTCATATTCAGATAAAAGCAAAAATTAAAAACCAGTGTGTAACTTAATTAAGTTTTATTTAATATTTTATTAAATTCTCAAAATGGAAAGAACACAGCAACAGACTATCATTACACCTGTTGTGCGCCGCAGTTGCGGTTGCCCCGCAGGTCAAAGAATAGACTTAGTACAACACAAGTGCCTACTTAGGAAGGAGACAAGAGAGGAGAGATTCATAGTGAGGTTGCACTGACACAACCAGTTTGAGTAGCACAATGTGCAAGGGTAAAGAGCATAAACCCTCAGGTCCCCAAGCTGATCCAGAAGCCCACCAAGGTTACCACTACCAAGAAAGTTAGAAACAAGGAGACTGAGCTTACTTCTTTTGTGTTTGACCCCATCTACCACCAGGAAGTTGTCCCAACAGCTATGATGGAAAAGGTGATGCCTGTCCTTGACACCAGCTACAAGCCCTATGTCAGTGACAGCAATCAAGAAGACAATGACAAGTCCAAGTTTTATAGAACCATAGAGGGGCAGTTGATGTTAAAGAAGGTTGTGGCCTTCTATACCAAGGTGCACATGCCTTATGTGCCAGTCACCAATCAGGATCCTGGATCATCTGAATCCACTAAGACCACCTGCAAGGCCATTACTGACATCAAGTGCATCATCCTTCTCAAGCTGATGCAGAATCTGGTAATTACAAGATGGCTACAGCCCTTGTTGGGGTGGATCCCAAAAACACCATCAAAACCTTCAATATATTCATCAATACTGGCCAAGTTCTTGCTGTGGAGAAATCCTTGCACAAATCCACCATGATCACCAAGGACACAAATAGGCAATATACCAGTGTATAAGCCAAGACTGCCATCTCTAACTAGAAAACATACAGTCATTGGTCAAGTCCACTTTTGGGGTTGAGGCCTCAATTTCCTTTTAATATCATCTGGTGAAGGGAATGTACATTTCCTAGAAAAAGCTCATGGTATCTCTGTACAATTGAAATAGCCCAACTAATTTTGAGGCCCAAAAAATACACTGAGGCCTACACTGCCCTCAAAAATAAGGGGATAGTCAATTTTTATTATATTGAAAAATCAGCATTTGCTTTGTCTATGAAAAACGCATATGGATGTGTCCCCAAAAGTTCCAATGATGGAGTAGCTTGGTGTACTGCAGTCTAAGCCACATCCTATTTAATGGTGGTGCTTCTCAATCCAAAGGGATTGAGATATACCAAATGATATTGGGATCTCATAACAGTGGGAACTTCCTGTTCTTCCTCTGATTGGTCAAGGAGCACCTGAGGCGCACAAGCCTGGGGTTCACCAATGTTATTGTACTGGATAATGTTGGACTCCATAAGGTGGAAGTTATCTCAAGAAATTTTCAACAGTTGATATAAGCATTTCAGTTGACCCACAACAATAGTCACATCAAATTTGGGCCTATTTTTTATCCTGTGTATTCCCCCATTCCCACCCCAATTAAAGAGGCCTTTGAATGGCTCAAGTGAGTTGTCAAGCAGGGGACACCAACTTGGACCAAGGACCTCTTTGATTTGCTGCAGGCCAGGATCCACACCCTTACAGCAGAGACTGTGACTAAATTATATGGCCACACCAATTTATTTCTCCCTATGTGCCTCTCTAAGCAACCAATCAATTAAAGGCTTAGCAATTCCAAATATTCTTTATATTCTTTAATTTATTTTTTTAGTTTTGTAGATTAGCATTTTATATTTAAATGTTACCAAGCCCGCAATTCCATACAGCGGCACCATTGATGCAGATGGTTAAATTTTATATTGCAAATAAATTTGTTTTATTGTATTATGTGGTGACAATCCCAAATATTTAATACCACAATATGAAAAGTATATAAAAATGTCACTTTTGTCAAGTAAATATAAAAAGTAAATTAATTAATTAAATAAAAAGCGCATAAGCTATATGTGATTTTTAATAAATAAAATTTATCATTCCTGTATAAAGACCTTCTCTAAGATTCTTTTGTTTATTAATAGTTTTCTATTCTAAAACAGCTATTTGAAATTAATTATAAAAAAGTAATAATTAAAATTATAATCTAAATTTAATTGTGGAACAATATTTATTGAGGCTGCCAATAGTTGGTTTGGCAGTAGGCACACACCTGGCAATGGAGGTGGCACACAACCTCTACCTCCACACTATATACAGTGGATACTCTGCTATCAAAGTATTCTTTCCTGCTGTTAAAAGAGAGTATTGTCCGATGGGAATGGAGCAGCATCTTTTCTGGCAGGGCTGAAAACCTGTAGATGACAGCCAGGACCAGGGCATCCTGGATCACATGATCCACCAAGTTGTAGCCATGTGGACCTTCTTCCCGTTGATGGAGAGACTGGCTGTGGTTTTTCAACTCTTTGGTCACCGTAGTATGTCCTGGGTTAAAGCCAGGGACTGGCTGGATGGGGTTGACATTCCCTAGTTGGGGCATCTGTCTAAGTTGGAGTTTGTACTTGGCTTGCATCATGGCAAATTCTTCCAGGACTTTTCCTATTACTAGGCAAGCATCCCCTCCATGTACCTAAACCTCAGCTGGGTCCAGACCCTCTGTGGGCTGATACTAGTCTTTCAAGAGTCTAGTGAACTCAACCCTAATTGATTCCCGGCCTCTGTATGTCATCTCAAGGTGTCCAGTTAACCTTTCCCACTCCTTCTTTGAAATTTTACTAGTAGCAAACCTTTGACAGCTTTGTCAATAGGTATCCTCTTCCCCTTGACTAGGGTATAAGTTGTTAGATAGTTCAATCATGGGAATTAATGCGCAACTTGGAAATATGTGTAGGGGTCAAAATGGGCACTTATTTGTCTTAGAAGGAAGATCCCCTTAGAAACCTTCTATAATATGGCCCTGGTGATATAAGAAACAATAGGGGTTTGCCAATACTTGGAGTCCTCCAAAATCTTGTGTACTCATTGTACTTGGTCTTAGGCTCCTGCTCCTTAGTCTTGGGCTCCTTCTTCTTATTTGGGCACCTGCTCCTTACTCCTTGGCTTCCTTCTCCTTTATATTAGACTCCTGCTCATATATCCTGTTCCTCATCTCTCTGTTCTGTCTTTGTATCTTTTTTAATCCAATGTTTCCAATCCCTGTCTTACTTTGGACTGTTTCCTTTTTTATAGCTCTTTTTTTCAGTTTTTCCCCTTTCAGATCCTTGGTTTTTCCAGGCTTAAACTATCCAGTTTTCCTTTTCCTATAATACATTAAGCTTCTTTAATTACTTCAGCCAATTGAAAAAAGACTTGTCCTTGTCCATTCCCTCATTTTTTAGGCTTTCCCCCTTCTTTTTAACCAATAAAAAACATTGATCAAATAGGCTATGTTATGAAGCCAATCAACCATCTGTATTGAGCAGTTTTGCTTAAACGTTTCTCCGGATGACTTGCTCTTGACCCTGGTTCAAACCCAGCATTGTCTCACTCTGGATAAACCTTGGCTCTGCGTTTCAAACGGTTTCTCCATAATTCAAATCATGTTTCTCCAGGCCAACTTGATTGTTCTGCCTATGTTTTACTTAAGAGATTTTTGCACCTTAATTTCTTCAACATTTCTCTGTTTCCCCGTGTTTTCTCTCCTCAGAGAAATTTAAATTTGCCTGTTGCATGATTCTTGCTCCCTTCTGTGGTTTTGGAAAAACTACAGCCTTTGTCCTCATAGTTTCTTGTACTGCTTCTGTCTGCTCCTGCCTATTATTACTCAATCAACTCCTAATAGATTCACAGTCTATTTTTTTAACTATTCATTTCTCTTCTCTTCATCTTTTAGTTCTTTTCTTAATTCTTTTTATTATTTTCTTTTTTTATTATTTTCTTCTTTTTTAATTCTTTTTCTTAATTCTTTCTTGATTATCTCTTTTTTTTACTTCTTTTCTTTTCTATCTTTAACTTTCCAAATCCTAGCTTTCTTCTGATGACCTTCTCTCATTCCTTATGCTCCTTCTTCTATTCCTTCTTTGTCATCTTCTGCTTCTTCTACTAGTCCTCCTCCTTTATCACCTTTGGAAACCTTTTTGTACTTTTTCTGCTAGTTCTTATATGTCATCTTTCATTTCTTCTGCAAGTCTGTCTCTGGTTCAACCATAACTGTTCCTTCTCTGTTTCTTCTCCACGTGAATTACCAGGGTTATTTCTCTGTTTCTTCTCTTTATGAACCACCAAGGTTATGTCCTTCTCTGGATGAACCACCTAGGTTCTGTCCTTATATGTAGTCCCCATTACTAACAACTCACACTCCAGAAATAAGTCTTCACAAGTGAGTTAGTATTTGACTAGGCCCCCATCAGTGACCACCACTTTAGGCCATCAGCCACAGACAATCCTCATATCTTTGCAGCTTTTTTACTCACTCAAGTAGTGAGCTTGAGCTTTCTGTTGCAAAGTAACCCACTTTACTTCCCAGAAAACTAGTCATTACCAAGTTCTGCAGCTGCTTCCCCAGGCAACTACATTAATAATATTCCTGGGCATATCTATACCTATATGATGACTTCAAGATCTCCTCAAAGCTACCAAGAAGACATAGACAGTGAAACTTTACCCCCAAACTAGGTAAGGGTTTCTACCTGCAGACCTCCTGTGGGTGGCTTTAGGATCTCATAGCTTCCTCAGCCCATCCTTTCATATCAGTCATAAATTCTCTACCAATTTGGAGCACCATCCAGGGACCACACCTGGACCATGCCTCTCCTCAACAAAAATTTACATGTCTTGGACTACTATCCTTCTCTAACTTCAAGCATTGAGTCATTATTTCAGTAAAATCATCCCTCACCTGCAAACTGACTCCATATGGATCATCACACTGGCCTTGTTGATCCCAAGAAGGACCCTGTCCAGTTTTTTGATGTTGGTACCCATAACAAAGTAGAACATATATCCCAGGTAAACAACAAGATGGAGTCTTTGCTCATAAAAGTCCTCTGGGAAGCACAAGGTTTATTAAATACATTACTAATTTTTACATGCTTAGTCCTGGAAAATGTGAGATCCATTGTCAAAGGAAGCCCTGTCTTGTCTCCACTCCAGGCCAGCCCAAAGTCTCCAAGGAGGATCCTTGTCTTCTTTAGAGCTGTTGTGTTGGCAACAGCCAATTTAGTCACTGTGTACCCGAAGTTCTCCAGTAGGTAAGAGAGGGTGTGCTCCAACATGAAGCAGAAGCAAGCGGCCATATGAGCCTGGCCCATCTCTGGTATATTCTTGAATGGGGGCATTTCCAGGACGTCCTAAACAAGCTCAATTGAGTTTACTCAGTAAACTCTACTGAGGACCTTTGGTTTAAGGCAGAGCAATTGTGCATCCTTATAGGCAGTAACTTCCCATTTGGATGCCCCTTTGACATGTGTCAGCCCAGCTAGTGCATCCCTCAGCATTGGGAAAGAACTATGTATGTGATCCTTGAGTTCTTGCACAACCAGAGGGAGAAAATTCCAGCTGCCTTGCCCCATGATTGGTGTAGTTGACATAGAAGATAGCATGAATGTAGGGGACCAGGACATTGTGCACAATGCTGTCAATTATTTCTAAAAACATATTAGTATAAATTTACTAGGTGGTTGCCCTGTCCAGAGACAGAATTAAAGTTGAATTTAATAAATCAATTGAATATATTTTATTGGTTTTTTAGGCTTGTATTACTTATCACATGTAAAATTAAACTTTAATTTAGTTGTTTTATTAAAAGTTAATTTTAATTATATTTATTTAAAATTAAAATTATATATTCCAAGTATAAATATAAACTAAACCTAAATCAGTATAGTATCAATATCAAGTTTATTAAGCTAAACTAAGTATTTTAAAATTTAAAGCTTGATTTTAAAATCCCTATAAAAATTTAGAGCTTATCTGCAGCTTTAAAATAAGCCATTGGACATCAAAATTGGCTTAGTATTCACTGAGATACATTGATTTTAGTTTTTTAGTATACATTAAAAGTAAATTTAGATAATTTCAAATTGAGTCTAAGCCTTTGGTTATGACATGAACCCAATTCCAGCACCCACTATATATCTCAGCATCTAGAGCAGCTAAAGCTATTATGTTTGGACCATTTTGATTGGAATCATCTGAAAAATTGATTTATATCCTCTAACTTTCATGAAAATTGTTATATTGTGTCGCAAGATCTTTGATTACTCCCTCTCAGGGAATTAATTCCCTGATTGATCATTAAGTTTTTGGCACTACTATCATTTGACTATCTATTACAGGGTTCAAACATTTCAAATCCTAAGCAAACACAACTTGGACAAGCCTTGTAACTGAAGATGAACAATCACTTGGATAAGCCCCATACTATCATGACGTACATGGACAGTATGTGACTTCCCATGATACTATATATTATTATATATTCATATCCAATAAAGTATTATTCTCTTCTTAATTTTCCCCTTTATTTTATTTATAATACTACCCAGAAGTATATACTTGACAGTGGTAGCATAGGTAGGTTATTCACACTTATGCAACTTAAAGGAAAAATTCCTCCCAAGAAGAATCCAGCAGATGGCACTTCCCACAGGTTGAAGAGATAACAAAGCAGGACAGGACTCCCCCACAGGTTTTGTTGTTTTCAATGACGTCCTTGTCCCTACTGAACATTATAATCTTCTCAACACTTGTGGCCTCCTGAACCTACCTCCAACTCCAATTTTACAGACAACTGAGATACCCAACATTGTATTTCAACATTTACACTCAGAAGAGATTGATACATTTGCAGGACTACACCAAGAGAACACATATCTCTGGATCTAAAGCACACAAAGCAAGTTTACACAAGTGGGCTACCCCTGCAGACTCTGGGCCAGTGAAATTTCCCTTTGCGTTACTTGGGCTGCCTCACACTTTGTAAGCAAATGGTTTGAACAACATCCTGATCACAGCAAATACTGGAATATGTTCAAAGCTTCCTTCCTTGAAAAGTTTGCCATGAAGGACTCCAACACAGTGATCATGACGGAACTCAGAACCTTCAAATGACAGGAACAATCAAGTGGTATATTGCAGCCTACAAAGACCTAAATGACCAAGCTCCCAACATCATCAACTTTGACAAAGCTGGACCACAATTGGATTTCTACAATGGCCTTCCCACACACATTAGATGTCAGTTTGACATGACACACTGTAAAAACCTTCAGGATGTGTTCTTAGAAGGAAACACAAAGCACAAAAATCTGACAACCTATATGTAACAAACAAAAGGAGAGTCCCACAGCAAGGAAAGACCATCAACCTAATAAGCAGAACAACCAAGCTAATAATAGCCATCCTTGAAATGGGAATTGCACTGCTCAAGCTAACCAAGCAAGCACTGAAGACACCAACAAGAAGGGAAAAGCTCAGGGGAGTGCTTAGGCAAGCCACCCTCCCCCACTTTGCAAGACTTGTACAGGGACCAAGATGTGTACTCAATTACCATAATCCAAGTACCCTCCAGCAGTCCTATACTGTTTGCTTCCCAAACAGAAAATAAACTCCTCACTTATCCTTTCTGCTTTTGCAGATATCAGGGCACAGCACTATTTGACACTGGAGCAGACCAATCCCGTGTTTAAATAAATTTGCCAACCTCATGAAACTACCCATAGTCCAAAGCAATATCAAAAGAGTTATCATGGCAGATAATAGAAGTATGCCAGTCACCAAGGAAGCTAAACCTTTCTGCGCGCAAATTGGAGACATGCAGACTACACTTAATGGCCCAATAATACCAATCCCCAAGTACAATGTTGTACTTGGTCTGGACTGGATGATAAAGACCAAACCTCATATCAACTGGTATAGCACTACCCTACTATACAAAAAGATGAGGTGTACCATCACAGGTATGCAACCCACCTTGACACTATTGAAACAGCAGGCTCAACCTGCCAGCAAGGTTCTGAGTAAACAGGTTTGCAACCTGTAATCTGATTGTCCAGTCACTTGAAGCCAAACTAGGAAGTTGACTCAAATTTCCAAATCTAACAACACAAATAAATGATGATCCCTTATGGTGAATATCTTGTTTTGGCACTTGACTCATTACCAGGATCAGACCACCCCTTCATCATCCCACTGTATGATCAATACTATCATGTTCCTGTTATTCAAGATTCACAAAGACTATATAATATGTATCTCTCAATAAAGATTATTGTCTATTTCCTAAATATTTCCCCTGGTAACTCTGCTAAAATAGCACAGCTACAACATTGGTAGCAGAAGTAGGTTCTCCATCCTACTTTTATTCCCTGAAATTTTCCTGTTGCCTGTACTTGCTGCAGTCAACAAATCTATGAAAGAATCATGTCCGGACTTTGACTAGACTGGACACCATACCTTCTGGGTACCAAGATACTAGAGGGATTTGTACTATACCAGAACATGCTTGTACTGGTGCCTGCCCCCAATGCCCTGTCAGCACAAGGGTTCTTTCAGCAACTTATCATTCTGTCCCAAGCCCCAACCTTGGAAGGAAACATGCCTGCTTATGTGGCCCAACAACTTCAAAGTGCTACCTTGGAACCATTTTCTGGGGTCAACAACAACAACACCGCAGCTTGGATTCAATCTGCCCAAAGTAAACTGGCGCAGATGTAATGCCCACAACAATTCTGGATTTCAGATATATCCATCCAACTCACACACAATGCAGGTACTTGGTGCAGCAAATGGCACAAAAACCATACTGTAAAAGACTGGGACACAATCAAACAAGACTTCTTGACACGGTTTGTACTAAAGGACACTGCCCTCATGATTATCTGCCAATTGAAGAACCTGACCCAGACAGGCACTATAAAGGAACTCACATGTGCTTATGAGGAACTATGCCTACGTGCCCCTGCAGATATGGCATTTGACACTCCAGCCACACATCTCATGTACTACAATGCCCTTAAGTCACATGTGATAAGACACGTCAACTTGGACCAAGTAACCAATCTGTAAAGCCTATATTGAAAAGCAGAGAAGGCAGAGCAGACATCCAACGCCCTCCACAAGGCGCAGACCAGGAAGAGAGAGACCCAAATATTCTCACTCAATTGGGCGTGCCAATTACCTGCCTACTGCAAACAACAACAACAACAGAAACTATAATCCTGCAGGGTCAAATAGGCACAGAAACAGGAACAATGGACAGTCAAATTGTACCCATTTCTGTATCACTACCACTCAAGAAAATCACAACTAGGGAGAAGCCCAGGGAGAGCATTAAGAAAGCCAAGCTCTCCCCACACAATTCCTGACTTTCCCAAAAATGAGTACTTCCCAAAAGATTTTACCAATGCCCGATAATACAAGTACCCTTGGAAGACCCAGTACTTTAAATCATTGCCAGGTATCCCAATAAACTGATGTCCTATCCTTTCCGCTTTTGCATTTACACAGTCTCAGCACTCCTGGACTTGGGTGCGGATCAAACCCTAGTCAACAACAGCTTTTTAGACAAGTTCAAGCTGACCACTACTCCTTCACAGATTAAAAACGTGGTCCTAGCCAATGAATATCACATTGCCGTGACAAAGGAAACGGCCCCTTTCTCCATCATGCTAGAGAATCTGCACTCCACCATTCAGGAACCTGTCATTGATTCCCCCAAATTTGATGTCATACTTGGGCTGAACTGGCTACAAAGGAATAACTCCCACGTAGACTGGGCAACCTCAGTGTTAACCATCAAGCGTGAAGGCGTCAATCACCAGATCTACCCTGACTCAGTGGATTAACTCTTGTGTGATCAGTTTTTATGCGCATTACTGAAACCCTGGACAAAAAGTAGAACCTCAAGTCAATTATTTTAGGATTCCTGCAAGTATGAGATCATACATTTCACGGACCACCAGGATACCACTACTCCTCAGGACCACAACATTGTGGTCTGCCATCCTGAAATCTTCAAAGAGGTGTTACCAGGACTACCGCCTGAGAAATACATACAGTACTTCATCCAACTCAAAGGAGCAGTACCTAAGGAAAAATCCATATACTGACTCACCCCCAACAAAGACGGCACCCTATGTGCTTACCTCAAGGAGGCACTTAAGAAAGGGCTTATTTACCCCTCACAGTTGCCTTTTGGCGCCACTGTATTCTTTGTGGTAAAGAAAGACAGTTTCTCTTTAATTGGTCACAGATTACCAAGCCCTCAAAAAAGTAACTATCAATAATTGCTACCTGCTCTCACTCATTGAAGATCTATTTGAAGCCCTGGGCGGCGCCACTGTATTCTCCAAAATTGACTTAACTGCCAGCTACAACCAGATCTGTATCAAAGAGGAAGATATCCCCAAAACAGCCTTTTGCACTAAATACAGCTCATACAAATGTGTAGTGCTCAATTTTGGTATGAAAAACACGCCTGAAACCTTTGTGAATTTTATGAACAAGGTGTTTGCTCCCCATATTGGCAAACATGCCCAAGTATACCTAGACAATATCATTGTCTACAGTGATTTGATAAAACAATATCACAAGGACCTGAAAGCAGTGTTTGCCACCCTGGCACAACACAAAATTCTAGCCAAACCCTCCTAATACCAATTATTCTGCAAACAACTGTCCTTCCTGGAACACATGGTCTCAAAGGATGTCATTAAACTCAATAATCATAAAATTCAAGCTATCTGTAAGATGCCACCTCCCAAAGACAATTCAGATCTCTGCACATCCCTGGGAATGGTTGCCTATGTGTGGTGGTTTATCCCTGTTTGTGGCATCCTGACTGCACCTCTGTCTGCCATAACTGGCGCCAAATCCAAATTTTTATGGACCTCACAACATGATCTTTGGTTCAGACACCTCAAGGAAAAAATCATCACTGCACCTATCTTACAATACCCCAAACGCAATGGGGAGTATCATTTGGAAAAAGACGCCTTTGATCCATCTATTGGAGGGGTTCTACGTATCAAGAACAGTGATGGCAACTTCCTGCCCATAGCTTGCAAATCACAAAAACTCACTGACAGTGAGTGCCAATACCCTATACAGGACAAGAGTTGTTGGCCATTGTACACTGCCTAGTCAAATGGCGCTGTTATCTAGAACAACAGGAAGAATTCACAGCACTGACCAACCACAAGTTGCTCATATATTTCAAAGCCCAAGCAAACATATCCTGGCGTCAAGCCTGCTGTATGAAACTCTTGGAGAGATTCAATATGCACATACAATACAAGCCTGATCCAGAGCTTGCAATGGCGGACGCACTCTTGCGCCTGTACGTCCAAGCCATGAGAGGAGAGAATGGGCTCAACCCAGACTGGCCTCTCCTGGTACTCCAAACAAAGGACAAGGGTTTCCCTCCTGGCACCACTGACATTACAAAGGAGATAGCCATCAAGAACAAACATCTATTTGCCAATGTGCATGGGACCTTGCCCTGTAAAATGACTGATGGAACCACCATACCTTACATTCCTACACATCAATGTGTAGACACCATCCTACGTTACCACAGAGACCTAGGACGTACCAAAATCCACAACCTCTAAGAGTTCCTTAAGCACAAATAATGGTGGCCACCCTTATACTGGGATGTCCAGGAAGTCCTAAAGCAATGCAAAGTAGTTGAAAAATTTGCAAAAAGCAACACTCCCCCTAAATTAGTACTGCCTATTTTTTCACAACTGCCTTTTAAGGTGTAGTCCCTAGACATTGTAGGACCCATGCCAGGAAAGCACAACAAAAAGAAATACATAATCATTGAAATCAACTTTGCCACTTGCTGGCTAGTGGCACAAGCAGTAAGATCCCACACAGGCAATGTTGTGCGGCAGTTCATAGGAAAGGAGATCATCAGCAAAGCCAGAAAGCCAGAAATCCTGATAACTGATGGAGGCAAGGAACTGACCTCTGAAAATACCCTTATATATCTCACCAAGAATGGGGTCCAGCACACAGTAACAACACCTTACCGCCCTCAGGCTAATGGACGTGTGGAGCAGCTGAACAGCAGCCTAGTGAAGGCCCTGGCCAAGATCACCGCTGGGAGACCTGAGGACTGATATAAGTAGCTACTGACTGCATTGCTTGTAAGCCAGACCTGCGTGAATAAATCCACCAGGAAAAGCCCCTTTGATCTATCTTATGGCACACAACCCAATATTATCCAAGCACTATCAGGACCCAAGCTGGAAATGCCCAGTGAAGTTCCACCCTCCTCAGACCCTCAAGTCATACAGGCCAACAGTGACCAACTAGAAAGAGAAGAAAAATGCCTACAGAATACCTTTGTCCCTATCCAAGACAGACATGAGGTCAGTGACAAAGTCTGGGTAATGAATACCAATCAGAGTAAATTACAGCCAGAAAAATTGGGCCCTGCTATGGGGTTCCTGGTCACCAGTCCCCAAAGTGTGTCCTGGGTTATAGCCAGGGACCAGCTTGGAGAAGCCGTCATTCCCCAACAGTGGTGAATGGTTAGTGAAGAGATTATACTTAGCTTGCATAAGGGCAAACTCCTCCAGTACCTTCCCAATTACTAAGCAAGCGTCTCCATTGTACACTTGCACTTCAGCAGGCGCCAGCCCTTCTGTAGGCTGATACCAATCCTGTAATAGTCTTGCAAACTCTTCCCTAATGAACTCTCTTCCTCTATTTGTCATTTCCAAATGCCTTGTCACCTTCTCTCACTCCTCCTGGGCAGATTTACTAGAGGCAAACTTCCTGCACCCTAGGCAATAAAATCCTTGTCCCCTGGGCTAGAATAAAAAATATGGGGTAATTGACTTATGGGACTTCTATTCTCTCTTTACACAGGAAATTTGGATAGGGGTCATAATAGGCACTTTATTCACAGTCAGAAGGAAGATCCCCTTAGAAACCTTCTGATATATGGCCTCATGATAGGGAATAATAAGGGATTTGTGCCAATACTTGGAGTCCTTCAACAATCTCTTGGACTCCTTGTTTTGGTCTTGGACTCCTGCTTCTTGGTCTTGGGCTCCTGCGCTTTGGTCTTGGGCTTCTGCACCTTAGTTGTGGGCTCCTGTGTTCTAATCTTAGGCTCCTGCGGTCTGTTCTAGCTCTGGATTCCTATCCTTGGTCTTTTGCTCCTTCTGTAGCTTTTGTGGCCTTTGTAATCCACTTGATCCAGTCCCTGAAGAGTCTCAAATAGCTCCCCCTTTTATAGCCCCTTGTTTCAGACCAAAAACCTCTCTTAGAACTCTGGTTCTTCAAAGCTTAAACTATCCTGTTTTTCTTCTTCTATAATATATTAAACTTTTAAACTTACTTCAGCCAATGAAAGCCCAGAATTTTCTGCTTCTGCTCCTCATTTTTAGGCTTTAACTCTTAAGTTAAAACCCTTAAAACACTAATCAAATAGACTCCGGCTCACAGCCAATCATACACCTTGATTCAACGGTTTTGCTGAAAAGGTTTCCCTAGATGACCCGTCCTTGACCCTGGTTTGAACTCAAAGCTGTCTTGCTCCAGGTAAACAACTGCTCTGTGTTTTGAATGGTTTTGCCGTAATTCCCGTCACGTTTCCCTGGCAAATCTTGAGCGCTTTCACCTATGTTTTACTTGGGAAAATTTTGACCCTTCAATTTTTCAATGTTTCTCTGTGTTTCTTTCAACGTTTTGCAACTTTGAACCTGCTTGCTGCTCATCCTTTTACCTTTCCTAGTTGTTCTTGGCAAAATTTGCTCTTTTTCCCTCATAGTTTCTCTGTTCCATTTCCAGCTTCCTTCTGGCTCAATTCTTCTTCAATTATTCTTTCTAAAATAATATATAGTTCCAATAAACTATATATTATTTTTGCTTCTCTTTCTTTTTCATTATATAATTTTAAATCCTTTTTTAATTATAATCAGGCAGTATTTAATTATTCTTTAACTGCTTCTTTTCATCTAAATTTCCTCTCAAAAGTCACTAAAACCAACTCTTCCAGCCTCTGCATCCAGTCCAGCTAGTTCATCCTCTCAGCTCTTTAGTTCTTTGGCACCATCTTCTGGTCCTTGGGCCATCCTGCTCTATGATCAGCTAGTCCTGCATCATAATCTTCTTGTCCTTCAACTTATCCTCAACCAGTTCCCCAACAAATCCTCACTAGGAACCTTCTTTGTTCCTTCTACACACTGAACCATATTGATTCATTCAATTCAATATAAACTAAAAGTCCATCAACTAGCCTTCACTGTGACCAAAAAGTCCCTCTTGCTAGTTTTCTCTGTTAATTCTGTAGATGGCCTCAGTTCTTTATCTCAGCCCCCATTACCAGAACTCATAGACCCAGGCATGAGTCTACATTAAACTGGCGTTTGACTGGGCCCTTGCAAGTGGCAGTCTACTTAGGCCATTCAACCATAGATCAATGTATATGTGTTGTCTTTACTCACCCAGGTGATTAAGTCTGGGCTTTCAACTGCAGAGTAATCAGCTCTACTTCCCAGAGGCCTGATCACACCAAGTTCTGAAGCTTGCTTCCCCAAGAAAGCCGCCTTGGTGACACCTCTGAGCAAGTCTATACCCTCCAATGCTCACCTTGGGTTTCCCCAAAGCTCCCATAGGACATAAACAAGGACACCCTACCAGTCTTTTAGATAGGGTGCTTGCTCACAGACCTCCTGTAAGCGTATTAGGGTACTTAGAGCCCTCAGAGCTCTTCCCCTCCCTGGCAGCCCGCGTTACCCACCAGGGGTCCAAAACCTACTCCCCCCAGACAGACAAAGTTCCCTGCTTGCTATTTCAGTCTTCACCCTTCCGCGGCCACAGTTTTCTGCAGGGTGAAGCACTATAGCCCCAAGCAGTCAATATCTTCTGCTGGGTGGAGGCAACATCTGCCCCTGGTAGTCCCATGTTACCTACCAGGCAGGCCTTACTTACCCTAGTAGACCATGTTACCTACTGGGCTCACCTTCCTTACCCTAGTAGACCATGTTACCTACTAGGCTCACCTTACTTACCCCTAGCAGCCCTATGTTACCTACTAGTTTACAGTGTCACCAGCTAACCACACATTGTCACTCTTCAGCAGATTGTCTTTATTTGAAGCCAAATCAACCCTTGCCTGCAAAACAGCACACATGTGGACCACCACACCTGCCATTGTCTTAAAGGTAAACAAAAACAACACTTACCTTATGCAAGTGCTTGGGAGGCGCAAGCAAGATAAAATCCTCCACCACACCCGCCTAAGGCCCTGCAAAGCAAGACAGAAACAATGCAATATTGTGCTACCCTCCACCAAACAAAATCTGGTACAATATGGCACCTGGGCTCCTGACAACCTCCCTGACAACCTGCCACCAGAGGAGGCCAATCTTCAGCTGGGGGTGTTAAAAAAGCAGGCTCAACCTGCCAGCAAGGTTCTAAGTAAACAGGGCTGTAACCCGCAATCCAATTATCCAGTCACTTGAAGCCAAACTAGGAAGTTGACTCAAATTTCCAAATCCAACAACACAAACAAATGAGGATCCCTTATAGTGGATACCTTGTTTTGGCGCTTGACTCATTACCAGAATCAGGCCACCCCATTCACCATCCCACTGTATGATCAACACTATCATGTTCCTGCTATCCAAGATTCACAGTTACTATATAATATGTATCTCTCAATAAAGATTATTATCAAGTTCCTAAATATTTTCCCCCTTGTAACTCTGCTAAAACAGCACAGTTACAGCAACACACTTATGAGAGACCATTTATTTTTGAAAATTATGAAAACTGAAGACAAAAAAGATCCTAGAAAGATTTATTGTGCACTTTCACCTATAAAGTTATCCACTTTAAAAATGTAGAGACCTCACACAAAAAGACCCAATTTGACAACAGCTAATCCAAGAATTCCCTTCTTTTTTCCAAGAAAAGTTACCAGGGCTAAAGCCCAACTGAGGCATACAGCATGAAATCAATCTCAAAGGGAGTGTACTAAAAGCACGCCCCATTTACTGCCTAAAACCACAAGAAGACAACGCCCTAACAGCCTATCTTGACAAAGCATTTGAAAAAGGACTAAATAGACCTTCTAAATTGCCTTTTGGTACCGCTGTCTTCTTTGTAGCAAAGAAAGATGGAGGACTCTGCCTAGTCACAGACTACAGGGCACTCAACAAGGTCATAATTATAAAAGGTATCCCCTGCCTCTGATTGATGACCTTTTTGAAGCCCTGGGGGTCCCAAGTCTTCAAAAAAATTGACTTAAAGGGGTTATCACCAAACTTGTGTGAAACCAGAAGATTCATCCCTGACTGGGGTGCCTTGACTACTCCTTTATCTGCAATAACAGGCAAGACAACCAAATTTTTGTGGAAAACTCTAAGAGACCAACATTTCCAACAAATAAAAGAGCACATGGTCACTGCCCCCATCATACAATATCCAAACTGAGAAGGAATATTTGAGCTAGAAACTGACATATCTGATTACGCCATAATAGGAGTACTCTGAATTCAAACTGCAGAAAAGGACTTCCTCCCTGAAGCATATGAATCAAGAAAACTGTTGAATGGTGAACAAAGATATCCAAAACATGACAAAGAGCTGTTAGCTATTGTTCACTGTCTCATGAAGTGGCAATGTACCTGGAAGGCGCACAAATATTCAAAGTGCTAACCAACCACAAGTTACTGATATTCTTCAAAGCCCAACAACATCTATCAAGAAGACAAACTGAATGGATGAGCCTTATAAAAAGGTACCCCATGATAATTGAATAAAAATCAGGAAAATAAATGCTTACTGCAGATGCCCTATCAAGGCTATACCGTAAAAATCTCCTATGCACTGATGGAGACCCCAGTTAGCCCATGTTAATAATGGGGAATCTCCAAGAGGGGTTCCCACCTGGTACACCAATGGACATCCAAGAGAAAGTCTTTAAGAACAAACACCTGTTAAAAAATGTATATGGCACTCTACACCACATACTTCCAAGTGGTAATACTGTACCCTACATCCCGTAAATACAAAAGATTGACACCATCCTTCAATACTACAGAGATCTGAGACACACCTGTAGTAGGAACTTGCATTAATACCTCAAGACACACTACTGGTGGCCCAACATGCTAGACAACATCAAGGAAGTACTAGACCAATATGAAGTCTGTTAAAATTACACCTAATCCAAGGCACTGCCCAAATCAGTACTACTGGTGTCAATCACACAACCTTTCAAAGTGGGGTCACTGAATATTGTGGGACCAATGTCCAGCAATAACAAAGGCAAAAGGTACATTATAATAGCTATTGTCTATGCAACCAGATGGCCTGTAGCACAAGCTATAAAATAACACAAAGGAAATTATTTAAGGCAATTTATTGGCAAGTAAATCATAGCTAAGTTAGGTAAACCTGAACTCTTAATCACAGACGGAGGAAATGAACTTAAAACCATTGATATCAATATCTACATTGCCAAAAACGGAATAAAACACAAATAACCAGCCCCTATCATTCACAAGCAAACAAAAGAGTTAAAAGAATGAATGGTTCCCTTGTAGAAGCCCTCAGCAAATTATTTGCCAGCAATCCAAAAGCTTGAATTGACATTTTTCCAATAGTGCTTATGGCGTGCAGGACAAGATTTAACTGCAATACAGGCAAAATCCCATATGAACTCATCTATGGACATAAGCCTGCCATTATTAGCACTAAGTCAGGACCATGATTACCTCTGCCTAATAAAGTGCCAGACAAAAATGAACCTGATGTACAACACGCTGGCAGAGACCAGGAAGACAAGGAAAAAAGGATTGAGAGAGAAGTCATCCCATTACAACAGGAACAATTTCAAGTTGGGGACAAGATCTGGGTTGTTAATCACAATCAACACAAATTGGATCCAGGGTTAAGAGGACCAGTCATTGTCATTGAAGTTAATCCCAACAATACCTACTTAATCAAAGGTATTGGAGCTTGAACAGAACTCAATTGCATGTACCATGACCGCATTTGCCTATGCAAAGCAAGAACAGCACAACGCAACTCCTGACTCCCTTTACCCAACGTCAAACTGGATCAATACCAAGCATTTATCCCCAGCACTCTTAAGAAAATTCCTAAGGTTCCACCTTCCAGCACCCCAGGGGGAGATGTTGCAACATCTTTGATTACTTCCTCTTGGGAAAGCTATTCCCAAGTAACACCCTGAATGATTTCCCAACTATTTAATAAGTTGGTGGCACTCTTATCAACCAAACATCTATCACAGGGATCAAACATTTAGAGTCCTAATAGGAACACTACTAGGACAAGCCCCATGACCTAAGAGGAACAATCACTTGGATACGCCTCATGACTAGCATGATGTACATAAATGATATGTGGCTTCCCATGATAATTTATATTATTCTATATTCATATCCAATAAAGTATTATTCTCTTAATTTTCCCCTTTATTTTTTCTTTTATAATTCCCAGAAGTATATACTCAATAATCAAAACGTAATTTTATCATAGCTAGTTTACTCCACTGATGTTTTTTTGAGATGAAGCTGTGGCAAGCAAGGTTTACTCTGAAAAAATATGCAGCCACTTAGATCAGCTGATGCATCCAAGTGGAATATTCTATTATTTTACTTTGGAATAGATAAATTCAAAATTTCCTAGTCAACCATCCTGTACTTAAACTAAAATTTATATATCTTTTTCAATTAAGTATATTTAAAACTTATCAAGCTCTCATTTTATCAGTCAATTCAATCATCAGCAGAGTTTAAACATCTAATCATATAAAGGATCTTAAACAATTGCTGTTTCCTTTCTAGTTTTAATCCACCCATTCTAGAGTCAGGTAATCTATACAGATAAGCCACTTTGATATGGTTGAATTGGGTTAGTCACTAATTTTAAATTCAAGGAATCAAAAAAAATTTATTAAAAATTAAGTGGCTTATATTTCAGTTCAACATAATTTAGACCACACTCCACTGAATTGAATCTGTGTACTTTAAAGATTCATGTAAGGTATTAAATGTAAGGATGAGCCAAATTGAACTTTTGGCTTAACAATCAACTTTTAAAATCTAATTTAAGTAAAAATCAATTTATTCCAATCCCTTACAGCTTGAGCACACTTGAGGTAAAATTACATTACATCCAGACAAACAGACTCACTTATATATATTATTGTTTACTGATTTTTTTATGTAGGTACCTCCTTCACTTTCTTCTTGTGCTGCAGCTTGTACAGATTTTGGCCATATTTGGCGCAACCAGTTGTGTAGGCATCTTAGTGTTCACTGTTCTGGAGTGCTTGGCAGGTTTGAGATGTGCATACCACCCTGGGTTTTCAACCCAGACAGAAGGCGTAGAAAGATGGTAAGACTTAAACTGCAGGCCTTCAACAACAGTCTTATGGATGTTTAAGTCCTGCTCAATTGTTTTCTGGATTTATCTGGTATCTTGGCAATCAGAGACTTGGTTGAAATCTTTTAAATTTTGTCTCCAGTCAATACAGCAGACTTCACCTTTGCTTTGACCTTTCAATCAATCTCTTCAATATTAGCAATTGCAAGGTCAAGGTCTTTGAGTCATTTTTCAAGTTCTCTCATTGACTTTTTACTAACCTTTTCATATGTTTTTATAGCTTTCACCCCAATAACTCTGTGTTATTCTGATATTATTGTCTCTTTTTTATCTTGGTTTTTTTCATTTACTACAATATCATATCTTTTTACCTATTGTGTATCTGTTTTACGCTTATCTGACTATATGTTGTTTGCTTTGTTTTTTTTGCATTGCTTCCATAATTGCTGTATTTTTTAGCTCTTTACATGGCCCCTTGTGAAAATATTAACAAAAAGTTGGTGATCATCAAAATTAATTGGAAAATATATGTTTATTGTGTTTAGAGGAAGTTTTTGCTGATCCAATTCAAGACCTTAATGGTAAACTTTAAGCCAATTAGGATCTGAGTGAGAAAGTGATTTTTGTGACACAAAGAGTCATTCAAATATTTTTTGATGCATGTACACCAATTAATCTGATTGGCTGGTTGTTTTGTCATTGTGTGCTATTGCTGATGTGGCAAGTTGTTGGTGGACTAGTGCCCAATCAGCTGCTAGGTTAGCACTAGTCTACCAACAACTTTACACAGTGACAATGGCGCACAATGGCAAAACATCCATCCAATCAGATTAATTAGTACACATGCATCAAAGAATTATTGAATGACCCTAGTATCACACAATCACTTTATTGCTCAGCTCCTGATTGGCTTAAAGAACATTAAGGTTCTGTCAAAACAGCAGGCTCAACCTTTCAACAAGGTTTTGAGTAAGCAGGTTTATGACCTGCAACCCAATTATCCAGTCACTTGAAGCCAGACTAGGAAGTCAACTCAAATTGCCAAATCCAACAACATGAACAAATAATGATCCCTTATGGTGGATACCTTGTTTTGGCGCTTGACTCATTACCAGGATCAAGCCATCCCCTTCATCATCCCACTGTGTGATCAACCCTATCATGTTCCTGTTATTCATGACTCACATTAACTATATAATTATTATCTCTCAATAAAAAATATTATCTAGTTTCTAAATATTTCCCCCTTGTAACTCTGCTAAAACAGCACAGTTACAACATTGGTAGCAGAAGTAGGTTCCTCATCCTACTTTATTTGCCAAAATTCTGCCTGTTGCCCGTACTTGCTGTGGCCAACAAATCCTTGATAGAATCATGTCTGGCCTCCCGCTAGACTGGACTCCGTACACCCCTGGTGCCGAGATACCTGATGGTTTTGTCTTGTACCAGAACACAGTGATCCCACTGCCTGCCTTCAACGCCATGTCTACACAAGGGTTCTTCCAAACGGCTGCCATTATTCCATGACCAAATGACAAAAGCACTATGCCTGCCTACGTAGCCCAAAGACTCTGAAGCGCTGCCTTGGAACCTTTTTCTGGGGCCAATGACAACAACACTGCCGCATGGATCCAGTCCACCCAGAGCAAGCTGGCCCAAACAGAATGCCTGCAGAAATTCAGATTGCAGAAATCTCCATCTGACTGACCCATGACGCTGGCACCTGGTGCAACAAGTGGTACAAAGATCATACCAAGAAGAACTAGAATACCTTCAAACAAGACTTCTTGGCAAGATTTGTGCTTAAGGACACCGCGCTCATGATCATATGTCAAGTAAAGAACTTAACCCAGATGGGCACCATGAAGGAACTCACCTGCGCCTACAAGGAACTCCAACTACGCGCACCCTCTGACATGGCCTTTGATACCCAAGCCACACATCTCATGTACTATGACGCACTCAAGTTGCATGTAATGAGACACGTGAATCTGGACCAGGTGACTGATCTACAGAGTCTGTATTGTGAGGCAAAGAAAGCAGAACAAACATCCAACACTCTTCACAAAGCGCAAATTGGAAAACAAGAGAGACCCAAAGATTCTCACACAGGTGGGCGCTCCACTCAACCACCCCCTGGAAACAACAGAAACAACACAACCCATAAACCTGCAGGTTTAAATGGACATGGAAGTGGAAAAAATGGCCAGTCAAACCATACAAATTTCTGTATCACTGCCACACAGGGCAACCAAGACAAGGGAAAAGCCCAGGGAGAGCATTAAGCAAGCCAAGCTCTCCCTGCACAACTCCTGACTCACCCAATGATAAATACAAACTTGAGGACATGGACCAGTGCTCAATGATCCAAGTGCCCTCAGAGGACCCGGTGCTTTACATCATTGCCAGACATCCCAATAAACTGATGTCATATCCTTTCTTTTTTTGCAGTTACACAGGCTTGGCACTCCTGGACTTGGGTGCAGATCAAACCCTAGTCAACAACAGCTTTGTAGACAAGTTTAAGCTAGCCACTAATCCTTTGCAGATTAAAACATGGTTTTGGCTGATGAACATCACATTGCTGTAACAAGGAAAGCCGCCCCCTTCTCTGTCATGCTTGAGAACTCCCACTCTACCTTCCAAGGTCCTGTCATTGACTTCCCAAAGTTTGATATTGTACTGGGGTTTGATTGGTTAAAAAGAAAAATCCTCACATAGACTGGGCAACCTCTGTATTAACCATCAAATGTGAAGGTGTCAACCACCAGATCTACTCTTACTCAGTAGATCAACTCCTATGCAACCATGTCTTTGTGCGCATTACAGAGACCCTAGACAAAAGGGAAAACCTGAAGACAATTGACTGGGACTCCCGCCAGTACAAGATCATACACTTCAAAGACCACCAGGACACCACTACGCCCCAGGATTGCAAAATTGTAGCCCACTATCCAGAAATCTTCAAGGAGGCTTAACCTGGGTTACCTCTGGAAAAACATACTCAACATTCCATTCAACTCAAAGGAGCTATACCCAAAGCACAACCTATCAACTGTCTGATCCCAAATGAAGATTCCATCCTATGTGCTTACCTCAAGGAAGCGCTGGAGAAGAGACTTATCTGCCCCTCACAGTCTCCCTTTGGGGCTGCCATATTCTTTGTGGCCAAGAAGGACGGTATCTTGCGTCTGGTCACAGACTACCAAGCCCTAAATAAAGTTACCATCAATAATTGTTATCCACTTCCACTGATTGCCAACCTCTTTGATGCCTTGGTTGGATCCACAGTCTTCTCCAACATTGAACTAACTGCAGGCTACAATCAGATCCGTATTAAGGAGGAAGACATCCCTAAAACAGCCTCCTGTACTAAATACGGCTTGTACAAGTGTGTGGCACTCAATTTTGATATGACAAATGCCCCCTCAACTTTTGTGACCTTCATGAATGAGGTGTTTGTCCCTCACATAGGCAAGCATGCCCTAGTCTACCTGGACAACATTATTGTCTATAGCCCCTTGATAGAGCAGCACCACAAGGACTTAGAGGCAGTCTTTGCTACCCTGGCACAACACAAGCTGCTAGCCAAACCCTCCAAATGCCAGTTCTTCTGTAAGCAACTGCCTTTCCTAGGACATGTAGTCTCAAAAAACAGCATCAAACCCGACAGTCAAAAGATACAGGCCATCTGCAGGATGCCACCACCCAAGGACAAATTGGAACTCTGCACATTCCTGGGAATGGTGGCCTATGTATGCCACTTCATACCTGACTATGGCGTCTTGACGGCCCCCTTATCCGACATAACTGGCACCAAATCCAAGTTTGTGTGAACCCCCCAACTTGACCTCTGTTTTAGACGCCTCAAAGAGAAACCCACAACAGCACCTATCTTGCAATACCAAAAACGTGATGGGAGTATCAAATGGAAACCAACGCCTCAGACGCATCCATTGGGGGAGTACTACAAATCAAAAACAATGATGATGACTTCCTGCCTGTAGCCTATGAATCATAAAAGTTGACAGATGGTAAGTGTTGATATCTTATCCACAACAAGGAGTTTTTGGCCATTGTACACTGCCTAGTCAAATGACGTTGTTATCTAGAACAGCAGGAAGAATTCACGGCACTGACCAACCAAAAGTTGCTCATATATTTCAAAACTCAAGCAAATCTATCCTGCCATCAAGCCCGCTGGATGGAACTCTTAGAGATATTAAATATGCTCATACAATACAAACCTGGTCCAGAACTTGCCATGGCATACACACTCTTATGCCTGTATGTCTGTGCCACAAGAGGAGAAAATGGGCTTGACCCAGACTGGCCCCTCTTGGTACTTCAGAAAAAGGACAAAGGCTTCCCCCCTGGCACAACCAACATAATGAAAGAAACAGTCATTAAGAACAAGCACTTATTTGTAGATGTGTATGGAACTTTGCATCAAAAAATGTCCAACAGAACCACCATTCCTTATATCCCCACACATCAGTAAGTTGACAACATCCTATGTTACCATAGAGACCTAGGGCACATCAAGAGTTGCAATCTATATGAGTTCCTTAAACACAAGGTCTGGTGGCCAACCCTGTACCATGATGTTCAAGAAGTCCTAGACCAATGCAAAGTATGCAAGAAATTTTCAAAAAGCAAAACCTCACCAAAATCAGTACTGCCCATCTGCACAAAGCTATCCTTCAAGGTGTGGGCCCTAGACATCATCGGCCCCATGCCAGGAAAACATAATGATAATAAATACATCATCTTGCAATAGACTTTGCTACATGATGGCCAGTGGCCCAAGCATTAGAGGCACATACTGGCAATGATGTGTGGTGGTTCACAGGAAAAGAAAAAATCAGCAAGTTTGGAAAGCCAGAACTCCTGATAACTGGCAGAGGCAAAGAATTGACCTCTGAAGACACCAATTTATACCTCACCAAGAATGGGGTCAAGCACCCCGTGACAACACCATATCACCCTCAGGCCAATGGACATGTGGAGCGGCTAAATGGCAGCCTTGTGCAAGCCTTGGCCAAGCTCACCGCCAGGAGACCTGAAGACTGGTATAAGCAGCTATTGACTGCATAACTTGTATGCCAAACTTGTGTGAACAGATCCACCAGGAAAATCCCTTTTGAGTTGGTATATGGCACACAGCCCAATATCATTCAGGCACTATCAGGACCCAAGCTGGAGATTCCAAGCAAGGTCCCCCCTTGTTCAGATCCCCAGGCTGTAGAGGCCAATGGTGATCAAACATAAATAGAAAACAAGCGTCTGAAAAAGAAATTTGTCCCCATCTAAGACAGACACAAAGTTGGTGACAAAGTTTGGGTCATGAACGTTGACAAAAGCAAACTACAACCCAAAAAAGTAGGCCCAGCAATCATCCTAAAGGTAAAAAAAATAACACTTACCTTGTGCAAGGACTTGGGAAACATAAACAAGACAAAATCCTCCACCATGATTGCCTGAGACCCTGCAAAGCAAGACAGAGACAGTACAAAACCGCCCTACCTGCCACAGAACAACAGTTAGTCCAGTATGGCGCCCGGGCTCCTGACAACCTACCCCCAGAGGAGGCCAACCTTCAGTCAGGGGTTGTCAAAACAGCAGGCTCAATCAGCCAACAAGGTTTCAAGTAAGCAGGTTTGTGACCTTCAACCCAATTATATAGTCACTCAAAGCCATACTAGGAAGTCAACTCAAATTTCCAAATCCAACAACATGAACAAATGATGATCCCTTACAGTGGACACCTTGTTTTGGTGCTTGACTCATTACCAGGATCAAGCCATCCCCTTCACCATCCCACTGTGTGATCAACACTATCATTTTCCTGTTATCCATGACTCACATTAACTATATAATCATTATCTCTCAATAAAGAATATTATCTAGTTTCTAAAAAGATTTCCCCTTGTAACTCTGCTAAAACAACACAGTTATGACAGTTCTGAATTTGGATCAGTGACAACTTCCTCTAAACACAATAAACATAAATTTCTAATTCAATTTTAGCTGATCATCAAATTGTTGTTAATATTTTCACAAGGGGCTGTGTAAAGAGCTAAAAATAACTGTTTTCTGGATCTTGATATACAGCATAGTAAACATGATTTATAGAAATAAGCTGAACATAAAGAATAAAACCAACTATAAACAAAGAGAAAATAACATTTGAAATTCCAGATAAAAATAATATAATACAAAATGTTTGATGTCAAGGAATTTATGTGAGAGAAAAAGAGTGATGCCTAGTAGGCAGAATAGCTCAGGAAAAAAGGTGTTGATGTGGTGCTGGCCTGGGAGATTTGGGATTGGGTGGGAGGGGCTGACAGGTGGGGGGTGATGTCAGGGGTAGAACCAATCATGTTTATTGTGATGAATGCCATATACTGCTTGTTGTATTCCTTGTCTTTCATTGGCTGTATTGGTTGGTAGGCAGCTGTGGCGCAGAGTGGGAGGCGCTTCTCCTCCTGTGATTGGGTGAACATATTCACATGGAAAACCATTTGCGCAAACAAAGTCAGCCATCATTTGGCAGCCAAAGAGAGATTCATGGTCCAGGACTCCAAGATAAAGGTCATTGAAATCCTGTGGGCGGCGCTCCTGGACTGTGTCTCCAATATTGAAGAACACAGCATTGGCCAGATGAATGTCTGCAAAGCCAGCTGGGTACATTGAGGCCTGGTGCTTGCGTCCTTGGATTGACTTGAGGGCAGTGGAGCTACCCTTCATCTGGTGGCTTAAAAAAACCTGATAGGATGAATTTGATCTATCCCAGGAGTCCAGCAATTCACTGAGGATATGGCTATACTCATAGCTATTGGTGTAATTGGGATTTTTCTGATAATAGACAACCCCTTTTCCAAATCATCCAGAAACAAACCAATGAAAATCCCCTTCTTGACTTTCTTCCTTCCATTTTCTTGGTGGCTTTCCCTTGCTCACCAAAGTTGTCAAAAGCAATTGATAACTTAGAGTACAAGATGAACATGACATCATCTAAAAAACTTGTCAGGCATCAGACAAGAGTGGATTCAATTACAGGATTATATGGGGAATCCTCACTGCCATCCCATTGGTTGCTGGCAACATTGGTAAGAACCTGGAATATAGCCACCTTCCCATACATCCAGAGCTGCACCATGTACTCAGACACCCAAATTTCATGGTGCACAAGTTGCTTCTGGACCTGGGTCAAGGGAAGCTTGGGGTCCTGCTGCAAGAGATCAAGCATAATTGGGTATGCCTCATTGATTTGGGACTTGGGGGCCTTCTTGGGCTTCTTGGCTGTCCTGATCAGATTCCCCTTGTTCATTAGGTTGTTGAACTCCCACATTATTGTGGATCAGGTAAACTGCAATTGGGTTACAATCTGATCCCAGGACAGACCCTGAAGGTTCAGTGACACAATTTCCTGAAGAATTTGGGTGGTGATGATATGTTGCTTAGGGTGCTGGGCTGCAGGAGCTAAAGCCTGATTGGCTGTAGGGGGAGCAAGTTGGGCAGTGGCAGGAAATTGTTCCAAATCAGGGTTGCCATTCCAATTGGTTGGTTAGTGGGCAGCTTATATGGGGGTGAGTACGGGAGCAGGGGCAGAGCTAGACACTGTGTGACTACTGAACAAGTCAAAGCCATAAGGGTTGGTGATCAGGTACAGGTCAGCTTCCTTGTTACCTGCCTCAAAGGCTTGGGTGTAAATGGGTGCCTCCACGTTCTGAGCCTTGTCTCCATTGAAGCTGGCTTGGCTGCTGGCACTGTTGAAAATGTTGTTGCTGTTAAAAACCATTGTAAAAAAACCTAGGATAAAATCACTAAAAGTAGAAGTTTAATATTTATGACTTTATTTTTATTGTAATCATAAGTCCAGATTTGGAAAGTTCTCTAAATCATTGTACACAAATAAGGAGCCATGAAAATGAATAAAATGTCCTTGTTTCTAAATTGAATAGCTGCTGATTGGCTGTTAAAATGTTATTTTTCTATTTTAGGCTACTCATAATACACATCTTGTATGACTTCATTTTGTTTTGTGTTTGTGAAATCTTGCTTCTAGGTTAATCTATATTGTTTCATTTTAGTCCTTATGTTGGTAGGACACGCCATTTCAAAAACAGCATCTAAAAAAACGCTATTTCAAATCACGCCATCTCAATTTTTGCTATCTCAATTTTATAGTAAAAACGCCATTTCAATTTACAGCATTTTGACTAAGAAAAAAACAGTTTTAAAATTTTAGATTTTTTAACTCCAAAAATAACCCAAAAAATCTCAAAAAATAAATTTTAAAAAATATTTCTAGGCTTAAAAAAGCCTCAGAATTTTAAATCTGCAATAAAAAATGGGGTCAGTTAATAGCAACAAGGTTGCGTAAAGCCCAAAAGTTAAAATAAACCCAAAAACAACTATTTTTATCTATTATAACTATAAACTATACTTTAAAATAAGCATGAAATTGTATCAAATACTAAAAAAAGTCAAAAAATAATAAAATTAAAAGAAAGAAGAGAGAAGATAAAGTAGTGTTTATTAGAAAAGGGCTCAAACATTGGTAGAAAGAGCAACTGAGATAGCTTGGAGATACTCAAGCTTTCTATCCTTAGGATAGTATGTAAGGACCACCTTGCTGATTTTATTATATTTCTTTACCGCCTTAGTCTGCTTGGGGGTTTCCCTTGAACTTCATGCCAGTCTTGAAGAGCGGGGCAAGATGGCTTGCTGGGTTTTTAAATGCACCATTATTTTGTTGAATTTGAGCCTATGAACCTGGACTCTTATTGCAAATTGACTATGCCACCCTTCAAGGGAAGAGGCTGTCTTGATCAAACCATCTTTTACCTGCTTATAGCAGTTCCACTGGATTGAATCACCACCTTTTCTGATGCAGTGTGCTCTTTGAAATACTTCAACCCATTGAGTTTCAAAATACTCAATAAAGGGCGCAAAGGCTGCATGGTTAGCAAGGATATAAGGATGGTAGAGAAGGGTGTCATAAAAGGCATTAGTCTCCTCCTTTATCACAAGAGCAATAAAGCAGTTGAACACGTCTTTTGCTTCTTTAGTGCCTTCAGAGTTGACCAGCTCATGAAGATCAGAGCACTTTTGGAGGCGGCAGCAGAATGCCTGCCAGAAGTGGAAGTAGCATCCCTGGGGGAGCTCTTGAAGACTTTTATAAAGGCATTTGCCTGAGCCTGTTTGAAATCCACTATCAGATAATCATGGTAGGGAAAGCTTTCTGCCTGCTTCCTGTTTGGGGAGGCTTCCTCTTCCTTGGACTGGGCCTTCTTCTTGCACCCTCTTGTTTCCTTTGGCTCCTCTTCAATGGTTGGGAGTATCTCATCCAACTTGGACTTTAGAATTGTGAGTTCACAAACATAAGTTTACTCCTTCTTATTTGGGAGGAAAAAGAAGACCAGAGGAAGAACCAGATTTCCAACCTGCCCATGGATGTTTCAAAGCTGGCTAAATAGCTTTGGACAGGTGAAGAAAGTTCCATCTGCAAGCCAGGTCTGTATTTCAGCAGGTTGCGCAGATCCTGTGAGGTGGTAAAGAAAATGATGCGCTCAGGGGCATGTTGGTTGTTGTTGTGAAGAAGGAATCTCTCCTCATGATGAGATAGTTTTTTCCTCAGTAATTATCAATTTCTCAATTGATGAAGCACTGACGCCTTCAGTGCTCAGAGCATATCTGTGATCAGTGAGATATCTCTGTAATTTGGAGGCACCACCAACAGTGGCAAGTTGGGTGTCATTTAAATTGAGGAGGGCATCATTGACAACCTCAGTGGCAGTTTGATATTTGGTGGTTGGTATGACCTGGCAAAGAAACCAGTTGGTCAGTTGGTACAAGGGATCAAAAGGCTTGGCGCAGTCATGGTCTACAGTCAGGGCCTTGAATCTAGTGAACCCATAGGTGGTGAGCCTAGCAGGGCACCCAACGTTATCACATTTATAGTAATGTTGGCATATTGGTTTATTTTTATTTTTACAGCTGAAGCTGTAGCCCTTGTAAACAAAACCGTATCCTCCTTTCTTAGTCATTATGGGGTAGCTGGCTGGGTACGTGGTGGGCACAGAAAAGGTGCCATTTCAATTGCAGATATTGTGGATGGTGTATAGACCCCAGAGCTCAATTTGCTCATCTGCAGGAGCACCAGGCTCAGGCTCCTGTTCCCCTTCCTCTTTAGACTCTGAGGTGGGATCAGAGTGGCAGTTGAAGTTGAATAACTTCTCTTGGGGATCAGAGGGGGAGTACACAAATGGATAATGAGGAGGGGGTAGGACTGTTTCCCTATGGTTCAGGTGATAGATTTGGGGTCTTGGGGGGAGCTTTACCCTTAGAAGGCTGCTTTTTAGCAGTAGTTTTGGCCTTATTGGCCTTGGGAGAAGTGATCTTAGACTTGGAGGCCTTGTAAGCAGCTTTGTTGGTAGATTTGGGAGGCATCTAGAGATGAATTATTATCAAAATATGGGAAATTTGGTTGTTGTTTTTAAAGAGAAAATTGATAATGTTTTTAATATAAAAGTAGTCAATATTTTTACATCATCTTGTATAAAAAGTTCTAAAATATATAATATTAAAATTTTAGTGATTTTTATTTTGTAAAAAATATTTTTTCATTAGTAATGCAAGTATGTAAAATTTTGAGTTTTGACTGAAAACTTGCAGTCAAAATGGCGTTTTTGAAGTGACATAATTGAGGTGCCAAAGCTCAAAAACATAGTGCTTTTGACCGTTTTTTATATTAAATTAAGAAATTTACAGTGGAGCTACCTCAACAGGGCCAAAGAGTAAAACTTAGATTTCTCAAAAACCAGCTTATACAACTGGGGTTAAAAATTACCCAGTTGCTTAAAGGATATAAAAAATATATATCTGCAAATTTTCATATGTTTTTTTACATTTTTTATTATATGGTTTTTTATGTGAAATGATACTTTTGAAAAGCAGAAAGCAGGAATTGCAGTGGGGGAATTGATATAGTGTAGCCTGGAGTCATAGGTAATTTCCCCTTATTTTCCCCTATTCATTGTACAAATTGAATCAATTGGATGATATGAAACTCAGTGGAATTTGAAGTGACGTAGATTGAAATGGCAGAATCACCCCTTTCCATATTAAAATCACTATTAAAATATTTTGTTGAGAGAACCCTTATCAATGTATCCATGTATAATAAAGTTATAAATTACATATAACAAAACTTGTTTTTTTACCCAAAAATGACAATCAATAGAAGGACTATCATAGGGGCATCTTTTTAGGTTGTTCTTATTATAAGTGTCTTAGATTAATACTATAGGAACATCTTCTGGCACTATACAACAGGCTTTATTCTAGTTTGGAAATAAGCTTATTTTAGTTAAAGATAAATAGCGTAATCAAAATGATGTAAAGTTGAGATGGCATAAACACGCCTCACACTAAGTGATTTCATATGTAAATAAAGTTAATAAAATAAGATTTAATTAGTCTGACTCAAAGTGACAGAATCAAGATGGTGTGAATTTGAGATGCCACATTATAAAAGTATATGTAAAATTTGACTATTTTATTGTTTATTTTATCTTTTTGTGATTCAAAATCACTAACACAAAAAACAACATCCCAAATTAAATTTGAGATGGCGTAAATTGATGTGCTGTTTTCAAAATGGCGTGTCCTACCCTTCTGTTGATACCTTGTCTGAATCCAGATAGAATTATATTATATTCTGGAACAGCATCAATACATCTCACTTGCTGTGTCAGTTAATTTCAATTGTAGTTTGAGCTACACTGTTTGGTGTTTAATATAATTTCATATTTTGTGTTAGTGATATTTTGTTTATTGTTTGACATTTTGCCTGTTCACTGAAAACACTTAGATTATTTTATTCCTGAATCTCACCTGACTTGGGGTCTGCTTAAATCTGAAATCATTTTTTAAAAAATCTGAAGTAATTTTGGTTGTTGCCATAGCTTTTAAAACTACTGTATAGATTATTTATTGTAATTCTTACTGTAAATTCAGAACCTAAACGTAAAAATGTGGGATTGTCAAATCCTTGGTCCAAATTTTGAATCACTTTTATGGGATGCCTTTTTTTAATTAAATTGAATTTTTTGTACTTTTATTTGAATTTTTAAAAATGCAGGAACTCATAGACACTTTGCAAATTTCAAGTCAAACTGCATATTTCCAATGGACAAAATGAATTAACTGGAATCAGATTTCAAGCGTTCAAATCCATCAGCCATTTTCATGAAATTTACTATGTTTTTTGAAATTGCGGGATTGTCAAATCCATGAACCAAATTTTAAATCACTTTTGAATGACACTATTAAACTCAAATATTAATTGCAAAAAATGGAATCTAAATTAAATGTAAAGTAAAAAACTAGGAAAAATCAGTCCAAATCAAGAAGCTCCACTTTGGATAAAATCAAAATGAAAAATTCAATCTTGATAGCCATGTTTTGACAGGAAAATTAAGTGAGACGTAAAATTGTCTAAACATGGAAATTATACAACATTCTGTAATCTAAATCACTAATATAGCAACCACAAACCCATATAAGGATTTGAGCCATCCTCCTGATGACGCAGAAATTTTTTAAATATCTTTTGGCCCCTGTGTAGCCAGGGGCCAAAAAACTTCTTTTGAGGAAGGAAGGAGAGGTGAGAAAGAAAAAACTTCAAAGTAAAACATCACCAGATTACTAAATTATGTGTTAATGGATTGCTATTAAGGGTGCTTGATTACAGTTGATTTTAGAAAACACTAATAATAAAATATAAAATTATATTTTATTATTAGTGTTTTCTAAAATCAACTGTAATCAAGCATCTAAATTTTAGCTGTCCTAAAATGGAATAGGTTAATTTTTTAAGAATGCCTATGATTCCCAAAAAAATTAGCACAAATTTACTCTAGATCCCTTGACTTCATGTTTGAGATGCCCATAAATTATATTTATTTCAAATTTACCATACTTTTCATTTGAAATTTGGTTCTTGGATTTGACAATCCTCCAATTTTAGATTCATTAATTTTTATGTGTTGTCTATGATTTGTTAGACATACAGGAAATCTCAAGTTGTACATTATAATCCTGCATTTGCTTGTTGTGTTTTGTCTTTAGTTAGTTGAGTTATCTGCTCAAGAGATTCAAAATTTGCCAATTTAAATAAATCAAAAAAGTCAAATTAAATAGTTTATTTTGTTAAATATTTTAATTTTGACTCAGCTGAGTTGCCTGCAAAAGTGATTTGAAATTTGTACCAAGGATTTGACAATCCCACATTTTTACGTTTAGGTTCTGAATTTACAGTATATTTTCTAAATATAGTAACATAAAAGCTTGTAGTCACTACTGTTTTTTCACATTAGGTTTTAAAGTTTATATATTAATTATTTCTGGTTGTAAATGTGCCCTTTTAACTGTTCATATTGATTATTCTGGTCTTTTATATTTTAATACTAAAGTATACACTTGGAATATTTATTTCCATTTCATGTTCTAGATTGTATCTCTTAATTAGGATGAACTGGTAACAGTATTATGGATCCACTAATTTGTTTTGATATTTGATATTTCTGTTGTCTGTTTCAGTTGCTATTGGGGTTCTTGTTGGATCAAGTTTTAAACTTTTGTGGCTGGTTTCATTTAATTCTTAAAAATCATAGTAAACCTAGCAGCTTTGTTCTGTGACAGAAACTCATGTGTTTTAGTGATTGGTAAATTTGTTGTTGAATCATCATACATCTGTTCCTAGTCTACATTGACTGTTGTTTGGCTGTAAATCTTAGCAAAATAGTGCACATTTTCTGTGGAATTGGATTTTATCTCTATCTAAAAAGTTTTAATTTGTTGTGTGGCTGAACCCATGTGTTCTGAACCAAACAATTTACCTCTATCTCAAAAGGTCTGAAAACTACTTTGCTATTAACTATAAGCCTCATATTATGCCATCAAGGTATTCTGATCCCTAGGATTAACTTCCTGTTGTTTTTTCCTGTGCCTCAATTAATCAATTTGTGCAACAGTTAGTCTTGGGCCTGATATGGTTGGCCTTGCCTTGACCCCATAGATCAGGTTGGCCTAACCAATTCTGGGGTTCTTAGCCATACAGATACTGGGGTCCAGTTAAATCCCTGTTCAGATAATCCTTACCTCCATCAAATAAATCTGTAATACAACCTATGTACCTTTAAAGGTTAAAGTTGATCTTGTTGATCCAAAGCAGCTTTTGTACATTGTGGTGGGTGGATGCTACATGCCATCCCTGTTTCTGTTTACCTGAGAAGCTATACAGGGCTAAAATGCATGTTAACCTACCCTGCTTCCCAAGCCCCCTGGGCTGTTAGGTTTAGTAGCTTCTTCTCCAGATAACCACCCTAGTGATGGTCTTAGGATTCTCATACCTGTAAGGTAAATTATAGATGTCCCTCATAAAGCTACCCTAAAGAGATATAAGGAGGGACACAAGCTATTGTGACCAGGCATCTAAACTGGGTTATTCCCCTGGAAGGGCTCATGATTGCAGACCCATTTGGTGTATCCATTCCAGAGCACATCTTCAACTGTGTAGGCAACAAAATGGTGTCCTGCTGATTGGCATCCTAAATAGATGAAGAGTGAAAACATCAACTACTGTGATGGGGCAGTCCAACCTTGACAACCCTAATTGTAGTGAATTTGGAAAAGATCTTTATTTGGCTACTGATAGCCTATGTCTGCAAACTCTACTAAACTATGTTCACAACAGGTGCCTGTGGTATAAGGTTTCTATCCTAGGGGATATGAGCTATTATTCACTTGTGGATCTGTCTTCTGTGGTGGTTGTAATGTGTGTTGAGAATTTTTACCAACTTGGGTGGTAAGATTTTAACCCTACATGTACTACTGATATCATAGCTATGCTGCTTTAGAAGAGCTACAGTTAAGGGGAATTAATATTGTAATAGATAATGTCCTTATTTCAGAATAAGATTTTGTGTTGCAACCAATATTCCATCCTTGCCTGCCAATGTATTTTACAATACAAAGGAGATGCCCAACAGGCCACCCCATGACGTGACTAACAGCATGGGCCAATCTGAGCATAATATGAATTACAGGCACTATCTCCCAATTAGGAGTGCTGCTAATTTGATACGCTGATCCCTGGGCAAGTTATTCCATAACCCAAACCTTATATCAAACCTGCCACTGTGCCACTCCCTATGGACTTGTGGCTTCTTGATATGGTATATTGAGTATGATATTTCTCAATACACTGCATCTTACTCTTATTCTTGTCCTTTCTATTAGACTGTTGTCTTCTCCAATTAGATACTGAACTATCATTGGTTCAGTTGCAACAGTTGTAAAGTAGTTTTAAAAGCTATGGAAACAAGCAAAAATACCCTAGATTTAAACAAAATGATTTCAGATTTGAACAAAATCCAAGCCGCGCAAGATTCAGGATTCAGATAATTTAAAAAAATGGTTAATAAATGAACTGTCAAATAAAAAATGAAATTTCACTAGCCCATTCTGCAATGTTTTATAGTAAATATCAAGTGGTGTTGTTCAAACCACAAACAAAATGAGCTGGCACAACAAGTGAGATGAATGAATGCTGTTCTAAAGTATATTATAATCCAATCAGGATTCATATGAGACACCAACAGAAGGACTAAAATAAGATAAAAATTGATCAATCAGGAAGTGATATTCCACAAGCACAAAGAAAAATGAAGTCACACAAGATGTTTAGTATGAGCAGCCTAAAATAGAAATATATCAGTTTAATAGCCAATCAGCAGCTATCCAATTTAGAAACAAGGACATTTTATTCATTTTCATGGCTCCTTATTTGTGTACAATGATTTTGAGAACATTCCAAATCTGGACTTATGATTACAATAAAAATAAAAGTCATAAATATTAAACTTCTACTTTTAGTGATTTTATCCTAGGTTTTTTACAATGGTTTTTAACAGCAACAACATTTTCAACAGCGCCAGCAGCCAAGCTAGCTTCAATAGAGGCAAGGCTCAGAACGTGGAGGCATCTGTTTACACCCAAGCCTTTGAGGCGGATAACAAGGAAGCTGACCTGTACCTGACCACCAACCCTTATGGCTTTGACTTGTTCAGTAGTCACGCAGTGTCCAGCTCTGCCCCTGCTCCCGTACCCACCCCCGCACAAGCTGCCCACCAACCAACTAATAAGGATGGCAATCTTGATTTGGAACAACTTCCCTCCATCAGCCAACCTGCCCCTCATCAGCCAATCAGGCTTCAGCTCCCCCAGTCTAGTACCCCAAACACAGAATAATTACTGCCCAAATTCTCCAAGAAATTGTGGCACTGAACCTGCAGGGTCTGTCAAGGGATCAGATTGCAACACAATTGCACTTTAACCAAGCAACCATAATGTGGTAATTCAACAACCTGATGAACAGGGGGAACCTGTTTGGAACAACCAAGAATCCCAAGAAGGCCCCTGAGTCCCAAATCAACAAGGCATACCCAATATGCTTGACCTCCTTCAGCAGGACCCCAAGCTTCCCCTGACCCAGGCCTGGAAGCAATTTGCACACCAAGGCATTTGGGTGTCTGAGCGCATGGTGCAGCTCTGGATACATGGAAAGGTGGCTTCAATATGGGTTCTTACCAATGTTGCTGGCAACCAATGGGATGGCGCTGAGGATTCCCCATATGATTATGCCATTGAATCCACCCTGGTCCAATGCCTGACAAGTTTTTCAGATGACGCCATGTTCATCTTGTACTACAAGTTATCAATTGTGTTTGACAATCTCAGTGAGCAAGGAAAAGCCGCCACCAAGAATAGAAGGAAGAAGGTCAAGAAGGGGAGGTTCATTGGTGTATTTCTGGCTGTTTCAGCCAAGGGTTTTGTCTAATATCAGACAAACCCAGATTTCATCAATGGCTACAAGTACAGCCAAATCCTCAGTGGATTACTTGACTCCTGGGATGGCTTGAACTCCAAGCATCAGGTTTTCTTGAGCCACCAGATGGAGGATAGCTCCACTTCCCTTGAGGCCATCCAGAAATGCAGGCACCAGGCCTCTTTTTACCCAGAAAGTCATGCTGACATCCATCTAGCTGATGTCATGTTCTTTAATATTAGAGATACACTTCAGGAGTGCCGCTCTCAGGCTTTTATGATCTTTATATTGGGGTCCTCAACCACAAGTCTCTCTTTGGTTGCCAGTTGGTGGCAGACTTTTTTGCCCAAATGGTTTTCCATGTGAACATGGGCAACCAATCACGCAAGAATAAGCACCTCCCACCCCATGCCACAGCCACCTATCAACCCATCCACCCAATGACAGACAAGTAATATAAAAAATTTATATGGCGGCCATCACACACAATCCTCCTACCCCTACCCCCGCCACCACTACCCCCCACCTTCCAGCCTCACCCATCCAATCCCAGACCCCCCAGGCAAGCACTGCCTCTAAATTTTCTTTTCTGTGCTATTCTGCCTACTAGGAATCACTCTTCCCTGCCGCAACAAACTCCCTGTCACCAAACATTTTCTATATATATTATCTTTATTCTGAATTTCAATTATTCATGTTCTCTTTGTTTATAGTTGGTTTTATTCTTTATGTTCAGCTTATTTCTATAAAATCATATGTTTACTATGCTGTGTATCTAGATCCAGAACACAGATATTTTTAGTACCCAAACACAGCCCCTTGTGAAAATATTAACAACAATTTTGGTGATCAGCTAAATTTGAATTAGAAAATTATAGGTTAACTGTTTTTAGATAAGGTTGCTACTGATCCAAACTCCAAACCTTAATGATAAACTTTAAGCCAATCAGGAGCTGAGTGATAAATTGATTGTTGTGACATAAAGGGTCATTCAATAATTCTTTGATGCATATGCGCTAATTAATATGATTGGCTGGTTGTTTTGCTATTATGCACCATTGTTGCTGTGGCAAGTTGTTGATGGACTAGTGCTAACCCATCAGCCAATTGGGCACTAGTCCACCAACAACTTGCCACAGTGGCAATGGCGTACAATGGCAAAACATCCAGCCAATTATATTAATTAGCGCACATGTATCAAAGAATTATTGAATGGCCCTTTATGTCACAACAATCACTTTATCACTCAGCTCCTGATTGGCTTAAAGTTTATCATTAAGGTTTTGAATTTGGATCAGTAACAACTTTATTCTAAAACAGTTAACCTATAATTTTCTAACTCAAATTTAGCTGATCACCAAATTGTTGTTAATATTTTCACAAGGGGCTGTGTTTGGGTACTAAAAATAATATGACAATTAAGGAAATAATGCCAACAGAAAGCAAACAACACATATTGAGATGAGTGTAAAATATATACACAATGGGTAAAAAGATGAGATATTGTAGTAAATGAGAAACAAACAAGGATAAACAAAGAGGCAAAAATATAAGAATAACACATATTTTATTGGGGTTAAAGCTATAAAAACATATGGAAAGGTTAGTAAAAAAATCAAATGAGAGAACTTGAAAAACTACTCAAAGACCTTGACTTGACAATTGCCAAAATTAAAGATATTGACTGCAAGGTCAAGGCAAAAGTGAAGGCCGCCGTCCTTACAGGGGACAAAATTGAAAAGGTGTCTGCCAAGTCACTCATAGCCAAGATGCCAGAAACCCCCAAAATAACAATTTAGTGTCTTCTTAACGTTAAAAAACTGTAGTTGAGGGCCTCCAGTTCAAGTCATTTTTTTCTCTGTGCCGTCTGTCTGGGTTGACAATCCTGAGATGTATGCACATCTCAAGCCAGCCAAGAAAGCAAGAACCAAGGATACAGAATTGCCTGCCCAAGTGCTTGCACCAAGAATGGCCAAGCCTGCTGAAGCAGCTGGCAAAGAGGAAACACAAGAAGGTAACTTAAAAAATAAAATTAATAAAATTTTCTAAGTACTTACCTTTTTTAGAAAACGTAGATGGTGAACTTCACCGGGTTCTAATTCCTTTTGTCCCGCCCACCTTCTATTCAAATTATTCCACTCATGTGGCCAAACAGCTCTTTTTGTCCCCCCTATCTTGTGGGAGCTCAAGGATAGGATTCATGGTACCTTCCCAATGTCCAGGGAGGCATTGGCTGGGCTTTCACATAATGAGGGGGCAGTTACTGCCTACAAAGATGCCCAACTGGTCCGCTTTGACCCGGTGGTCCTCAGTGGAGTTTACTGTGTAAACTCCCTTGAGCTTGTTTGGGACTTCCTGGAGACGCTCCCATTCAAGAATGCACCAGAGATGGGCCAGGCCCATGCGGCTGCTTGCTTCTGCTTTCTGGTAGAGCATATGCTCTCTTACCTGCTGAAGAACTTTGGGCGTGTGGTAGGAAAACTTGCTGTTGTGGATGAAACAGCCATGAAGAAGACCAAAATCCTCCTTGCTGACTTCAGGCTGGCCTGGAGTGCCAACAAGACAGGGGTCCCTGTGGCAATGAAGCTCATGTTTGCCAAGAAAAAGCACAAGAAGAAGATTAGTACTGTGTACAATAAGCTCTGTGAGTTTACAGAAGCCTTTGCTGGGCAAAGGCTTCACCTCGTTGTTTACCTGGGGTTCCTCTTTTACTTTGGGATGGCCGCGTCTGTTGAGGACCTGGACAGGGTCCTCCTTGGGATTGATGAGGCCAGGCTCTCCCTGGATGGGAAGAAGGTCCCCCCAGGATACGGCTCGGCGGACCATGTTATCCAGGACGCCCTGGTCCTGGCTGGAATTTATGGGTTTGCAGCCCCACCAGAGAAGCTGCTGCTTCACTTCCACCTGACTGTACTCCCTTTCACCATCAGGTGGGTGTATTTTAACCAGGGTGTATCCACCGTCCATGGTGTGGCGGTGGAGGTTGTGTGCCACCTCCATTGCGGGGTGGGTACATACCAAAGGACTCACTATAGGCGCACACAATAAAAATATGATTCCAATAAATTTTATTACAATTTATATTATTATTATTATAATAAATTTTTATAATTTTTATTTCAGCAAACAAGTTGTTCAAAAAATATTGCGGAAACGGTTTCATAAAAGCATAAAATTATACGTTAATAAAATAAATTCTAACTTGTGCATTTTACATTTAATTTTTTTAATTTGATTTTTATATTTATTTGACAAGAGTGATATAAATCTATACAAGTAATCCAGTATCAAGTGTTTGGGATAGCCTCAGATGCCATAATAAAAAATCAATATAAAATAAATAAATTACCAACCTTCATTGATGGTCCCGCTGAATGTGATTGTGGGCTTAGAAGCTTCCAAATTTAAAATGATAATTTATTAATCTTAAATAATAAATTATAGGATATAAAAAAGTTGGACACACTAAGCCATTAATTGATTAGCTGTTTGGCAAGGCAGGCGGGGATGGACGAATCAGCGTGGCCATAGAATTTGGCCACAGTCTCAGCTGGGAGGGTGTGGATCCCAGCCTGCAGCAAATTAAACAGGTCCTCAGTCCCAGTTGGGGTTCCTTGCTTGACGACTTGCTTGAGGCACCCAAAGACTTCCTTGATGGGATTTAGGAAGGATGAATAGGCGGGGAGAAAGAGAAGGCACAAATTTGCCGTGACCAATTGCTGGGGGCCCACTGCGAGGCTGGTGTCAATCATTGGGAATTCCTTGAGAATATCAGCCACCTTATGGAGACCAACATTGTCCAGACAATTATATTGGTGAAGCCCAGGCTTGTGCACCTCAGGTGCTCCTGGATTAATTGGAGAAAAGATAGAAAGGTCCAGCTATTGTGAGATCTCAATATCATTTGGTACAGCTCAACCCCCTTTGGACCAAGGAGAGCCACCATTGAATAGGCCGTGGCGCGGACTGCAGCACGCCAAGCCATCCCATCATTTGAGCCTTTGGGGACATACCCATACCCATTGCACATTGAAGAGACAAATGCTGATTTATCAATGTAGTAGAATTTTACTGTTCCATTGGCTTTGAGGGCAGTGTATGCCTCTGTGTATTTTTTCCAGTTCTCAACATTGGCTGGGCTATTACAATTGTATGGGGATACCCCAAGCTTTTTCCAGGAAAAGCGCATTCCCATGACCAGATGATAGTAAAATGAAATTGAGGCCTCAACCCCAAAAGTAGATTTACCATGCCCTGTATATTTGCCAGCTCAAGATGATAATCTCAGGTTATCCACTGGCAGATTACCCATTTGTACTCCTTGATGAGCATGGTGGAAACATTTAAGGATTTCTCCGCAGCAAGGACTCGGCCAGTATCAATGAACTTGTTGAAGGTCTTGCTGGTGTACTTGGGATCCACTCCAACAATGGCCGTGGCTGCCTTGTAGTCACCAGATTCACACATTAGCTCAAGCAGGATGATGTGTTTGATGTCGGGGATGCGCTTCTGGGCGGGCTTAGCGGGAGTAGCTGAATCTAGATCCTGCTTGGAAATTGGCTTGCAAGGCATGGGCACCTTGTTGTAGAAGGCTGTAACTTTCTTTAGCACCAACTGTCCCTCATCAGTTCTATAGAACTCAGGCTCCTCATCCTCTTCCTGATTGCCATCACTTATGTAGGGCTTGTAGCTAGTATCAAGTACAGGCTTAACCTTCTCCAGCATGGCTGATGGGACTGACTCTTGCCGGTACACAACATCAAACACATACGAAGTAAGTTCTACTTCCTTGTTTCTAACTTTCTTGGTGAAGGTAACCTTGGTTGGCCTCCGGGTTAGCTTGGGGACCTGAGGATTGATGCTCTGCACCCTAGCAGCTTGTGCTCCTTGAACCGGCTGTGTCAGTGCAGCGTCACTATTGAACTCTCCTCTCCCGATACCTTCCTGAGTAGGCATTTGTGTTGCACTAACTCTGTTCTTTGACCCGCGGGGCAACCACGACCACAGCATACAATGGGTGCAATGGTACTCTGTTGCTGTGTTCCTTCCATTCTACAATTTAATAAAGTACTAAATAAACTTCAATTAAGTTACTCCCTAATTTTAATTTTTGCTTTTATCTGAATATGGATATCCAATTAATATTTTTTCTCACCCAACATCCCAATTACAGATTTTTTATTTCTTAATGAGTTGTTTCTGGTTTTACAACGCCCATTTTAGAATACCCCAAAAAATTCCCACCCATTTTCCCAGATTTTACTGCCAAATTCAAACACACAACACAATATTTTTAAAATTTGTGTTCCAGATTATGTGCCCTATTTTAAATACCTTGGTATCATTCTTGATTACAATCCATTGCACACAACATTTGAGTGATTTCATTTATATAGTGAGTTGCTATTGTGTTTCGGTTTCGGTTTGATTTTTGACTCACCATGCTTGGGTGTATTTCGTCACCGATTCACATAGTAAACATATGTACATCAAAGGTCAACTCACACCATTTTGTTTGTGAATCAATGTATTTTGGATTTTATCTTGAATAGTATCGCTTTGCACATGAGCACTTCTTTGCTGTGCTGACCTGTTTTGCCCATTAACGCCAAAAATCCCTGTTAACAGAGTGTATATTCTAACCTGATAGTTGGATTTCATTCAAATCTGAAATCATTTCGTTTAAATCTAAGGTATTTTCAGTTGTCGCCATAGCCTTTAAAGCTACTGTATAGCATTCATTGTGGTTTCAGGAATAGATGGATGTTTCAAGTATAGAGGCACCATTCCTGGGAAATGGGGTGCATACCATACCCGGAACTATTCTGCTGAGATATCTCAGCTGTCAGGCTTGGCACGTCTTGGCTTTTGGTCTTGAGGGGTCAAGTTGAACCATGGGCCTTTCTCTTCTGATTTGAACCCATGTTGGGGGTACACCCTGCAGTTTCGACATCACTTATATGGTTTTAGTGTGACTCCTTTAACTGTATCTCCATCCATCCTGGCAACCTCCTATTAGCTTTTGTTTTGGTGGTGGTTCGGATAAAAGTGGTTCTCTGGACATGCAAGCTTGAGCTAACCCGCGGTTCCTGGATATCTGGCTTTCCTTCTGCCCACCGGTCCAGCTCAGCTATTCCTGGTTGCACAGGAACCTTGTTTAGATTTACTGGTGAGGTGTGGGTCTGGCTAGATCTACCTTGCATTACCGCTACACCTAGATCTGGTAGTGCATGTAGTAGGGATCGTTTCAGCTTTCGACTCGGTTATAGCTGGGTGAAAGGGCGGCGGTGGCTGTAGTGGGGCGAATGTTTTGATTAACTAAATGCGGAAATCAGGGGCGGTAAGCTCAAAACTGCTGTCCGTTATTGGGGGTTGGATTGACATGTTTATACTCTCCCTCCCGATGAATCTAATACTGAGCTGCCAATATGGTGCTCAGTCCCATCAATCATATGGAGTGACAGTTTGGTTAGCTCAATAAGATAGGCTGGTCTTATAGAAATCTAAAACTAACTGCTGTAGATATGTACTCAAATCATCACCGCTCTATGTAGAGGGGATTAGGTTCAGCGCTCTACTAAGGATTGGATAAAAATAAAATACCAAACTTTAATGGGTACATTACCAAGTAAGGCCAAGCGTTCATGGATCAATCTGACCCCAAGGAAGTATGTTTATTGCTTGAAGAAATAACATCTTTAAACTAGATACATGAATTTGTAATAAAAGGCAAGGGATTGAAGTAAATGCAGGTTGTAAAAACTCAGTTGTATACATTTTCTTTTGGCTTGGAAATAATTTAAAGCTTAAATCATGGCTAGTCAGTCAACAAGAATCTAATATTAGGGGACAGCGTAGAAAGGCAAGTGAAACATGAACAATCAGCCTCAGAGTGTAGCTCATGACATTGGATCGATAAGACAGGCAACACCGGTTAGCTTAGTATGAAGGCAGAAAAATTCTTGGGGAGACTGAAGTGCTTATAACCGTGATGAATTATCCACTAGTGGGTCTGCATTGGAAATATGTTGAATGGAGTTTTCTGAGGGCCTGTTAAGAGTATTCTTAGTCTCAAGGAGTGCTGGACTGGAGTCCAATGCATTAGCCTTTGGCATATCGATAAAGGAGTTGGTTTCAGAATGACTGTCACCTGTGGTTGGAAGAGGTAGGCTGTGAAGACTCTTCTTTGATATTTGTGAATCTTCTTGACAAGAAATCACTTCTGAGGAAGTACCGCTTTTGTCAAATAAACCCACCAAAGATCTTGGCTGAGAGCTTTTAGATTCTAAGCAAGCTAAAGGAGAAGTTTCATCGCAGGGCTCTCTTATACCAGCCGAAGAAATAGTCTTGGGAACAAATATACTCCCAGCAGGATCCTTGAACTTCAAAATATCATCCAAAGTCCCAGAGCTTGAGTTTTGATGAGCGCTCAAGACAGTGATGAAGTTATCTTCTCCTGCCGCAGGTTTAGATTCTCCTAGCGGTTCATTGCTTGTTTTAGCATCAGCCGGGTCATCAAATACAGGGGCGTCGGGTCCCATATCATCCAAAATCTTTGCAAAGTCATCCATCTTATTTTTTAATGCCTCAAGCTTAAGGGTTATTAACAAGTAAGAAAATATGATATACCTGGCTCCTTGAGGTTCCGGGAGTCATAATCATTCCATCAGCGCCTAAAATGAATAAGTGACAAAAAAACAGCATTAAAAATACCTCCATGTGAAATATGCTAGTTATCAAGGGGAAAGTTAGAACCTGAAAAAAAGATGAAGAAAAATACCTGAAAATCCCGAGGCTTCCCAATCAAAGCTTTGTTGATCTGTCTCTTTTTAGGGCGAGCCTTTTCTTTAACGAACTTGGGGTTTTCAGGAATAGAGAGACACTGTCCCATGATTAATAATGTAAAATAGTAATAGAAGTGCGAGCAATGAAGCAAGGGTCAAGTCGAATCCTAAGCTGGGTTGTAGCTGCTTAACAGAGGAATATAAAAACTAATATACAAGTTGGTCTCTGCTGTGGGGAACCCATTGCAAAGCAAACTCCCGCCGCACCACATCCCCATTTCGGAAGCAATTCGATTCGGGCTTGAATGATTCCTCCAGTTTTGCAAGTTTTTATCTTAAAAGGCCCGACTTTCCATGCTACTATTTTCCAAACCCGAGCTATAAATCAAATTATGTCGTCATAACTCGGATCCTCTTTCATTATCGACTATCAGACAAAGATGATGAGCGGCTTAAATTTAAATTAAAATTAAATAAAAATAAAAATTATCAACAAAAGATTTAGCCGCAGTTAGCCAGTGAAAAAGCCAAATAGCTCCCAATGTCAAAGGAACTAATATCCCACGTGAGATCGACTGGACAGTTGTTTCGGGTTTTCGTTAGCTGCAGCTTAAATCCAAAAAGAATGAAGCACATGTTAACTTACCTTTCGTGCGAAAAGTAAAAAATCAGCCCCAACGCTCCTAAATTACATTAAGGATTACATTGAAAGCCATACTTCCATTGGATATTGGCATACTTGAACTGGGGCCACCCACTCATTGATTGAGAAGCAAATTACAACACATTGAAACCCAAGCATGACCCGCAAACCCAGCTCGTCATACATATACCATAGCTCGAGTTCATCCCTCTGGTTGCAGCGGTTCTAAGATCCAGTCTCATGTTTTACTTTGATACCCCACAGCGTCTAACCACTCACTCCAGCCCATATTTCCGTTATGAAGCTTCGACCTCACCACACCACTCTAATAAATTTCTAGCTTAAACTTTTCCAACCCCAGCTAGCCAATTGACGCTACGTAGACCTCCAACTTGGGATGGGAGGTGGTAATTTCCCTTGGATTTAAAATCAGATTTCCACGAAGAAAATTTCCGCTTCCACATCCTTAATGCTCCTGAAAACCCCACCGCAGTTGCAAGCCCTTGCTAAACCACACTTTTGATGGACCGTGGGTTTTCTGGAACCCACCCGCCACCATAGCCCCGATCATCCATCCAATATAAATGCTAAGCTTGGACACCCCTTTTGAATCGCGCGGTGAAATATCGGGAGACCTCCCTTCCACCCACCTTTAATCAACAAAATAAACTAACCCCTTTCCTGAGCTTATAACTTTTAAAGCCCTAAATCAATCTATATAGAAGCGAGCCTGTCTGGAATATCAGCTTGGATGCACTCGAGGTGTAAGAAATTGAACTGCTTTGAGTTTTCCATACTATTTTATATTTAAAGTTGATGATCAAGCCAACAGCTTAGATTGGGTCATCCTTACAGACAATCTCTTACAAGCACATTTAAAAGCATGAAGGTTGAATCCAGTGAATATGGTTTAGCTCAAGTAGAACTAAGAATCTAGGCTACTCAGACTTTAATAAAATATTTATTCAAAAGTTTGATTTTAAAACATTGCCTCAACCCTTGCAACCAATGCAAAGAGGCTTATCTGTATAGAGTATCCAGCTCCAGAACGTGTGGATTAAAATAGGAAGTAGAGAAACATGTTGTTTGAGAATAAGAGTACGATTTGAGTTGATTCGCTGCACTTTTATGATTGGCTGTTTATTTTGTATAGTGAGGAATGACTTAACTAGAGAAAATATACGCTTGATCCATTTAATGACATCCAATCCAAATTAGATATATAAATGTCAGTTCAAGTAAGCGATGATTGGCCTGTACGTTTCAAATTTATCTATTTTGAATTGAATAATAGAATATTCCACTCGGATGCCTTTTGTTTCAGAGCTAATTTTGCTAGCCATTCATCTTCCTAATATGGATGTCAGTGGAACAAACTGGCAATGATAATGTTAAGGCTCAATAGAATACTTTTCATGAAATTTAGAGCATCTTGATAGATCTTACGGATGATTTCGGTCGAAATGGTATCAAATATGGTAGCTATAGCTGTTCTAGGTGCTGAGATACAGAATAGAATGTTGGATTTGGGCTTGCGTTATAATCAATGGCCCAGACTAAATTTGATCCATCTAAATTCATCTTTAATACAACTAAAAACTAATAAATGTTTCCATGGGAATACTAAGCAAATCTTAATGTTCGATAGCTTATTTTAAAGCTACAGATCAGCCTTATATTTCGATACAGCTTATAAACTAAAAATCAATTTTAAAATTATTATTTTATTTTTACTCAATTGGATGGTAAAACTCCATTTATTTAGTTTCTAAATTTATATCGATGCTTGGAATATACACTTTTACATGCGATAATATTTAGAGTGATTTTCAAACAAGGCCCGTTTACGTAAGATTCCTTTGGATTCGACAGAAGATAAGCGATCGAGCCTAAAGATTCAAACTGCAGCCGTTTTACAACCTGTTGAGATAAACGAAAAATCTCAGATCAGAACGAAACCGGTCAAAGATGGATTTCAACCCTTTTGGTAGGAATTGGAGCTCATTCCACAGAAGATGCAAACTGAAAACGGATTTGTTTTGAAATAATAATGACTGCCCTGATCACACGCTAAATGGTTTCAGTCACACTACAAAGCTACTATGTTTACTATGGTTTTTGGGTCAAGTTCCTTAGGTCAAAAGTGCAGAAAAAAATGGGACCCCCCAAAAGTGCAAAAATTGAAACACTATGAAGGTACAAAAATAAAAAATATCCAAGGTTAGAGTGCAAAAATTGTTTTTTTGGAAGTTAACTTTAAAACCAAAAACATACAGTTTTTAATATAGAGCATTGCAACATCTTCAATTACTCCCTCTCGAGGAAGTAATTTCCTGAGTAACTCCCTGAATGATTTTCCGACTAATCATTAAGTTGGTGACACTGTTATCATTCAGCCATCTATTATGGGGATCAAACATCTCAAATCCTAAGCGGAACATAAATTGGACAAGCCTCATGACTTAAGAGGAACAATCACTTGGATAAGCCCCATGACTATCATGATGTACATGAACAGTATGTGGCTTCTCATAATACTATATAATACCATATATTCATATCCAATAAAGTATCATTCTCTTCTTAATTTCCCCCTTTATCTTGTTTATTATACTTCCCAGAAGTATATAATTGACAGTGGTAGCACAGGTAGGTTATCCACACCTATGCAACTTAAAGAAAAATTCCTCTAAAGAAAAGAACCCAGAAGATGGCACTTCCTACTGGCTGGAGACAATACAAAGAAGCTCAGGATATCACTACAGGACTCACTGTCTTCAACGGTATCCTCATACCAACCAAGCAGTACAACTTTCTCAGTACACAAGGAGTCCTGAATCCATCCCCAATCCCTGACACAACCAAAATGCCCAATATCTTATTCCAACACCTATGCTCAGTAGAAATTGAAACGTTCTCAGGACTACACCGCAAAAATGCCAACCTCTGGTTTCAAAGCACCCAAAATAAGTTTACACAAGTTGGCTACCCCCATAGACTCAGGGCAAGTGAAATTGCTCTACATGTTACCAGGGCTGCCTCCTGGTTTGTAAGTGAATGGTTCAACTAATACCCTGGCCACAACAAAAACTGGGATATGTTCAAGAATGCCTTTCTGGAAAAATTTGCCATAAAAACTCTGATATTGTGATCATGACAGAACTCAGAACTTTTAAAATGACAGGAACCATTGAGGAGTACATTGCAGCCTATGAAGACATATATGCTTGAGCTCCCAACACCATCAACTTTGATGAGGCTGGACCACGGCTGAACTTCTACAATGACCTCCTCACTTATATCAGACGCCAGTTTGACATGAGCCATTTCAAAACCTCCAAGATGTGTTTTTGGAAGGAAAACAAGATGCACAAAAATCTGACAACCTGCATATGACCAACAAGAAAAAGGAAAGCCCCACATCAAAGAAGGACCATTGGCCCAATAAACAAAATAACTGAGCCAACCATACCCAACCTTGAAACGGGAATTATACTTCCCAAGCCAACCAGGCAAGCACCAAAGATACCAACAAGGAGGGAAAAGCTCAGGGGAGTGCTTAGGCAAGCCGCCCCCACTTTGAAAGACTCATAAAAAGACTAAGATGTAGACTCAATTACCATGATCCAAGCACCCTCCAGCAATCCTATACTGTTTCCTTCCCAAACAGAAAATAAACTCCTCACTTATCATTTCTGCTTTTGCAGATATCAGGGCACAGCACTATTTGACACTGGAGCAGACCAATCTCTTATCAACAAAAGATCTGAACCCCTCATGGAACTACCCACAGTTCAAAGTAACATCAAGAGAGTTACCATGGCAGACAACAAGAGCACACTAGTCATCAGAGAGGAGAAACCCTTCTGGGCCTAAATAGGGGACGTACAGACTACCCTTGGAGGCCCAATTATCCCAATCCCCAAGTACAATGTAATAATTGGTCTGGATTGGATGATAAAGACAAAACCTCACACTGACTGAGATAGTGCTACCCTCACCATACAGCGAGGAGAAGTACACAATCACGTGTACCCCACCTACCTTGACAGGCTCATGAGAGACCATGTGTTTGTGAAAATTACTGAAACAGAATAGGAAAAGGACCCTAGCAAGATCAATTGGAACACCTGCATGTAGGAGATTATCCACTTTAAAAATGTAGAGACCTCACTCAAACAAGAACCAGTCTGACAACAGCAGATCCAAGAACTATCTTCTGTCTTTCAAGAAAAAAGTTACCAGGTCTACCACCTGACCATGGCACCCAACATGAAATCAATCTCAAAGGAAGCGTGCCAAAAGCACATCCTATCTACCACCTAACACCACAAGAAGACAATGTCCTAAAAGCATATCTGGATGAAGCCCTTGAGAAGGGACTAATCTGACCATCCAAGTCCCCTTTTGGCGTGACTGTCTTTTTTGTGGCAAAGAAGGAAGGATGACTACGCCTGGTCACTGATTACAGGGTACTCAATGAGGTCACAATTAAGAACAGGTATCCCCTGCCCCTGATTGATGACCTTTTTGACACCCTGGGGGATCACAATTCTTCACAAAAATTGACCTAACAGCAGAGTATCACCAAATCAGAGTTAAACCAGAGGACATACCCCAAACAGCTTTTTGAACTAAGTATGGCTCGTTTGAATGTGTTGTTCTCAACTTTGGCATGACCAACACTCCAAGTACCTTTGTGACTGTTGCAAGACAAAGTCAAATCCAAAAAGACAATAGAAATGATGTAGTTTTTGCATGACATCACTATAGGACAAAATTAGGTGTGCACATGTATGCGCATTGGTGTCATGACGTAAACTATTTTGGTCATGCATCTTTTTGCTTGTGCACAAAGCTAATTAATTATAGCGGCTTTGTTAATACTTAAGGCTACACAGAAGTGCATATAATTAATTATGATGTGTCTAATCTATGCTTAAAGCTAATTATACATCTGCACTCCTTGGCTAAAATAGAAGTGCTGTCTACCTGCACCTAAGTGACTGTGGAGTGAATATGCATGATTTTTATTGCACTTAATCCTATTCTGATGACTCTGGATCAAAATTGCCTGTGCTGAATGCACATTAATCCCTACTGTGATGGTTCACATGTTTGGTGGTTTTTTTCATGTAGAGGCCTAGTAGGGAATAATGGCTACTAGAGAAGGTAAGGCCTGGCTAGTAGATGGAAAAAGACTACTAGAGGAAAATGATGTCTCCACCCGGCAGGAGATATTGGCTGCTGTGGGCTAGAAGTCCTCACCCCTAGCAGCCACAGTTCCCTGCTGGGTGAGGAATGAGATAGCTCAGCAGGGAACTTTAGCTGCTTGGGGGTGAGAAGTGATCTAGCCTGGTGAGTAGTGTGTGCTATACAGGCTGGATGTTGTTTAGACCCTGGCGGGTAACACGGGCTGCCGAGGTAGGGAATTGTGTCAGCATGGTGGGTAATTTGGCTACCAGGGCTGTAAGTTTTTTTTGAACCCCTGTTGGGTAATGTGGGCTGCCAGGGAGGGGGGGGAGCTCTGAGGGCTCTACGTACCCTGATACGCTTACAGGAGGTCTGTGAGCAAGCACTCTACTTAACAGACTGGTAGGGTGTCCTTGTCTATGTCCATATGAGAGCTTTGGGGAGATCCCAGAGTAAGCATTGGAGGACATAGATTTGCTCAGGGGTGTCACCAAGGCGGTTGCTTGGGGAAGCAGCTGCAGAACTTGGTGTGATCAGGCCTCTGGGAAATGGAGCTGATTACTCTGCAACTGAAAGCTCAGATTTAATCACCTGGGTGAGTAAAGACAACAGCATAGACTTTATTGAGCTATGGTTGAATAGCCTAAGTGGTTGCCACTTGTGAGGGCCCAGTCAAACGCCAGTAACAATGCAGACTCATTCCTGAGTCTACAGGTTTTGGTAACAGAGACTGAGATTGAGAACCAAGGCAGTTCATAGTGTGTCATGGCCATAGTTTTCCCGGGTGTGGCCTGGCCAAAGCGCCGCCACCTGGAGAAAACCGGCCCAAAGCCCCGCCCGCTTGCGGCAATTGTAGATTTAAATCTAAAAATCAATCACAAGTGGGTGGTGGCACTGGAAATTAGGTCTGAGTGGGGCGCAGATGCCCCACGCCCAATTTTCCCTTCCTTGACCTGCTGGTCAACAAATCCTGATCTCAAAGGGGGTCAGGTAAAAGCTTACAGAACCAAAATTGGTGGTATCTGTAAGCTGTCCAAATATTGTATTCAAGGAGGCCACCTCATCAAGATGTACCCAAAGGCTTTAAGTAAAAATTTTCTCCACCAAACTACCTTAGTAGTTTGATATTTTACTCTTAATAGATATCTTGCCTCAATGATTCACTTATTTCAATATTTTCCAATCAGATTTTTAATAACCAGACTGCTAGATTCTACTTTCTCATCTCTGCAATTTCCTGGTAATCTTTCACCTCCTGCTGAAATGATTCCTGAAACCTGCTAAATTGAGTGTGAGCCTATCTATGCTGCTGATTCCTTGACGTTGAACCAAATTAAGGTCTTCTTGATGTACCTGTACATAATCTTCTGCTGCAACTTTCCTTATTCACTCTTCAAGGGTTACCATTTCCAAGTAAACACACATCATCTCCTCCTCATTGGTAATGTCATCCTCATTTTGGTGTACATTCCCCATTTGATCAATTACAATGAGCTCTCATTCTACTTTACCCTGACATTATCAAACTACTCTAATTTTTATATATTGTACGGTCTGCACATCTTTGTCATTAGATCATTCTCTTGTATCATGGATATCTCAGTAGTGACTTCCACAATGCTAATACTTAATTTTGAAGTATTTTTGCAGTGGTTTTCTTTCCCCTGTTATACCCATCCTTTGCAAAGATAGAGATCACACAACCTTGTTGTACTTTACTCTCACGCCTCAAATTCTGGCAGCCTTCTCCTAGCCTTCTATCCCCCTTGTTAAATACTGAAAGAGAAATCTTGGCACTGACCAAGGAATAGACCCAGCATGGTTTTCCTCAGAAGCTTCTCAGCTTCTTACTCAAACAAGCAGAACCTGAATCCTGTGAGTGGTGTTTGTCTATTCTTGATCAAGCACCCAACTCCTTTGATGATGCGTCAACCCTAATTCCTTTAGTGATGTACCAAGCTCCAGCAACTTCCTCTTTGATTGACTACAAAACCCTGTTCTCAAGTTCCCAAGGCCCTCAACCTCTACCCTTGCACCTCAAGCAGTTTCAAGTCAATGCTGAGAAGTCATCACTCCCTGAAAGCGCTAAGCTTGCAGCCCTCTATCTCAGCCTTGACTACACTGGTCAAAGCTTGTCACCCTGGTTGCACCCTTCTGCTTCTTTCTCTGATATGATACAGCGTCTCCTGCAAGAAGTTGGTGGTAAGCTAGTGATGTCCCAGCAGCCTACTCAGCCTCTGTTGATGGAGGCTCCTCCCATGTTAAATTGCTTGCAAAGTCAATAGGAGCCAGTCAATCCACAAGGGCCCATATCCCCTGAGGTTTCTCAATCTCTTGTGACTCCAGCCTCTACTCTGGCTATAGCTACTGTTGGCAATTCTCCTCCTCAGAGCATTCCTACCCTGGCTGCACTCTCTTTTTACAATATTGACAACCCCAGTGCTACCCTGGCAAACTTGAACTCTACTGACTCTCAAGCACCCACTTCAGGTAACACTACCAATTCCTGTAAACTTATATACTTCAATCAGAACTGTCCATTGCTATCTGCCAACGCTCAGGCTATTGTGGATCTCCACGTTGCCACTATGAATAAGGTTGTGCCTACTCCTTGCCTTGAGCCTATTGTCATTGAACATGTGATTGATCAACCCTTTTTAGCCTTGAATGAGGACCTGTTGTCCATTCAAACAGCTCCTCAACTCCAGGTACAAGTTGATTCCAATCACCTCCCTCTATTAAATGAAACAAAGATATGATATTTTTTGTTTCATTGTTCCTTTTCTTCCACAACACATCTAACAAAAGCTGTAGCTTTAGTAGATACTGGTGCCACAGACAACTTCATTTCAAAAGATCTGGTTGACAAGCTAGGTTTGGGATATAATCCTGGTGCTCTGTGCAAAGGAGGGGTAACCAATGTCTTCCATTCATTTAGACTACATCACCTGGTATCCTTCTTCATCACTGAACATGCCTTTGTTTCTGAATTCACAGTGGCAAAGCACCTGACATACCCGGTGATCCTAGGCGTGGAATGGTGACAGGAACACAATATCACCCCAATCCTCAAAGATAACCTACCAAGGATTGCTCATCCTGCCAAAATTTCCTTGGAGGTACCAATAATCCTGTTTGGGAAAGAAACCCCTCACATCTCAATGTCAGTCTCAGCAACAAAAAAACACGCCACATCATTTGATGTCCTTCTGTTGTGCCTCTCCCACTTACATGCAGCCTTTGATTCTAAGCTGGTTGATAGTCTCCCTGCACACTCACAATTTGACATTGAGTTTAAACTCACTGTTGATTTGGTGAAAGTTGCTTCTCCCATCTATCCCTTGAACTTAAAGGTGGAACAATGCTTAGAAGAATGGACAAAGGACATGGAAGCCAAAGGACAGATCTTTAGGAAATCTTCTCCTATATGCTCCCCACTGTTGTTTGTTCAAAATTCTGATGGATCATTACACCCCTGTATTGATTTTGGAAACCTGAACAATGTGACTGTACCGGACCCATACCCCATGCCCATTGAGTCTCAGATCTCCAGGGAGGTGGAGAAAGCTAGGATCTTTTCAAAGATGGACCTCTTAAATGCTTTCAACCAGATTTTCATCAAAGAAGGTCAGGAATGGCTCACCGCTTTCAGGACTAAGAAAGGCATCTTTTAGTACCAAGTCATGCCCTTTGGTCTAAAAAATTCCCCAGCAGTCTTCCAGAAGATGATCAATGCAGTCTTGGGTGACCTCATTGGAAAATGTGCTATTGCATACATGGATGACATCTTAGTATACTCTTCAGATTAGGAGTCTCATGCCACCCACCTTTGTGCCATAATGGAAAGGATCCAAAAGGCCAATCTTATCATCAAACTGAGCAAATGTGAATTTTTCAAGAGTAAGGTTTCTTTCTTAGGAAATCTGATTTTGGAGAAAGGCCATGTTATTTACCCTGACAAGGAAGCTGCAATAGGGAATTGGCAGAACCCGACAAACATTACCCAACTCTGCAGTTTCCTTGGAACATGCAACTTCTTGAAACGCTTTGCCCCCACTTGTCAGAAACAGCAGCCCCCCTTTACGCTGCTAGTGGGAAAATAACTCTGGAATGGTCTGCACAATGCAATGCTGCATTCAATGCTATTAAGAACATCATGTGTTCTCCAACCATGCTCCACCATGTTGATGCCTCCAACCCCTTCATCCTAGCCACAGATGCCTCCAAATTTGCCATTACCTCAGTCCTTCTACAAACTGCTGATGATGGACTAGAATACCCTGTGGGCTATTTATATAGAAAAATGAGATTCAAAGAGCTCAGCTACATGATCTATGACAAGGAGTTATCAGCAGTAGTAGAGTCTATGAAATACTGGCAGCATCACCTTTGCTCTGCCATACACCCATTTACAGTAAGGAAAGACCACAAAGCCCTACTGTATTACCAGGAACCTTGTCTTTTAACTGAACGTCAGACCAGATGGTACAAATTCCTAGTCAAGTTCAAATTAAAATACAAGTTTATCAAGGGCATTGATAACCATCTGGTGGACTCCCTCAGTTGCAACCCAGCATTCCTTACAGACGTTAAGGATGAACAAGAATTCAATACAAAGGTCATGATTCCCCCCAGCGCCATTCTATCCTCTCCTCCCATGGAAAAAATCTTCACCCTAAGTGTCCAAGAACCTGCCAACTCAGACTTGGTAGCTAGAGTTAAGTTGCTGCAACCTTTAGACAAACAGTACCCCCAGTTGTTTAAGTTGGCAAGTCAATCTACTCCCCACACCTGCTACAGTTCTGAAGACAGGACCATACTTCACAATGGTTGTCTGTGGGTACCTGATGGTGATATTTGCCTGGAAGTCATCAAGGCCCACCATGACAACATATTGGTTGGTCACCAAGGGAAAAATAAGATCATAGAGATAATCCGTAGACAATTTGATTGGAGAGGTCTCATATCAGACATAACTAAGTACTTGAAGGGCTGCATGGTTTGTCTAAGGTCAAAGCCCTCCCATCTCAAGAAGACAGTTCTACTGGTCCCCCTAAAAATTCCAAATGGTCCATGGACATCTCTGTCTGTTGATTTTTATAGTAGAACTTCCTCCATCAAATGGTTATGATGCAATCATGGTAGTAGTAGATTGTTTCATAAAAATGAGTCATTTCATCCCCTGCCAAACCATAATCACATCAGTCCATATGACCAAACTGTTTGTCAACAATGTCTTTGCCCACCATAGAATCCCCCAAGAGATCATAAGCAACAGAGGTCTCCAATTCACAGTGCAATTCTGGGAAGAATTCTCCAGACTCCTAGGCATTAAGTTATGCAGATCAACAGCCTACCACCCCCAATCTGATGGTCAGGCAGATAGGGTGAATCAATGTTTGGAAACATTTCTTAGATGCTACTCTAACGCTGAACAAGATAAATGGTCCCAAAACATACCATCATCCCAGTTTGCTTACAACAATGCCCCACACTCCTCTTTTAATGTCTCCCCATTCTACGCAAATTATGGCTACAACCCCCAATGTAACTTTGGCTCACTCTCAGGTAGCAAAGTGGAATTGGCATCCTCACAGACAGCAGCTTTAAAAAGAATCAACAAAGAAGTCAAAGTGTCCTTAACTCATGCTGTGACAACTTACAAGGCTTATGCAGACATTAAAAGAAGAGAGGGTCCAGAGTACAAAATTGGCAATCAAGTACTGGTTGACTCCCGGAACATGCAACTAAAAGTACCCTGCCAGAAGCTAGGTCCCAAAAGAGTAGGTCCATTCAGAATCTTAAAGAAGATTGGATTTTCAGCCTACCAATTGGACCTCCCTCCCTCCTTCCACATCTTCAGCACATTTCATGAATATCTTTCAACCAAGTATGAAGGCCCCCCTGTATCTACTCCTGACCCCATAATAGTAGATGGACAACTGGAATATGAACTGGAATCAATAATTATATCCAAACTATCCTGCAAGCGCCTGAACTAAATAGTAGCCTGGAAGGGATACCCAGCCTCAGAAAACTGTTAGATTCCCCACCACAACATCACTCACACCCAAGAAATGCTCCAGGAATTCCTTGAGAACAATACCCAAGCAGTAGGTCTGGTAAAGGCCACCTTAGCTGCCATGAAACTCCCTCCTGCCCGCAAGAACTATGCACTGGCAGCACTCCCAGGAGGCAGGAAGTCCCTGTTACTAAAGAAGGAGAGTAATTTCATGATCATAGTTTTCCTGGGTGTGGCCTGGCCAAAGTGCCGCCCGCTTGCAGCAATTGTAGATTTAAATCTAACAATCAATCACAAGTGGGCAGTGGCACAGGAGATTGGGTCTGAGTGGGGCGCAGATGCCCCACGCCCAATTTTCCCTTCCTTGACCTGCTGGTCAACAAATCCTGACCTCAAAGGAGGTCAGGTAAAAGCTTACAGAACCAAAATTGGTGGTATCTGTAAGCTGTCTAAATATTGTATTCAAGGAGGCCACCTCATCAAGATGTACCCAAAGGCTTTAAGTAACAATTTTCCCCACCAAACTACCTTAGTAGTTTGATATTTTACTCTCAATAGATTCTTGCCTCAATGATTCACCTATTTCAATATTTTCCAATCAGATTTTTAATAACCAGACTGCTAGATTCTACTTTCTCACCTCTGCAATTTCCTGGTAATCTTTCACCTCCTGCTGAAATGATTCCTGAAACCCGCTAAATTGAATGTGAGCCTATCTATGCTGCTGATTCCTTGACGTTGAACCAAATTAAGGTCTTCTTGATGTACCTGTGCATAATCTTCTACTGCAACTTTCCTTATTCACTCTTCAAGGGTTACCATTTCCAAGTAAACACACATCATCTCCTCCTCATTGGTAATGTCATCCTCATTTTGGTGTGCATTCCCCATTTAATCAATTAAAACAAGCTCTCACTCTACTTTACCCTGACATAGTGTGGGATCAGCAGTGAAGACTAGTAAGAAGGACTGTATAATCACAGTAAAGATTAGTTGAGGGACTGTTGGTTCATGTTGAAGTTTGGAAATAAGATCATGATGCAGGATTAGTTGGAGGACTAGAAGATCATGATGCAGGATTAGCTGGAGGACTAGAGGATCATGATGTAGGAGTAGATGATCATTATACAGGAGCTGTCTGAAGGACCAGAAGATGATGGTGAAGGACTGGTGGTCCGGAGAAATGAGCCAAGATTTTGCCTAATTGATTTGCCAAGGTGGGAAAATGTGGAATGTTTTTCCTTGGTTTAGTAGTAAAATCAAGAAGGAATGTGGATAGAAGTGTGGGTAAGAGGTTTATTTATTAAGTTCATAGGATAGATAGATGTATTTTGCTATGAAAGCTGGATACAAAGTTGTTTTGGTGGGATGTTTTCCTTGGATTTTAAAATATTTGTAAATATATGGGGAAAATGTTGAAGAGGTCCAAAAAATAATTCAAATAGTATTATACTATTTAAATTGGTTTAGGTTGAATGCAAGGAAGACAGGTGCTGGAATAGTGAACCAATTAACACTTTGGTCCACAAAGAGCTGTCGCTTTGAGCAGTTTGAGCGGTGGAAATTTATTTCATAGTTGGATCCCAGTGGAACTTTAGAAATGGTCTAGTTTTGCGCTCTGCATTCATTGGTTGAGTTCTGGAAGGTTTCCCAATGAATATGATTGGTTGGAAGCCAAAAGCTTAAAGTATAAGCAAGAAAATAGTGAATTAATACTTTAAGCTTTTGAGAAAGTAAGTATGTAAGCTTAAGTTATTATAGGAAAATGTTAGCGGCAATGATTTAAGCTTTTGAAGAAAGCCATTCTGAAGGCAGAACTGTTGAGAAAAGAACACTATAAGAAGGAGGCTAGCTGGAAAGTTACAGCATCTTTTCTGGGTCTTTTGAGTTTCTTCCGAGAGGTTTTTGGAAGCCTTTTGATTGCCAGCAGGAGCTTGGTTGGACTGATACAAGTGTAATACCAAGGCCACTAGAGCTGTACAGAGAGCTGGAGCCCAAGATAAAGGAGCAGAAGCCCAAGATTAAGGAGCTGGAGCTTGAGATAAGAAGCTGGACCCTAGGCACAGCACAGGAGTCCAAGTTTACAGTGCAGAAGTCCAAGACTAAGGTGCAGGAGCCCAAGACCAAGTAAAATGAGTCCAAGATATTGTTGGAGGATTCCAAGTATTAACAAACCCATATTGTTTCCCTGACCCCTGGGCCATATACCAGAAGGTTTCTAAGGGGATTTTTCTTCTGAGAGTGAATAAAAGCCCATTTCAACCCCTATACATATTTATGAGATACATTTTCCCTTACTAGAGAATGAAAACCCCTTCCAGTTGGTCCCTGGCTATGACCCAGGACACACTTTGGGGACTTTTGGACAGGAACCCCACACCCACCTTACTTCCTATTATCTATATAACTCTTCCTTTATCCAAACAATAAAGACACACAGATTTATATTAATTGATTATTAGATACTTTAGTTGTTACCTCCAGAGAGATTTTAAAGACTTACAGCTTATTATCAGTAACTTATTGTGGACTAGGTCTTCAGCATACTCTACTGTTTAAGAAAGCCAACACTACTCCAAGTACCATCCTGCTGCCACCACCACCAAAAGGACCCAAAGACCAAGAACACAACATTGGTACTCACTTTCCAATGTATTCCAACCAATACACCAAACCTTCTGATTCACTCTGCTGTGGATATGTTTTAGCCCTGGGGGGAATGACCCACTCTCTGTTTCTGCACTGGCCCATATGAGAAGCATTCTTTCTGAAACTGCATAGAATACCTTTTCTGCTGTAAACCAACAAGCTGTTTCAAGAATGGATAACCCTCCTAACCTCACTGAGATTATTCACGTCATGGGCAATGTCCAAAAGCCTGTGAGCATCCAGTAAACCAAACCCTTAATCTCAATGTGGCAGTACCTAATCCTGTTAATGCCAACATTTTACCTTCAAAAAAGGCCCTTGAGCACACCTTGTAAGGGATTGATGAAGGAGAAGTACAAGATGGAGATGCTGTGTCCCGCTTGGCAAACCTTTCTGACTACAGAACCAGCATCAAAGAGCGGTTCCAGAACCTCTGCCACACCACCCAAAACCAGTTGAGAAAGGACATGAAGACTGTTGAAGATACAAAAGAGTACCTATACTACTTTGCTCACCCTGCCATTTTCCTCAACAGAGTACATTTGGCACATCAGGAGAATGTCCTTCAACACCAAGACTAACTGATTTCAGCACAACAGACCTTATTAAAAGCTCTGTATACTGATCTTGGATCCAAATGTGGCCTGGTAAATCAACAAATTGCTGAACTTGTGAAAAGTCAGATGTCTGCTATTATTTACATAGAAAGATTGAACCAGTATTTTTGCCAGTACATCTCTAGGCAACCTCCAGAATTAACTCATACAGAATGGAACATCCTCCATGTTGACAATTTCAAAAATTGTTTTTACTTTATCTTTTATAATTTCAATTAAAAGCTCAAAATAAAAATCAAACATTGCTTCTATTATCAATGTCAATTATTTAATCAAGAAAAAAATAATCTTTATTATTGAAAATAAGAAAAATATTTTTGAGAATGGTCAACATGGAGGATGTTCCATTCTGTATGAGTTAATTATGAAGGTTGCCCATCTCTCACATGGTTCAAGAAGCCCTAAACTACAAAGGACTTGACAGCAACTGAATTAGTGAGATTATTAATCATGTCCAAGGAGCTAGAGAAGTGATTAGCTCATTGATCTATAAGATGGAACAAATTAATCTTTCTATTGCCCCTAATCCTAACAACCAAGTAGCCCCAGAAGAAGAAGCTAAGATGTTACATAAGGACTTATTGCAACTCTTTGATTACTATCACAACATAGAGAAAGAGATTAAAGAGATCCATTTGGACAGTACCCTACTGTATAGGGACCCAAAGACACTTTAATACTGACTGGAGGAATGGCAAAAAGTTATCCAGGTCCATACAGGTATATCAGAGGCACAGCAAGCTGTGAACAAGGCACTTTTCAAGCGGTTAGATAACTATAACCACAAGATCCTTGCCCTTGAAGAGGAAGTGATACCCTTGCAAGAAAGAACATGTAGATTAAAGAAGAGCTCAAGGATACTAGAGCATCCCTTTACTTCATTTAGGACCAAATAGACCACCTTCTGTCTTGCCTGCCTACCCCTGTGCCTCAGCCTGCCTCTGTACACTTTGAGGAACCCCGCTTGTTGAGTAGACTTTCCTTGAGAAGCAATGACCATTCTTCAGGAAACAACTCTTTCCATAGTTATGGAAACAATGAGGATGCACAAAAATGGTTGTAATGACACATCATGATACCAAGGCTGTGTTGAAAAGCAGGGACAACCCAATGTTTAATCCTGAGCAGACAAGGATCCATGAATGCCACACTGCCTCTGAAGCTAGATTAAGAGCCTTGGGTAGCCATCATTCACCTACCAGAAGATCCACATACCACACCAGCAACATTATCCCCAACTTCAAGCCTATTAACTTACCCAAGTTTGACAGAAAGAGTAGTGTAACTAAACTCTCACTGTTATATAAAAATACCATGTATTGTGCTGATAAAGCTATGAATAACTCTGCAATCTTCAACTGTCTTGATGCAGAGACCCAGAAAATAATCATTTCACGCCTGCCTGAATATGGATGGATATTTGCCAATATCTTCAAGGCCTTGATGGAGGAATTTGGCAGCAGAGAGGCCCTCAACAACCATAAGATGGACTTTGTCAAAGGTGGCATCAGGAAGGGTGAAACTATGCAATAGTTTGCAGATAAATTTTACCTGGGGGCACAGACATTGGTATCCCTGTAGGCTGCCTCCTCCATAGATGTTAAATCTGCCCTGCTGAATGCATTACAGCCCAAAAAGAGCCTATCCTTGGCCTGGAAATCTGGAATCTATGGGGCCCACAATGTCTCTGAGATGATCAGTCCTCTTATCACCTTTAAAGATGACTTTGAAGTACCTATGCCTTCTATCACCAGAGCCCCCATGAAAACAGATATAAGCTATCTACTGCCAAAGCAGATAAAAGTAAGCCTGCAGCTGGCACCCCTACTTCCCAGTTCTACTGCCAACTCTGGCCTCAGAACATGTTTCAAATGTGAAAAACCTGGGCATTTTTCTAGAGATTGCAAATAGACAGTTGCAAAGATACACCACTTAGGAGAAGAAGAGTATGAGTATGAAGGAGAATGCAAGGACAAGGAGGCTTCCCACAAAGAGGAGCCAAAAAAATGTAAGCAGCTAAGATGAGGAGAAATCATTGATTGCACATTTAGCTATCTCTCCCCTTTCTCCACCCAGCCTCTTCCACCCAAAGATCCTGGTACCACCCCTACTCTGTCACACCATTTGGCCATGGCCTCAGATCCCCTTACCTCTGACGCCAGTAAGCCCCTCCTTGCTATCTTCAAACGTGACCCTGCCTTAGCTAAAGGATTTTCTGACCCTGCAGCTCAACCAGCACTATGCTACCTTGACCAGGAAAAGATTGAAGAAGACCAGCTCCACATGATTTTTGCAGTTAATGCTCTCACTTGAGGGAAAAGAGTGAGAAAGGAGCCCTTGCTTGCTCCAGAAGCTCAGGAAACTGTAGCTTTACCCTATACTAAATAGCTAACACTTTCTGCCACTGAAGTTAATAATAAAAGTGACAGTGCCAAGAAGATGCACAAATTATTGAAGTCTATCAATGTCTCTGCTTTCCTGGAAACACTGAAGGGAATTAGCTCCTCTCTGTGTACTTCTTTGAAATTCTTCTTCAGCAATAACAAGAATATGGACTTATATAGAGTCATGTCCCTTAGTAACAACACAGGGGACAGAAGAGACTGTAATTTCATTGATAGGATGGTACATAAGGTGAAGGTCAGAGCCATCATTGACTCTGGCACTCCTGGAAACATAGTTTCTTCCAGACTAGTGAAAAAGCTGAAGCTAGCTCCAGACTTGGACTACCAGCTGTTATTTGGGACTGCAGGTCCACTTACCACAAAGGACATGGGTGCCTACTCATCATTCCCTCTCAGGTTTGGGAAGTTGATAGTAACTGCCCCGCCATTGTCCTGGATACTAGCAGCTATGGCATCCTAATAGGCACAGGATTCATGATCAAGTATGGAACAATCACCAACCACAGCAATGATACCTTCAAGATCCTAGGCTAGACCATACACATGTACTACACTAGAAACAAGGCTATTGACCTGCCCAAAAAGAAGCTGTACTTTATTAACATGGAGTATGTAGATTGAGACATCCCAATTGCCTATAATCTACGGCATAGGAAGCTGAAGCTCCTCCCTATCTCAACAAAGGAGTACATAGGTATCCCCTTATATGCCTCTTCAGCTTTTTCCATCCCTTCTGGCTCCCAAGTAGTACATCACACTGGACTCTCCTTGGATCTGTTGCCTGGAATACACAGAGAAGTATTTAGACAATCTGGTGCCTCACCTCTTGAGCGCTGGATCTGTCCTGGAATTGTGATGTCTGGTCCTGAAGAGCTACAAGTACTTCTGGCTAACCTCAGTCCTTCTTTCATGGCATCTCAGAAGAATCATCTCATAGGCTATTTTAAGTTGGAAGAGAACTCCAATCTTGTGAAGGCCTCCCCTTTTGCAGGACTAGATGAGTTGGGACTCTCAGATTCTAAACCAATGGCTCTGAAAATCATCCCTAGAGACTCACTCCTTGGATTGAATGAACCATAGAATGAAAAAGCTATAGACCTTGTTGGAAAGTAAAAGTATGTCTTTGAAAAAGATGACTTTGATCTTGAAAAGGCAACTGGCGTTGAGCATGTCATAGACAAGCAAGGGCATGCTTCTGTCAAGTCCAGACCCATCAGGTGTACCCAGGCTAATTAGGCTATTGCCAATGAAGAGTTACAGAAGTTGCTGAGCTCTGGAATGTTGATTCTCAGCTAAAGTCCTTGGTCCTCTCCACTTCTTATTGTCAAGAAGAAGGATGTAACCAATAGAGTTGTCATTGACTACAAATAACTTAATTCTATCACAAAGAAGGACAACTGTCCCTTGCCTCAGATAGATGACACCCTAGACCTTCTAGGAGGAGCTCAATACTTCAGTGCCATGGATTTGATTGTGACTACTGGCAGATATAATTGCCTCCTGAAGACCAGAAGAATATTGCTATCATTACTGAGAAAAGCTTGTTCTAGCCTACCAGAATTCCACAAGGACTTAAAAATGCCCCAGTGTCAGGAAACCAAGAGTACCGTGGAGCTCCAGCAGGTAAGGGAGGAGTCAAAGCAGGTACTGGCATGGCCCACCAGATGATGGGACCTAACTTTACCAGGTAGGAAAGGACCTTCCCAGCCATAGCCCAAGGTCCAGCTGCTGGCAAGGCAGAGTCAATCAATCCTGTGAGCGCCAGATAAAGCACTCCCAGGAATTGACTACTCTGGCCAGTGGCATCAGAAGTGCGGGGGATGAGATGGTTAGATTGGGTGTTGGGGGGTGGTTCCATGGGGACCAAGTAGGCAGCAGGATTGTTGTACTTCTTGTTGAAGATCAAAGGATAGATGGTGATTGCTTTGCCGTCACAGACAATTTGGTAGGGTTCCTTGGGGGCATTCAGGAGGGTGTACCACTGCAAGTCTTCCAATGTCCAGGGTTTGTGGTCAGGATTGGCAGGATACTCAGTGAAATGCACAGGGCCAAACAGAGCGTTGGGTGGACAGTAGTAGTCAAAGGCTTTGGTTTTATCAGCAGGAGTCTGACTATCTATCCCAGTAGATGGGTACTGACGCTTGGGTGTATGCAGATGGAAGAGTATCAAAAATAGGCATGGAAACAGATTGGTGAACCAAAGGTTCATAACAACTTTATTTGGTAAGGATGACAATACAGAACTTTTTCAAGTGCTTCTGATTTATATACTTACTCACATGCCGGTGCCTCTGGGCATTCTTCTGGTGCTATCTGTGTGGCAAGGCTTGGCATCTCAGGTTCTGCTGTTTGGTTGACTGCTTCATGGTCATTTTTGGGGTTTTCAGGAACAGTTGTTTGGCTTCTTGGTGGTCCATCTTGGCTTGGCTGGCCATTGATTCAGGAAGGTTTGGCTTCTGGGGTTATGGGTTTTCCCCCAATTTGATCACCATTTTTGGACTGGCTTGACAGGCTCTCTTGAGCCCAAATAACTTGATTAAAAAAGGGGTCCCCAAATGGGGACCCCAAATTACTCAATGGAGGGTGGGCTTGATCTGGGTTTACTGGGCAGCTAAAAATAGCCTGCCCAGGCCCAGCCAAACCCACCAAGGCTTGGGCATAGCTTTTGGGGCCCAAAACGGCCCCCTCAGCTATCACCAGGGCAGGAATGATTCCTGCACCTGGATTTGCTTTGAAAAGCAAAAATCCAGGTGCGGGTGGATCTCCCCGCTTGCTAGCCCCACCTGGTGGCTAGGAGCAGGTTTGATTCCCACCCAGGGCTTTAAGACTGTTACTTCTGTAACACCCAGCCACCTTCCAGCATGCTATGGATGCGGTAATGGGATACTTGAAACTTACTAGTGTATTGGTGTACCTAGATGATATCAATATTTTCTCTTGCACCTTCCAAGAGCACCTAAAACGCCTGGATGAAGTCTTCCAGAGTCTCCTAAAAGCCAACCTCGAACTAAAACCTAGGAAGTGTAACTTTTTTAAAGAACACCTAGAGTTCATTGGCTTTGTCATCAGCAAAGATGGGTTTTTTCAGTTCCAGCCAAAGTTGAAGCTATTTTCTATATACAAGTGCCTGCCAACAAGAGATACATCCAAGTCTTATTGGGTGTTGTGAATAACAATGTTCACACTATTAATTGTGCCTTCATTGGGTTATTTTGAGGAAAAATACCTTGCTTTTGCTTTTGCTCCTCAAAATGGGTCTATTTTCAAAGTGAGAAATTCTGATGTTTGGTTTCCTGATCCTGCAGCAACTCACTTGCCCCACTCGTGCTTGTGTCAAGTGATCATACTGTCCTAGTATTGTTTTGTGGTATTACTAAACAATATTTATTCTAATTATTTATAACCAATAAAATTAAGCTCTATTCACATTTCTGTCTTTGTGTTCTCCAGTACTTTGGCACTGTTGTGTTTGGCTCCTGGGGACAACATCCAGAAGGACACAGCAGGAAATCTTTATAACAAAATATTTGAGGTTCAAAGCTAGCCTTGGGTTAGCCTTCAGGGCAAAAATTAAGGGCACATACCTTAATTTCCTGGAATACAAGATGAAGAATTCCTTTTTTCAAAAAGGAAAGGAAAAAGCTTGAAGAATATTAAAGCCAACACAAATGTGGATAAAATTGTCTTTATTAGAAGAAGTGATTCTACTTAGATAGTAGACAAGGAACAATGATCACTCATTAGGTAGACAGAGTGGTCAAGGGGGTCATGTTGGGGTGAGGTCATACCAGGTTCAGACAAGGGAAGATATTGTATTCTGGAATGGGTGGACATTGGTACAGACCTGTTTATGGAAGTCAAGAAATTCCCAAAGTCAAAAGCAAATCCAACCAAATCCTCTCATATACCATTATTTGAAGGCCATATTGAAATAGCATTAATGGTGCAATTCAGAAATTTATCCCTTAAGATTAGAAACAGGAAGTTGATATTTGCGGAGGAATTTAGAATGTACTTGGGCAAAAGGACGTCCAGAGGACAGCAGCTTCATAGTATACTTGACACCCTTCTTGAAGGTGACTTCACAAGGCCCAACCCCAAGAGAGTCTAGCTTATAGAATCTACCTCCTGTAAAATTCTGGTAGTAGAGAACCAGGCCGCCTACTTGATACTCAAGGAGGGGGGCTCTAGAAGCATTGGATGATGAGAGTTCTAAAGCCTTGACCTTATAGGCAGTTGAATATGCCGTTGCCTGAATGTCAATGATACAGTTAGTCAAGTCTTTGACATGAGTTTCAGGATTGGCAGATGCATCAACTTCAATCAAAGGGGGTCCCAAGATTGAGGGAGTTGTGGCTTCACGCCCATACAGCATGGGAAAGGAAAATTGGCTAGTCACTTGGTGCCTGCTGAGTTGATAAGAAAAGAGAGAAGCAGGGAGAAAAATATCCCAATTGGTGGCATCAGAGAGTGTGAGCTTCCTCATAATAGACACAAGGGAGGAATTGGCTTGTTCAACAGTTCCATTTGTCAATGGGTTATACAGCGCAGAGAAAGATTGGTGGGTACCCATAGCTTCTACAATAGACGTGATGAGGCGAGTATTAAAGTTGGTGCCATTGTCAGAAAGCAGGACTTGAGGGCAGCCATGCCAGTAGAAGATATCTTGCAGCAAGAAATTAGTGGTGGTCTTGGCCGTAATATCTTTTGTAGCTCTGGCTTCAAACCATTTGCTAAAATGGTCTACAGCTACCAGGATAAATTGACATCCAGATCTAGAACACGGGAGAGGCCCAACAGCATCAATACTCACAGTGTGGAAGGCATGTTTAGGAGGGATGAGTTTGAATTGATGTTGGGATGGTTAAGGGTGTTGGAGCTGGCACAAATGACAGGGAGGCATGGACATAAGGAATTAAAAGGCGCATTTTTCCCAGTAGAAGTTCTTGCTATTCCTCCATGTCCAGTATCAATGTGAGCTTGGAGAATAATGGCTATCCTCATTCTAGGACAAACGTAGAATAGGTAGGCGCTATTGACTTTCTTGAAGAGTTGTCTATCTCAAATCACAGTGTCTTTTGATAGGGTCTGTAGAGCCAATCAGATGTCTTCTGGTTCAGTGGTCCAGGAGTCAGTACACCCTATTAACTTGTATAGGCAATCAGCGTCTGCAGGATGGATAGCTAGTATAGGCATCCTTGACAAACCATCAGCGTTCTGATGTTGAGCACCAGGACAATGTACCACAGTGAAATTGTATCCTTGCAGAGCAGAGCCCAATGCGCTAATTGAACTTTGGGTTCCTCCAGTTGCTGTAGCCATTTAAGGGAGGAGCAATCTGTGACCACATTGAAGTGGGTTCCCTAAATGTAGTGCCTGAATTGCTTTAAATAATGCAACACTTCTAGGCATTCCTTCTTGGTGACACTATAGTTCTTCTCATGTTTATTGAGGACTTGTGAAGAATAGGCCACGGGTAAATCCATGCCTTTGTTGTCAAGCTGGGCTAATATGGCACCCACAGCTACTCTGCTTGTGTCAGTGTACAAGATAAACTATTTATCATAATTGGGGCAGACTAGGATAAGAGTCTCTTTGAGCTTGGCCTTCAGCGCTGCAAACAATTGCTGCTGACTGTCAGTCCACTCAAAGGGGACGTTGCAAAGGAGCTGGACAAGGGGTTCACTCAATTCAGCAAAGCTGGGTATGAACTGTTGATAGTAACCCATAATACCAAGAAATACTTGGACCTCCTGTAGATTTGTGGGAGGCAGCATCTTGTCAATGGCTTCCACCTTATTATTCATGGGGCGGATTCCAGTTTAGGTGACCTCATGACCCAGGAATTTGAGTTGCTCTTTAAAGAAGGAGCACTTGGAGGGTTTGAGTTTCAAGCCAGCTTCTCAAATATTGATGAAGACAGCCTTGAGGTGTTCTAAGTGGTTGGTAAAGGTGGAGCTGAATACAGTGATATCATCAAGATATAAGAGGACACAAGAGAGCTTTAGGTCTCATAGGATGGAATCCATAGCCCTTTGAAATGTAGCTGGGGCATTGCAGAGTCCTTGGTGCATTTGAGTAGGTTCATAGAGCCCTTCAGAGGTGATGAGAGCTGCCTTTTCTTGATCTTATGGTGATAAGTCAACTTGCCAGTATCCAGAAGCTAAACCTATAGCATAGAAAAACTTATAACTGCCCAGCCGTCTGAGAGCATTGTCAATTCTAGGCAAGGGGTATGAGTCTTTCTTTGTGAGCAAGTTTAGGCGGTGGTAATCCATCACAATGTGGCGGCCTCCATATTTTTTCTTGAGGATCAATAAGGGTGAGGCCCAAGGGCTCTGAGAGGGAGCTATTAGCCCAGCGTCTAAGAGCTGCTTAAGCTCCTTAGATACCTGAGCATCCTCTACCCTACTACAGCGTATGGTTTGGCATAAAAGGGGGTGTATCACCAGTATCAATCTGATGGATGACCCCTTTAGACAGGCCATAGTCTGTAGGTCCAGAGGCAAAGATCTTGCTAAACTGATTGAGCAGGTCTAACACGTCTTTTTGTTGGATGGGAGACAATTGGGGGAAGTTGGCAGTGGTGAATAAGGAGAGAACTTGAGGATTGTCTTCAAATAGATTGAAATAACTAAAAGTTCTGAAAGAGTAGAGGGATGCCACTTGTTCTGCCCCCAGTATTTGACCATGCCCTATAACTTGACCTTGGGTCATCTGCATGAGCAGGGCTGTCAGGTTGACAAGCATTAATTATACAGGCTCTTTGTGGGTTTGATCTAGAATCCTGGGACACAGGCAGGGTTCTTTACGGCTTAGGGATTCAGGAGAGTAGAGTTCCAAGAACAACTTTTCAGGTAGTCCATAAGAAATCTGAGAATCAGTCACCAACTGGGAGCCCAGAGGAATAAAGATAGCTGCTGGGGCAAGAAGTTGTACCCCTTCTTCCGCAGGACAGGAAGGAGGAGGAGGAGTACACATTTTGGAGGAATGAGTCCTGTACTTGAGAGAGAAGATACCCGTGGGGTACTTGAGCACGCAAGTTTTAAGCTGTTTGCCTGGGAGCCGCAGAGGTTCTTCAAAAATCAAAGGGACCTCATATCCTAAGAGCAATAGGTAACCATCTCAAAGGTTTACAATCCTGTTGAATTTGTGGAGGAATTGTGTATCAACCAAGAGGTCATAGCTTTTGTTCTCCAGGACAACAGCGGGGGATGCAATGAGGAGTTTCCCAAACCTTATGGGCAGGGCTGGGTAGGCACCAATAGCTTGAGTTTGTGCCATGCCTGTAGTGCCATACAATTGAGTGTAATTGTGGTCATGAGCCAGTTTAAGCTTCTTCATTAGCTTAGATGATACTACGTTGACTAGAGAACCTGTGTCCAGAATGACTTTGATTTTAACCTTTTGGATTGACACTTCCACACAAGTTGTATCTTTCCCAAAGGGGGGAAAGACATCCAACACATCCTGCACAGCCTCTAGTTCCTTCTCCCACTTAGCTAGCATGCATCTTAGGGCAGGAATCTCCTTATACACAGTCTGCAGTGGGAGAGATATGGTCACATTATGGAAGAGAGCTTTGGCTAACTCTGCTGCTTCTTCAGAGGAGTCAACCAAGACAGGAGGTCAATGGGCTTGAGCTAGGTAAGGGAGAGCCACCATGGACTTAGCTTCACTTGGAGGTACCTGGGAAGTGGTGGTAGCCTTCCCAGAGCAAATCTTGTAGGGTACCAAGATAGTTTCTAGAACATCCAAAACAGAGTAGCCATAACTATCAGATTCTTCACTATCAGAATCTTCAGGTTCTGAATCACTGGAGAGATTGTGGAATAGGTGAAAAATAGTTGGGCCAGAGGAAGGGGGAGATTCCTTGTCAGAAGGAGGATCAGGAGGAGATGGGGGGAATTAGTCAGCAGAGAGTGTCTCTGCCTCTAAGCTGACCTCTCTTTTCCCGCTTGTTCCTTAGGGTCACAACCTTCTACCCAGGGATTGGTACAGGTACCTAAGCAGTGCCCTATTTGACCGCAGTTATGACATCCTTGCCTCTTAGGCTGTCCACCTGAGCCCAGAGTCATAATGCACGGAGTACAGGAGGTGGTCCCAGCATTACTGGCTTTATTTTTAAGCACCACAGTACCTCCATGGGTCAAATGCGTGTCTTGTAAGAGTGTCTTAATACTCTTCATGGAAGTAAGTGAAGCCTTGTGTGCCTTAAAGTGTAGGCATAGAAGCTGATTCACCTTTAAAGCATTTGAACATGTCGTGTAAGCTTCTTGGGGAGTTAACTGATGACTGGTGATTAACTGTTGCCCTTCAATATAGAAGCAATCAGCGGACTTGGCCAGGGATCCCTTGAGTTTGAAGGCAATATGCATAAATGCATATTTATTGACTTCCAAGCTGAGATCTTCTCTGAGCTCCTCAATAAGGAGGCGCTTCATGTCCTCCCAAGTAACAATGGAAGGAAGTTTGGGGACCACTACTTCTTGGCACTTAGGGTGAAGACAGGTAAGGATATGCTCCTTTTTAAGCTCATCAGTAGCCCTGCACATTGCAGTCTTGTAGATTGTTAAAAAGGCAGCAATGGTAGAGGTTTTTGGATCAAATATCTGCTTGAAGGTTGGCTTATAGTTTGGGTCAATGGACAAGGAAGTGTATTGGCTGTTGTCACCAGGGTTGAGAGCGTTGATGTGAGGATTGCCCTCAAACTCAGATTCAGCAGCAGGTTGTCTAGCCCAGAGAAGTCAAAGGATCTCTTCTAGCGTGTCTAGTGTAGAGCTGTTCTGTCCACTGATATCCCGGGCGGTAGCCGTGGCAGCTCCAAATTCATTTATCTTGATCTGTTGCACTGCCAATGTGCCAGCAACCCCATTGATACAAATAGCCAGAGAAGTTGTTTGAGAGGCCAGAGGGGTAACTTGTCCATTTATTGTCTCTGTTAATTGAGAGAGGTTTTGCACCTCACGCTCTAGAGCATCTTGCCAATCTGTGACATCATTAGTTACTGCCATTAAATGATCCAAGGCAAGAGCACAGTTGACACAGGGTTGGCCTTCTAATCCAGGGCAACACCCATGATCAAGGTGAATAGGAGTACCAGTGACCTCAGACTCCCTTTTGCCATCAGAATCAGAGGACAAGTCATCAGGTTCAGAGAGGCGTCTCAAATACTCAATCTTGCCTTGCAAGGTAGCTACTTGGTAAGTTAGCAAGGCAATGCAAGGATCAGGTGTAGGTTTGACAGGTGGAGGGTTAGGGACAGAGGCTTGAACTCAGGTAGTGGCTTTGAGTTTGGCTATAGCTTCCCATACCTTAGCTTTAAAGGCAGACAGTACATCAACCAAAGGAGCAGGTAGAGTCACTTCAATGAAGGCCACTCTATTGTCAACGTAGTTTTGAGCCTGACTCAGAGTGTTTCCCAACACAGCCTTGTCCAAGCCATACTTTAAGTGCAGATGTTGGCCCCAAGTATTGACATGGGTCCCAACCAACTTGAGATGGGAATTAACATGCTCTCAAAACTGATTGAGTTCAGTGACTAGGGTCTCAAAATCTTGACAATACTTTAGAAGAGTTGACTCTATCTGGCCACGCTAGGTAGCTTGGTGATCATCCAGTTTGAAAAGTTGATCCTTAATATATCCAGGGAGCAAGGAGCAAAGGGAATTTAGGGACAAGGTCAAATACTTTTGTGAAGCTAACAAGTTGCGCTGGTTATCTGAAATGCAAGCAAATAGACTATGGGACCATTCTTGATAGGCCATATTTTGCGCATGATTTTTGAAAACAGCAGTGGCTACAGCAGTCAAGAGCTGGTTTTTTAATCCCAGCGCCAATTGATGATGGACCAGTGCAGGTTGGATAAATTGGTTAACTAACACGCCAATAGTCTCTATCAATTCCATCAGCATGGGGAAGACCAAAATCCAAGAGGAAGGAATATAGATCTTTGTAAGCATAGCCAGGACGGAGACCAGGGATAGTGTGAATTGCCACAGCGCCTGTGTGAAGGAGAGAGCAGGCAGTAGCACAAGCTTGCTCATAGTTGAGGGAGAAATCTGGAAGGGGGCCCAAGAGGTCCCAGGAGAAAACACCATTATCATGGGAGTTGAGGGGGCATTGATGATATCTTCTTCTAGAGTAGGACTAGAAACTTTAGGTTGCTTGGGTACTTCACAAATAAAGGGGGAAGGACCAGAGAACACACATGGGAACAGGGTAACCAAGGGGCTTGCAGCCCCTTTAGTGAGCACCATTTTGTTGTGTTTGGCTCCTGGGGACAACATCCAGGAGGACACAGCAGGAAATCTTTATAAAAAAATATCTGAGGGTCAAAGCTAGCCTTGGGTTAGCCTTCAGGGCAAAAATTAAGGGCACATACCTTAATTTCCTGGAATACAAGATGAAAAATTCCTTTTGGCAAAAAGAAAAGAAAAACCATGAAGAATAATAAAGCCAACACAAAGGTGGATAAACTTGTTTTTATTAGGAGAAGTGATTCTACTTAAATAGTAGACAAGGGACAATGATCACTCATTAGGTAGACAGAGTGGTCAAGGGGGTCATGTTGGGATGAGGTCATACCAGGATCAGACAAGGGAAGATATTGTATTCTGGAATGGGTGGACATTGGTACAGACCTGTTTATGGAAGGCAAGGAATTCCCAAAGTCAAAAGCAAAACCAACCAAATCTTCTCATATATCATTATTTGAAGGCCATATTAAAATAGCATTAATGGCGCAGTTTCCAACAGGCACCTCTCTCTAGCCACACCTATTAGAGATTTAATATTCAGTGCCACAAGGTAATTGCATCATCTTCCCTGCCAACTAACCAAGAATTAGTACAAATCTAATCCTAAGGTTAGGGTTTTCTTTTGTGTGTCTGTGTCACGCCTCAGAACACAACATGGTCAGTCACTACTATGAAATAGAATTGATACAGGTATACTCTGAAATATTGATAGGATTATATCACAGCCAGACAATCACATTTGGAAACAGTAGAGTTCCTCTAATGAATATTGAGAGTATGTGAGCAATATCCTACAGGATGTTTGCGTCCCTCAGCATCTAACTGGGAAAACACTACCAATTGAAGTTATAATGGTGACTGTATTAACCACAAATGGCTTGGAAAAGTTGGGGTAAGCCATCACAGGATCTGCAGTCAGTGTTTTCTTGAGGTCATTGAAAGCAGATTAGGGTTAAGGACTATGTAAGAACTCCTTACCAGCACAAAGTAGTAGGAAGAGGGGCTTGTCCAGGGATGCAAAGTTGGCAATGAATCAGCACTAATACCCAATCTTTCCCAGAAAGACCTGTACATTGCATTTTTTAGATGGACTCTAAATTTTACCAATGGCTTCCACATTTAAGGATACAGGGTGGAGTCCATCCTGACTAACAATGAATTCCAAGAACTCCAGATATTCCTTGAAGAAGTTTTGCTTGCAGAGATTGAGCGTGAGGTTAGTGTTGTAACTGTGCTGTTTTAGCAGAGTTACAAGGGAAAAATAGTGGAAAATAGATAATTATCTTTATTTGGAGATAATGATTACATAGTTGCTGTGAATCAGCTTAAGAGGAACATGATTATGTAGATCATTAAGTTAGATGGTGAAGGGGTGTGGCTTTTTCCTGGTAAAGGGTCAGGCGCCAAATTGAGTCACCCACCAAATAGGAACATTTTTTGTTCATGTTGTTGCTTTTAGGAATTTGAGTTGACTTCCTTGTTTGGGAACGGTTCACAGGGAAGTCAGATTTCAGGTCACAAACCTGCTTAGTCAGAACCTTGTTGGCAGGTCAATCATGCTGTTTTGACACTCCCAGCTGAAGGTTGGCTTTGTCTGGAGGGAGATTGGCAGGGCCCCAGGCACCATACTGGACTATTTGTTGTTTGGTTGCAGGTAGTGCAGCCTCTTGTTGCTTCTGTTGGACCTTACAAGGTTGTAATCAATTGTGGTATAGGACTTTGTCTTGCTTACACTTGCCAAGTCCTTGTATCAGGTAAGTGTTATTTTTGTTTACCTTTAATATGATAGTGGGGCCTACTGTTTTAGGCTGTAACTTGATTTTATCTGTGTTCATTATCCAGACTTTGTCCCCAACTTTGTGCCTGGTGTGGATAGGAACAAATGTGTCTCAAAGATGTTTTTCTTCCTTTTTCAGCTGGTCACTGTTGGCTTGTGCTACTTGGGGTGCTGAACAAGGTGTAACTTTGTTGGGTATTTCCAAATTTGGCCTGGTAAGGGCTGGATGATGTTTGATTATATGCCATATACAAGCTCAAAAGGGCTCTTCCTAGTGGATCTGTTCACTTGGGTGCGGTATACAAGGAGTGCAGTTGGTAGTTGCTTGGCCCGGTCCTCAGGTCTCACAGCTGTGATCTTGGCAAGGGCTTGTACTAGGCTGCCATTAAATTTCTCATTTTGGCCATTGGCCTGAGGATGGTAGGGCGTGGTCACAATATGTTTGACTCCATTATTTGTAAGGTAAACATTGGTGCTTTCTGAGGTCAATTATTTGCCTCCGTCTGTGATCAATAGTTTAGATTTGCCAAACTTGCTAATTATTTCTCTTCCAATAATTTGTTGGACATTGTTGCCAGTATGTGCCTTCACTGCCTGCGCTACTGGCCAGCAAGTGGCAAATTCAATGGCAGTGATGATGTACTTTTTGTTGTTAGGTCTTCCTGGCATTAGCCCAATAATGTCAAGGGCCCATACCTTGAAGGGAAGTTGGGAGCAGATTGGCAACATAGACTTAGGAGGGGTGTCACTTTTTGCAAACATTTTTGTATACTTCACATTGTTCAAGGACCTCCTGTACATCTTGGTACAAGGTTGGCCACTATGCTTTATACTTTAGGAATTCATAGAGATTTCAGTGCTTTTTATGGCTCAGATCTTGATGATAACATAGGACTGTGTTGATTCTTTGATGTATTGGGACGTATGGAATAGTGCTTTCATTGGTCATCTTTTGATGTAGGGTACCGTATACGTCAGATAAGAGATGCTCATTTTTGATGACAGTTTCCTTAGTGATATCAGTGGTACCTGGCGGGAAACCTTTGTATTTGGTTCTGAGCACCAAGAGAGGCCAGTCAGGGTCAAGCCTGTTTTTGCCTCTTGTGACTCAGATGTACAGTCAGGGTTGGGCATTAGTCATGACCAACTCGGGCCCTGGCTTATATTGAATGTTCATGTTGAATCTTTCCAGGAACTTCATCCAACGCTCTTGGTACCTGGATAATTTGGCCTGGGGTTTTAAGTAAACAAGGGACTTATGATCATTTAGGGCAGTGAATTCTTCCTGGCACTTGAGGTAGCAGTACCATTTCTAAAGGCAATGAACAATGGCTAGTAGCTCCTTGCCGTAGATTGGGTAGCAGCACTTGCCATCAGTTAAATTGCAGGACTTGTAGGCCACGGGAAGGAAATCACTGTTGTCTGTTTTGATTCAAAGTACGCCTCCAATGGAAGCATTCAAGGTTTTGGTTTCCATTTGATAGTCTCCATCTTGCTTGGGGTATTGCAAGATAGGGGCAGACATCAATTTCTCCTTGAGGCGGTGGAAAAAGAGGTCTTGTTCTGGGGTCCATATAAACTTGGGTTTGATCCCTGTTATTGTGGATAGAGGGGCTTTCAGGACACCACAGTTGGGTATAAACCTTTGGATATAAGCTATCATCCCTAAGAGGGTGCAGAGCTCTGCCTTGTCCTTGGGTGGAAGCATCTTGTAGATGGCCTGAATTTTTTGTTTGCTGGGTTTAATACCATCCTTTGACACTACATTCCTGAGGAACAGCAGCTGTTTGCAGAAAAACTGACATTTGGATGATTTGGCCAATAGTTTGTGCTGTGTTAGGGGTTTGAAGACGGATTCCAGGTCTCTAAAATGTGTTCTATTGAAGGGCTATACACAATTATGTTGCCTAGGTACACCAGTGCATGTTTGCTGATGTGAGGTGCAAAGACCTCATTCATGAAGGTGACAAAGATCAATGGTGCATTTGTCATCCCAAAGTTGAGCACAACAGATTTGTAAGAACCATATTTGGTGTGGAAGGCTGTCTTGGATATGCCTTCTTCTTTGATTTGGATTTGGTTGTAGCCTGCTGTCAGATCAATTTTGGAGAAGACAGTTGCCCCGCCTAAGGCTTCAAAGAGATTGTCAATAAGTGGGAGCAGGTAGCAATTCTTGATGGTGACTTTATTCAGTGCTTGGTAGTTGGTAACAAGTCTAAGGGACTCGTCTTTCTTTGCTACAAAGAATACAGTGGCGCCAAAGGGAGATTAGGATGGGCAGATAACTCCTTTCTCCAATGCTTCCTTGAGGTATGTACACCATGTGTTGTCTTCATTTGGGATGAAACAGTATATAGGTTGTGCCTTAAGTACTGCTACCTTGAGCTGGATGGTGTGTTTCATGTGTTTTTCTGGAGGCAACCCTGGTAAAGCTTCTTTGAAGATCTCAGGATGGCCGTCCACAATCTCCTGGTCTTGGGGAGTGGTTGTGTCCTGGCAATCTTTGAGTTGGATGACCTTGTACTGTCAGGAGTCCCAATCAATTGTTTTGAGGTTGTCCTGCTCTTCACGTGTCTCTGTGATGCACATAAATACATGATCTTGTAAGAGTTGGTCCACAGAGTTGGGGTAGATCTGGTAATTAGCCCTTTCACACTTGATGGTTAATACCAAGGTGAACCAGTCCACATGAGGGTTGTTATTCCTTAACCAACCCAGACCAAATACAACGTCAAATCTGGGGAAATCATGACAGGTCCTTGGATGGTGGAGTGTAGATTTTCTAACGCTATAGAGAAAGGGGAAGTCTTGTGTGTCACAGTGATGTGATGTTCATCAGCTAGGACCATGTTTTTAATCCTCAAAGGATTAATGGCTAGTTTGAACTTGTCCACAAGGGTGCTGTTCATATGTATGCAATCTTTTCCTGAGTCTAGGAGTGCTGAGCTGGTGTAACTGCAAAAGCAGAGAGGGTAAGACATCAATTTATTGGGATCTCTGGCAATGGTGTAGAGCACTGGGTCCTCCAAGGAGACCTGGATCATTGGGCATTGGTCTACGTCTTTGGGGCAGTACTTATTGTTGAGCAAGGCAGGAGTTTGGCAGGGAGAGCTTGGCTCACTCAATACTCCCCTGGGCTTTTCCCTTGTCCTAATTGTCCTGCATAGTACTGACCCTGAAGGGAGTGCAGTTTGATTGTCCATTATTCCCACTATTGTGGCCATTTGATCCTGAGATTTTGTGTCCCACATCATTGTTGTTATTGCTGTTGCCAAGTGGAGGGCAATTAGTGTGGCCTGACGGGTGAGAGTCTTTGGGTCTCTCTCTTTCCAGCCTGAGCCTTGTGGAGGGCATTTGACGTTTGCTCTGCTTTCTCTGCCTCACAGTAGAGGCTCTGCAGATTGCTGACTTTGTCCAGGTTGAAGTGTCTCATTACATGCAGCTTGAGTGTTTAATAGTACATGAGGTGCGTAGCTGGATTGTAAAATGCTATATTGGAAGGTGCCCATAGGCAGAGCTCTTTGTATGCGCGGGTGAGTTCCTTCACTGTGCCAGTTTGGGTCAGGTTATTCACTTGAAGTATGATCATGAGGGTAGTGTTCTTCATTACAAATCTTTCTAAGAAGTCCTGCTTGAAGGTGTCCCAGTCTTTCTCAGAATGATCTTTATGCCATTTGTTGCACCATGTACCTGCAGTGTGTGTAAGGCAGATGGATATCTCTGCAATCCAGAACTTTTGCAGGCATTCCATTTGCGCCAAATTGTTTTTTGCCAATTGCATTCATGCTGTGGCATTGTTGTCATTGGCTCCAGCAAATGACTCCAAGGTGGCACTGCACAGGTGTTGGGCTACATGAGCGGGCATGATACTTTTGTCTGTCACATGAGGGGTGGTGGTAGGTGCTTGAAAGAACCCTTGTGCTGATCAGGCATTAAAGGCGGGGAATGGCATAACCATGTTTTAGTAAAGTAAAAAACCTTCTGGTATTCTAGTATCTAGTATATAGGGCATCCAGACTACAGGGAGGTCAGACATGCTTTTTTTGTAGATTTTTTTGGCCGCGGCAAGTTCAGACAACAGGTATAATTTTGAGGGGAAAAGTAGGATAGAGAACTTGCTTCTGCTACCAATGTTGTAACTGTGCTGTTTTAGAAGAGTTACAAGGGAAAAACATTGGAAGCTAGATAATTATCTTTATTTGGAGATAGTGATTATATAGTTGCTCTGAATCATCTTTTTTTAAACCAAAATTTTTCTTTATTGGGGGAGGTTGGGGGTATCTGTCTGGGAGCGCCCAGTTTTGCTGTGAAGCATCTTAAGAGGAACATGATTATGTAGATCATTCAGTTGGATGGTGAAGGGGGTGGCTTGTTCCTGGCCAAGGGTCAGGAACCAAATCAAGCCATCCACCAAATAAGATCATTGTTTGTTCATGTTGTTGCTTTTGGGAATTCAAGTTGACTTCCTTTTTTAGGAACAGGTCACAAACCCGCTTAGTTGGAACCTTGTTGGCAGGTCAATCATGCTGTTTAGAAATTAGATGCAAGGAGCCTTGGGAAGACTTTCTGCAAATTCTGCAGGTGGTTATTAAATGTGTGGGAGAACACATTAATGTCATCCAGGTATACTAACATGCTGGTGAGTTTGAGGTCACCTATCACAGCATCCATGGCTCACTTGAAGGTAGCTGTAGCATTGAAAAGACCTTGATTGGTGATATTAACACACTTCTCTTAATCAGCAGGGGGTAGGTTAATCTACCAATAACAACTGACACTGTTATTGCACTAAAGAACTTAATTTTGACAGGAGAACATGATACAAAGCTGTTTTGGTAGGACATTTCCCTTGGATTTTACTATAAGAGTAAATATATGTACAAAATGATGAAGAATAGCAATAAGAGCAATTTAAATAGTATTATTGTTGTAAAGAAGATAATATATGAATGGTCATAGGAAATTAATGGATAATTATGATGGTAATGCAAAATACTTCTCCACTTAAAACTCTGTCATATCAGGCAGATCTGGTAGATTACTGATGTAAAATTAATCTAGATGAGCTAGTAAATTGACTATGGATTGGGTTTGGGAACTTTTAGCTACTGCCAAAATGGGTAGCTGCATAGTAACTATCTTGCATAGATATTAGTCATCTTCATTTGGCGTTGGATTGTATAGACCGCTAAATATGGCAATGAAGTGGATGCAAGCCCCACTCTGATTTGCAGAACATAGCAGTATGTTAATAATAAAGGTGCAGGTTTTAATAACACCTTTACATCAATTGTGCAGCCAAAGACATATATAACTTCCTTTCTTTTCATCCATAAACATATACTTTTACACTTACTACTTGATATACATTTGACTACTCTTAGTTGTTATCTCTGCTGAATAGATAAAGACTTGAATTCATTTTATCAGTGATAAGCCATTGTGAATACAGAATTACCTGTTCTTGTATAGCAAGCAACTCACCAAGAAGTACCCAGAAAGACTAGAAAGGCTGAGTTTTATGGCAATTATTCTATCTAAATTGGTTAATTTTGAATTCAGGGAGACTGGTTCTGAAACAGAGAACCAGTTAATGCTTTGGTGCGCAAAATTTTAACACTTTGAGTGGTTTGAGGGGTGGAAATCAATTTCCTATTTGCATTGTAGCAGATCATCAGAAATAGTTAATTTGCGCTCTGGTATATTGGTTGAGCTGAGGACATGTTTAATGATCAATATGATTGATTGGAAGCCAAAAGCTTAAATTATAAGAAAGAAAACATTGAATCAATACTTGAAGCTTTTGAGGAAGTAAGTGTGTAAGTTTCATTTATTATAGAAAAAAGTGAGCACCAATAGTTTAAGTTTTTGAAGAAGTCATTCTGAAGCCGTAAAATTTGGGAACAAGGCGCTATAATTAGGAGATTGACTGGAATGTTGAGGATTTTTTTGATTGTGTCACAGCCAAGATTTCCTTCTTGCCTGCCAATGTATCTCACAATACACAGGGGGCACTAGATGAGTTGCCCCATGATGTATCTAACAAGATGGATCAGCATGAAGGAAAAGTCAAATTGTAGGCACTATCTCCTAATTAGGAGCACTGCCAATTTGACTTTGCTAATCCCTGCACAATTTATTCCTTGGCTTCAAACCTTACATGGAACCTGCCACTGTGCTACCCCCTGATGGTCTTGTGGCTTTCCTCATATAGTATATTAGTCACAATATCAATTAATAAACCTTATCTTATTCTTCTCATTATTGTCCTTTCTATTGGACTGTTGTCTTCCCCAATCAAATACTGAACTACCATTGGTTCAGTTTGTTGTGATCTGAGGCCCAGCACAGAGTCACAATGGGAAATCCTAACTTTAGGATTGGATTTTTAATAAGTCTTGATTAGAACAGCAGGGAAGGCTATGTGATTATCTTGTGGCCCTGAATGAATAATATCTGCTAGACGTGGCTAGAGAGGTGCCAAAGTACGTGGAGACACAAAGACAAAAATGTGAATAGAACTTAAATTTTATTGGGTATAGAAATTGGGATTATATACTGTGTAGCTTTACCACAAAACAGTACATGGATGGTAGGATCACTCGCCACAAGCATGAGTGGGGCAAGTGAGTTGCACAGAATCAGGAAACTGAACAATTGATTTTCCCAATTTGGAGCCAGACTCATTTCAAAGGACAAAAGCAAAAGAGAGAGATTTGTCCTCAAAATAACTCATCAAAGGCAAAATCAAAACATGGTAAACAGCGGCATTCACAACACAGTTGCAATAGTGATAGCAGCGGTAGGTTCAAAACCTACCTAAAAGAAAATTCCCTCCAAGAAAGGACAGAGTACGGGCTGTATGGCTACTCCACACCAGGAAACCTTACTCCCTATCCCTGATGGGGACATCCTTGGGGTATACATTATCTACCAGGACCAGTTGGTACGGCAACTGTGGTAAGTTTGACTCCCTGGTACTTGACACTTTGTTGAATACCAGGGAGTTGAGTGCTGCATATGTGAATCTATTAGTATTTTCAGCTCAACTGATTTTAAGCTAATTTTTACTAGTAATATAGGGGGTTGAAACCAAAAACCAAGTTTAAATTTACTCAAAGTTGACTCTGTTTAATAATTTGGTTAGCTAAAAGACCAATTTAAGGGGCATTTGTAAGCAAATTTACTAATAGAACTTAAAAAACCTGTGTTTGACACTCTAAAACAAAAAGTGGTCAGTTTGACACTTTTTAAGCCAAATCAATATTTTCTTAATAAAATACTTATTTGATTATATAAAATTTGTTATTTACTATTATATTTTTATTATTAGTGTCCATATTTGTTAATTAAACTCCCAAGCACCACCATACTTAATTTAGTGGTATAGACATTAATCAAATACCCCACTTGTTTTACATTATATCATTTCCAGGTTTGTATTGATTAAGTGGTGCCACATAAATTAAGTTCAATTTATTAGGAGATTTCATATGTAATTTATAAAAAACAGAAACTTGACTCCCCCTTTGTTTGACTCTATCCACTTGCCATGTAATCAGTTTTGGATTTAACTAATCAAAGGCTCAGAATCAAGGCTAAATTAATAGGTGACACACTATGAGCACCACTCAATACCCATCCACTCAACACTTTAACTTGGGGATTATTACAGAGAGCTTCTTGACGTTTTAACCAACACTATGGTGAATAATTTACTCCCAGCTCCTCACAGCATACCTTAATCACTAATAAACACATTCCTACTCATTTACTTTTTTAACTTATGTTGTATTTTTTTGAGCATATGAAACTGCCTTGCTTTTGGGTTAACTTTTGAACCCATTTTAAATTCAAGAAAGTTTTATATGTAAAAAACATAGTACCTTTGATTTTTCTGCTCAACTCTGGCATACTTGACAGTGAGAATTCAACTTTTTCTAACTGATTGACAGTGTTAAACTTGAAACTTTACTATGTTTGAATTTTTAACTCTCAATAAAATAATCTCACATAATAATTTTTTTGCAATTATAATCTACTACTCTTCTTGCTACTCTCCATATAACTTTTATATACTTTTTTTTAATTTTTAATTATACTTTCACATTGATTTAGCACTAAGATGTTATGCTGAACCTGACATCTTTGATGCTTCATCATAAATTCACTTATTTTATATGTTTTAACCTTTATATCTATAAGTTGAGTTTCTATTTTGCTTCTATTTATTTTTTATATTTTTTTCTTGATAAATATAATTTTATTTGCATACTTCTTACTTAATTTTTGCTTTTCTTTACCTCTTTGTGTTTTATATCTTTCATACTGTTTTATTTACAAAAATAAACTTTCCTTTATCCAAGATCAAACAAGAACAATAAGCCTACCAAGCTCCAAGCCTCCAAGGACTCTAAAGAAACTGCCTCCACTCCCAAGCGTGCCACAAAGCCTGCAAAGGCAAAGTATCCCACTCCATCTCCCCCCACTCCTCCCCCTCCCCCCTCATTTTCCACTTCCCCTTTCCCAAAAAAATCCTCCCCAATAAATCTGATGGTGATCTTACCTACCACTCCTTTTACTAATCAGAGGGCAACTCCAAGCCCACCAAGGAGCACTGTACCAAGAAGGCAAACACTGTCAAGGAGCCCACCTCTTCTTCTGATAAGAAAAAGGAGGCATCCAAGCAGGCCTCAAAGAACCCTTCCCCTCCCACTCCTGATGGCTCTTCCCCCTCCCTCATCTGACCCCCAAGATGAGCCTGAGGAGTGCTCCAAGAAATTTAAAGCTTATGGTCATGTGGCTTGGGATCCACTGATCATCCACAACATTTGTAATTTAGACAGAGAGTTCAAAGTTCCTAAGGCTTTCCCTGGTACTTCCCAATTATGTTTGTAAAGTATGCCCTGGATACATTGCTGACATCTACACCTTCAATTGCAACAACCAAAAGCGGCAAAGTAAAATCAAGCACTTTGTCTGTGAGGATAAGACTTGTAGGCTCCGCCTGAATACCAAGGGCTGGGAGCGGGTAACTTCTGAGAAGGAAGAGCACAAATGTGAGCCCCCCAATCACCTGATCACAAGGATTCTGGAGTGGTACATTGGTCAAGTAATCCCCACCTCCCTTCACCTCCAGGCTTCTAATCTGGCCATTAAGACCCTGCAGCATTTAAAGCCCAACAATCTAAAGTTGGTGCCAAATCAAGAGCAGTTGGTTAAGATTATTAGTAATAAGAGAATTACTGCCAATCCCCCTCCCCCAAGGCCTCATATGTCTTATCAAAGCTTACGCTCACCCACAAGCTCAAGCAGCTTCCAAGTGGGGAGCAGTTCCTTCTTCACAACAATGGGCCTGGCACCAAAGACTGTATAATCTGCTATGCCACTCAACAGAACCTGCTGGAGTTAAAAAGGGCTTCAACCTGGCTAGTTGATGGTACCTTTGCCACCTGCCCCTGGATGTTCAAGCAGCTCTGGATGATCCATGCCCAGATAGACGTCCAGGTGATTCCACTTGTTTTCTTCCTTCTCCCTGGAGCCACCGAGGCCATTTACACCCACACATTCTCAATTCTTTGCAGAGCATTTTCTCTCCTTCCCCCTGACAACAACAATGATGCCAAGAAGACCCCCTATACCTGCGCCAACCCTCCTGCCACTGGCAAGGAACAGGCTACCCTGGACTCAGAGAAAAAGGTAAGGCTCAGAGCTCTAGGGCCTCAAATGTGCATTATGGACTTTGAGCCTTCTCAGTTCAATGCATTTGAGAAGATGTTTAGCAGGGAGGTGCAGGGGTGCCACTTCCACGTCTGCCAAGCAGTTGCTTGCAATGTGCAGGCCCATGCTGAGCTTAGTAGGTTGAGCTGGAGAGACACTTCAGACACCTGCAAAATTGTGCTGGCACAATTCAGTGCCTTGGCTTTTTTAAAGCCAGAGCACACTTCACAGTGGTTTGAGGTTCTCTCAAAGGATCCTTACATAGCCAAGCATCAGGAGCTCAAGCTTCTCTTGAGTACTTTGAGCCCCAGTGAATTGGGAAGGTTGTCACGCAGAGGCAAGGCTGGAGCTCAAGCTTATCTTGAGTACTTTGAGCCCCAGTGAATTGGGAAGGTTGTCACACAGAGGCAAGGTAAGGCTAAAGCCAAGGCCAGTTTAAATGTGTGCCAGGCTGCAGTGAATGGTGAGCTCAAGGCCACTTTGGCGCTAGAGGCTTATCACAAGGATCTCAAGGCCAACTTTGGGCTTCACCCAAAGTTGAACAAGTTCTTCTCCCTCCTGCAGCACAAGCAGGAGAAAATCATCTCCAAGCTGTGTGACTTGACCAACTGCATCCTCCCACCAAGCCTACCACCCAATTCACCCTCTTCACCAAGGCCATCCAGGGTGCAGCTAAGTACCAATACAAGGTGTTGCGCTTTTTGCATTACAGCGCAACAATTATTAGAGATTATAGGGCACAGGACATTTGCCAGAATACAGTCATATGTGAGGATATGAGTAGTATTGTATCAGAAGAGCCAGGATTAAGCAGGACCATGATTATTGCACAGCAATGGCTTCTGATCATGCAGAAGCACTTAAGGATCAGGATAAAGGGCAACAAGATTAAGGATAAAATAAAGATGGTTCCAAAGATTGATTTTATTGTAAATGATAGATTCTTCTTATACCTACTACAAGGGTAATTCCTGGGATGCTAGCAATATCTTCTAGGACATTCTAACACCCCCTAATTTGGGTAATTATTAATCTAGGTTTGGCGCTTCTTGCACATCAACCAATAGAATATCTTCATCTTCACCCAGCACAGGTGATCCTTGCTGGCGTGGAATAATTTAGTTACTTCAGGATCACTTCCTGCTTTCTTAGAATACTGCAGCTTAATGCTTATTAATATGAAAATTAAGGGAATTCAATATTATGGGGAATTGAACCCAGCGCCTCAGCGCTAAATGTAAAGGTAAGGCGGCGCCGCGGCGCTTGACGTAAAGTAGTTTGGCGCCTTGGCGCTTAATCTAATTGCTAAGCGGCGCCATGGCGCTTTGTGTATTTATTAAGTGCCGCGGCGGTGCTTGTCATTGGCTAGTATTAGGCTTAGGTCAGCAGAATACTGCTAATCCAATTCACATGTAGCTTATACTACCAATTTATGTTATTTGGTAGCTGAAATTTATATCTGCAGGCTCCGTCATAATTAGTATCATTGTATTTTGTACTACTAATTTATGGATTTGATTGTAGCAATCCCAATCTGTGGGCTCCGTCATAATTAGCATCATTGCTTGGTCAAAATTCCCAACATATCCCCCCGCTTGACCAAGCACTACTTTCTTTCTTTCCAAGATGAATCCCACTTTTAACAACAACAACTAACAACAGAATATTTGCCAAGCATACAACACTATGATGGTAACCATGGGTGAGGTGGAGCGCAATGACTTCCATAAGATGCTCTGCTCTGTCAGGATTGCCTTCCTCAACCGTCTTTGCTCCAGCAAGGATCAATTCTGCAAGCAGGATTGCGCCACCACTGTGGCCGGCTCTGCCCTTAATTTTGCTCCCAGTTCCAATGCTGGTGACCTCTTCAAGGAGGACTCCATGTTTGACAAGCCTCCTCCTGCCCCCATCACACCTCTTGTTGGCAGTCCTTCTGCGCTTCTTGTCCATTTGTGCAGTGCTTGCCTTCCTCTGGTGAGCCTCCAGCCACCCCTTTGTCAATGCTTTGCGCTTGTTGCAACTTGGATGAGGTCCCTATGGACTACTCCAATCTGCTGAGAAATTTTGGGGTTTGCCATCACAAGGAAACCATGTTCAGTTTTGTGCAGGCCATGCACTCCAACGAGGACGCCATGTCCTAATCTGTGCCGGTGAGATCTACCACAGCCAGTACAATGCCTCCTGCTTGGCTGCTGAGGTGCGCCTTGGCCTTCAGTCCGCTTCCTTGGCGCCTGGCCAAATCTCTGCCCAGCACGCCCACACTATTGCTATCCAAAACAAGTATATAGATGAGGTAGCTTGGATTTGGTCCCTTGAGCTTGCCGCTGACCCAGCGTTTCATCAAACCCTGGACCTTTCTGTCCAGGCCAACACCAGTTGGCGCTTCTTGGCCACTTTCAAGGTGTTCCTTTCAGCAGTGAGTACTGGCAACACCAGTCTCTATCTTCCCTTGGCTGCCGCTGCATGCCACTTCATGTGGTACACCCCCAATAGCTGCCAGCCAGGGTACACTGGTTGTTGCCTGGAGCACTATTGTGCTCTGGCCTATCAGCTCTGGGTCCTGTTGCCGCTGGCCTACTCCTATATGGAGGACGCCCTGATAGACTGCCTGTCAATTGGGGCTGCGCTTTCTGCTTGTGGTGGTTAGGGTTGCCTTGTGCCTGTGAGCCAGCTCCGCTTTTTGCTCTGTAACTGGACTTCCATGTTGCAGAACTCTCAGTTGTCCTGGTCTCAGATGCTGGTGATATTGGCGCATGTGCGCCAGCGCCTCAATGATGATTGGTACCTCTTCCCCACCCACAAGCGCCCCATAGTTACCATCCAACGCCCCACAAAGCATCCCTGACGCGCCAACCGCCAAGCCACTCCCCCCGCAGCATCCTCCTCCCAGCTGCGCAGAGGCGCCCCTGCTCCCAGAGGCCACCCCCAGTAAACTTCCCTTTGCAATAAACTTGCTTGGCTCCTTATTCTTTTTTATTATCTTTTTAATTTTTTATCTTTTTGTTTGTTCTTTGTTTTTAGTATCTTCTTGAATATTTTTAATTTCTTATTTCTATATTTTCTTTCTTTTGAATCTTTCTTGGAGATATGGCACTAAATCTGTTGACTGAGTGCCCAGTATTTTTGTTTATAATTGTTTGCCTGCTTGGGTCTTGCTGGCAGCTTTGCAGGTCTGGTCCCCAAGAATTTGACTTAGAGTTATTCTTCTGAAGTATCATATTGCCCCCCTTCCAAGAGGAGGCTTACATAAAGTAGCAGTACTATCAGTTGCGCCTAGAAAACTCCTGTATGACTCGTTGTTTTGGTGGGATTTTGGTTGACGCCAGAGTAAGCAACTGGTTGTTTGTTGCCAATGTAGAGGTGGCCAGCGCTGCTCAAGTCTTTGCAAGTGTGGGGTGTCCTTTGAATCCTTTGACTTCTTAGGCCCCTTAATCCAGCAAAGGAGGCTGGTACAGTTCAAACCTGTGAACGCTCTTGTTTACTTCTGTTATACCAAGTGTGCTTTGAGCGCAACCAAGCATCAAGGTAGGTGTAACAACTTGCTGCTCAAAGCGCTTCCATGAACCAATGTAGACCTTTAGCACGCCCGTACAACAGGGTTGATGTAACAACCTGTTGCTTGGTAGCGCTTCCATGAATGATGTGTGCCTTAAGCGCTCCCATTTAGCAGGGTTGGTGTAACAACCTGCTGCTTGGTAGTGCTATCACAAATTTTTGCAAGGGCTTTGAACATATCCTTGTACTCTAGTTGCATAAACCTTTTGACTTGTACCACGGAGTGAACTGGGAACCTGAACTGACGCCTTCCCATTGGCGTTATGATTTGCTTCCTATGATGCTGGTCCCCATTGCGCTTGGATGTGTCACCTGCAGTTACCAGCAATTTTCCAATTGACTCCTTCTTCTACAGAAAAATGTGTGCCCCCTGTAGTGAGCACCATTGTCGCGCTTTTTGCATTACAGCGCAACAATTATTAGAGATTATAGGGCACAGGACATTTTCCAGAATACAGTCATATGTGAGGATATGAATAGTATTTTATCAGAAGAGCCAGGAGTGAGCAGGACCATGATTATTGCCCAGCAATGGCTTCTGATCACGCAGAAGCACTTAAGGATCAGGATAAAGGTCAACCAGATTAAGGATAAAATAAAGATGGTTCCAAAGATTGATTTTATTGTAAATGATTAACTCTTCTTATACCTACTACAAGAGTAATCTCTGGGCTGGTAGCAATGTCTTCTAGGATATTCTAACACACCCCAATTTTGGGTAATTATTAATCTAGGTTTGGCGCTTCTTGCACATCAACCAATATAATATTTTGATCTTCACCCAGCACAGGTGATCCTTGCTGGAGTAAAATAATTTAGTTACTTCAGGATCACTTACTGCTTTCTTAGCATACTGCAGCTTAATGCTTATTAATGGGACAATTAAGGGAATTCAAGATTATGGGGAATCAAACCCAGCTCCTCAGCACTCAATGTAAAGGTAAGGCGGCGCTGTGGCGCCTGTAATATTTGCCAGGCGGCGCCGCGGCACTTGACTTAAAGTAGTTTGGTGCCTTAGCACTTAATCTAATTGCTAAGCAGCGCCGCAGCGCTTTGTGTATTTATTAAGTACCGCGGCGGCGCTTGTCATTGGCTAGTATTAGGCATAGGTCAGCAGACTACTGCTAATCCAATTTTCATGTAGCTTATACTACCAATTGATGTTATTTGGTAGCTGCAATTCATATCTGCAAGCTCCATCATAATTAGTGTCATTGTATTTTGTACTACTAATTCATGGATTTGGTTGTAGCAATCCCAATCCGTGGACTCTGTCATAATTGGCATCATTGCTTGGTCAAAATTCCCAACACAAGGCCTCTGAGATTAAGCAGAAGCTTAAGCTTATTGCCACTGCTTTCCTAGAAGGAGATAAAATGAAAAAGGGGAAGAAGGGTGAAGAGTAAACTTTCTTGCTTGCTTCTATTGTTTAACTTTTAACTTTTTAGCTTTAATTTTTACTTTTTAGTTTTGCTCAATTAGTTTTTAATTAAATTTTTCTATTTTTTGATTTAATTAGATACTACTGATTTTTATGTATATATGGTAAGTTTGAGATGAATAGTTATAGTTGAAAGTGAATGAAATGTCTTAATTTTTGTTAATTTACTAGTAAAACACAAGATATTCACATTTGTACTTATATGCACTATATAAAAGGATAATTAATATTTCTTCATATTCTGCATAGCTTCTATTGTTGTTGTTTTGTTTATTTTTGTTTCATTGGAACTTTAATCTATATGGTAATCAAAAATATTTTTATAACAAAGAGTGTAAATTACATAGTAAAATGAGAAATAATTGCTTATTTCTCCTTGTTATCTTTTAATAAAGAAACTGTTTTTATTGCTTTATGAGCTCTCTGTGGTCACTTTAGTATACCATAGATGTATAGATTATTTTTTATATTAAAAGTTTTCAGAGCATCAATATCCAGTAATTAAAAAAGTGTCAATTTACAGTTGTCAATCAGGGAAAAAGTTGAATTCTCACTTTACTATAGTGTCTAGCACCAGGGAGTTGATCATCAAAGAGTCAATTTTACCACAGTTGCTGTTAGTACTCACAAGCGTTTGCAACTGTCTCTGCCTAGGGCAATGTGTTGACAGTGTCACACTACCACAGTCAGGCCTCTTGCAACATATGCTGAATCTTTAACTTGAGTCCTTCATGGGTGGCGTGGAGGGGACTGACATTATCAGTTGGCTCCACTCCACAGAAACCTGCCTCCACATTTGCCAAGTAGCTGAACTCATGTGGGTTGCCACTGCTTCTGGGCGCAACACAGGGCCTGCTGTGTTATAGTTCACCAACTGGGTCAGTCAAGAACACAAAATTACTTGGAATACCTTCAGGAATGCTACCAGATCCTGCTACAACAAAACCTTTACACCTATTGTAGTAGGAAACCCTCTACTTGCTATCAAGAAGACAGGCAGTGTCCCTGAGAACCTTGCAGCAAGCACTTGTTACCACTCCTGAAGTTATCACTGACAGAAGTGCAATTCTAATCACCCTCATTGTCAATGGTTTAAAATCCCACATCTGTAAATGAGTTCCTGAAAGACACTGTAACTCTGTCAATGATTGCTAAAAGGCCATTGTAGAAGCTAACAATCAAGCCTCCATGGGATTCCAAAGGTCCAACAATGCTCCCTCCCAATCTTGTCCTGCACCTGGCAGCATCCACAACCAAGTATGCCGCCACTAATTTTGCCAGTAGGAAAATGGGCCCAAGCGCCCCTGCAAGGGAAGTCTCAGTTGGCCCAGATTGAGGATTTGGAAAAATTCTGGGGATTGTAGATACAAGAAGTTCTGCACCCCCGCTTGACCCATATTCCCAATTTCTCCTGGCCAAGAATCCCTGCAACTACAATGTACACAAATTGAAGACCCTAGATGTATTCCAAGTTCACAGTAACAACCCCACCCTACAAGCCAGTCATTCATCAAATAAAACACCCACTTGGCCTATCCCTTTTTTTCTGTGGGAACACCCACAAACTTTTGGTAGACACTGGGGCCAATCACACTATGGTCAATCTGGAATTTGAAGACTCCCAGCAGCTAGACTGAGTACCCAGTTTCTTCAAGGCAGTGCACGTGGCCAACTCTCTTTTTAAAGGAAGCACAAGTTTATTAAGGTTCAGAGACAGTGTTTAAAAGGAAACACAGCTGTGAGGGAAGGGAAGTGAGGGATACCAGAGGAAGGGGAGGAGGTCTGCAGACCCTCTGTATGCCTGTCTTTCCATTGAATGACTCCCTAAACTATGAGATGAGATGATTTGACAATGGTATCCATAAGTTTCCTGTTCCCAGGAATGGTGTGTCCAAATTTTTCTGTTTGGATCATAGTATTGTCTATTAGGGTCCGGAATTTCTCCTTCATGGGTGACACCTGGTTTGGTCCATTTTCAAAGATTAAATATATAAGGGTAGTGTGGATGTTCAATAGTGCAAGATGATAAGCAACTGCTCAAACTACTGGGGTTCCTGCTGCATAGCCATCTCCTGTAGGGTGGCCATCACTCATGATACGGTACCCTTCTCTGTGAGAATGGGGAATGTCCAGATTAAGCTCTCCAGGTCAATTATGGTAGGACTCAGCCACAATGTCAATGATGGCCTTGACTGTATCCAACATAATTGACCATATATTGATTTGGACACCTCTGTGATTACACTCAGCTGGAATGGGGTAGGTTTCCATATCTACCCTGTTGAAATGAACAAGCTACTTTACGGCACCATGTTTGTCTGCCTCACAGAAACTGGTTCCTATGACTTCAAGGGGAGAGCTGGACTTTAATCAGTGTTCAGTGGAAGTCATTTGCTTTGAACCTTCAACCCCCCTCAGACACACCATCACCTCCAGCACTAGTATCACTTCTTGAGGAGTACAAGGACGTATTCATCAAAATGCTAGATCAACTGCCCCCTCCAAGAGAGATACAAAATGTTGTCCAGTTACAAAGTTTGATACCCAAGGCACAGTCTCTTTATTATTTGACGTCCAAGGAGGATAAAACTCTTTCTCAACAACTTGTGAACGCCCTTGATAAGAGCTTCATCCATTTCTCCCTATCATCATATGGGGCTGCAGTCTTCTTTATAGCCAAGAAAGACAGGTACCTCTGTCTTGTAAACAACTACCACACACTAAACAAGGTGACAGTCAATAACAAGTACCCCTTGCTGCTAATTGATGGCCTGTTTGATACACTTGCGGGTGCAAAAGTCTTCAGTAAGATTGATCTCACTACAAGGTACAACCAGGTCCACATTCTTCCTGGGAATGAGTCAAAAGCTTCCTTCCATACACACTATGGGTTGTTTGAATGTCAGGTCATGAACTTCAGAATGACAAAAACTCCCTCTACCTTCTCCATGATGATGAACAAAGCCTTTGAAGATCTGATTGGAAAATGTGTTGTGTTGTATCTTGACAACATTATTGTCTTTAGTCAAGACCAAACCACACATCTCCAACATCTTTGTTCTTTACTCAATAAACTCCACAAAAATCAGTTAAAGGCCAAGCCTTCTAAATTTTAATTCCTCTGGCCAGAGCTTCTATTCTTGGGGCACACAATCTCTGCCCAAGGAATAAAGCCCGGCCCTGCTAAGATCAAGGCAATCACAAGCATGCCACACCCCACCAATGTTGGTCAGGTGCATACATTCTTGGGAATGCTTGCCTATGTGCAGAATTTTATCCCCAACTGCAGAGAACTATTTTCACCTCTCACTGAACTTTTAAACACCAAACAGAACTTTCACTGGACATCTGCCAGAGATCAGGCCTTTGAGACACTAAAGTAGAGGCTTAAAACTGCACCTGTACTACAGTTCCCCAATCAGAATTGCCAGTATGAACTTGAAACTGACACCTCTGACAGGGCCATAGGAGGAGTGTTAAGGGTGGAAACTAATGAGTTTGTCTTCCTTCATGTGGCCTACAAATCCAGGAAACTTAACAACCCAGAGCAGCACTACCCCATACATGATAAAGAGTTAGCAGCAATTCTGCACTTCATTGAGAAATGGCGCTGTTACCTGGAAGGGGCCACCTTTCCACTCTGGGTCCTGACAGACCACAAGACTATTCAGTACTTCAATACTCAGTCACATTTGACTCAAGTCAGATAGGGTGGGTCAAATGTCTGTCACTGTACTAGCTGCATATTGAATATAAACCTGGGAAGGAGCTGGTCACCGCCAACACTCTCTCCAGACTCTATGTAGCGTCCATCACAGGAGATGCTGGCTTGGACCCAGACTGGCTCATGTTTTACCTGCGTCCTGAGATCACCTGTTACAAGGACCTCAATTCAGCAACTATCTAAAAAATGAAGGACAACAAAATCCAGTTCACCACTGACACTAGCAATGTCTACCACCAGGAAGAAACAGGTGAAAAATGCCTTACATTCCCACCACACAGAAAAGGGACAAAATGCTACATTACCACCGCACCTTGGATCATATCAGAGGGTGTAACCTCATTGAAATCATGAAGTGCAAGGTCTGGTGACCCCATATGCGCCGGGAAATCCCGGACCTCCTTGAGACATATTTCCTATGTGAAAAGAACACATCTAAGCCTGTTCCACCCAAATCAGTCCTACCCATTAAAACCATAGAAACCTTTCAACAGTGGGCTCTTGACATTGTGGGGCCTCTACCCAAAGATAGCTAGGCAAGAAATACATCATTACAATCATAGACTACTTCACCTGCTGGCCAGTAGCATGAGCAAATACTAACTATATGGCCACCACCATTACCCAGTTCATTGGTAAGGAGATTGTGATGAACTTTGGACGCCCCAAGTGTCTCATTACTAACAGGGGGCTGGAGCTTTTAGGAAACATTACAAAGGCCTATTGCACCAAGAACGCCCTCCAATGAGTAGTCACCACTCCATACCATCCTCAAGCCAACAAATGTTTAGAACACATGAATGGTTCCCTAGTATAATTAATTTCCAAGCTCTCCCAGGAGCACCCAAACACCGCCTGGACTGAACACCTACCCACTACCCTACTCATATTATATGCCAGGATCAATTGGGGTACCAGCTTTAGCCCCAGGGCCTTGGTCTTTGGGACTCCAGATAGCCTGATGGGGGTGAAAAAGCAAAAGCTACAGTCCACAGTTCCCGCAAAACTTCCCCTTGTAACTACCCTCTCCCTGAGTCAATGGCAAGCCAAGGCCTGCAATATTGAACAGGAACAGATGAAGGGGGGACTAGACACCTCAAAGCAAGGTATGGCATAGGGGATCCTGGCTACGCCCTCAATCCTAACTCCACCAAATTCAAACCCAACCACCTTGGGCCTTTCAAGGTAGCTGTTGTCTACAACAATCATACCTACCAACTTGAGGATGCCCAAGCAAACACCAAGACCCTCCATCATGACTGCTTTCATTCCTTTTACGCCATTCCCACACAAAGACTCTTTGTGCAAACCTTCCCAGATCTCACACAAGTTCCAATCCTGGTACCAGATGACAAACAGGGGGCAAAGGGGGTGTTGCAACCAAGATTCCCCTCTTGCCTGAAAATGTATCTCACAATACACAGGGGGCACTAGATGAGTTGCCCCATGACATATCTAGCAACATGGATCAGCCTGAAGGAAAAGTCAAATTGCAGGCACTATATCCTAATTAGGAGCGCTGCCAATTTGACTTTGCTGATCCCCACACAATTTATTCCTTGGCTTTGAGCCTTACATGAAGCCCGCCACTGTGCCATCCCCTGGTGGCCTTGTGGCTTTCCTCATATAGTATATTAGTCTCAATATTGATTAATAAATTCTATCTTATTCTTCTCATTCTTGTCCTTTCTATTGGACTGTTGTATTACCCAATCAAATACTGAACTATCATTGGTTCAGTTGCAACAATTGCAAGCAGGAGCTTTGTTTAGCGCTTGATCTGAATCTTGATGGTTACACTTCTGGTTAGTTTGGAGTAACTAGATGTCTTATAAAGCGTCAAGGAGTCCTTTTTGAAGGAGTAGCTAGCCAAAAGGATTCCAAAACGGTGTAAAATCAGAAGTTTCTAAGGGGATATATCTTTTGTTGAACAAGGACTTATATATCTCCTAAATGTTTTTGGCTATGTAATCTTTTATCCATTTTTAAAAACCAGGTGTTGAACAATAATAACAATATAGACAGCACTGCAGGAATTTTGCCTGAAGCAAGACACTTTGTGAAGAATTCATTAGGCCAGTAGGAAGTTTGAATCTTACAGTAAGAGGACAAGATTTCCTTAGCAGTGAGTTTTTAATACTCTTTCAGGGGTTATATACTCCCAATGAGGGATAAACACAAGTAGACATGATGATGCATGGTGCTGACGCTAGAATTTCAGTAGGAAAGATGATGAACAAGTTTGTAGGACTACAGTCTCATTACAATTCCCTGGCATTTAAACTCAGTCACTTGAGGAATGACACCCCAAGCCAGTTGGTTACAGGCCCCTTTTTTGATGGGGTGTCCTGCATTACAGAGCAGCTGTAGAAAAATTAATTAGGAGATCATATTCCTTCCCCATAATCTTGATTTTAAGAAAATGAATATATATTTTACCACTCAATGTATGGGTATATGAATGTTGACAGAGTTATGTTGCTCTTTGGTGGTAGAAACACTTTGACCCAGGAATTCTATCAAACTTTATTTAAACATAATTCAAAAAGATTGTATTGTGTGTTGCAACATCTTAAATTACTCCCGCTTGGGGAAGTGATTCCCTGAGTGATTCCCCAACTAATAATTAAGTTGGTGGCACTGTTATCAGCTGCCCATCTTGATATGGGGATCAAACATTTTGAGTCCTAAATGGAACATTACCTGGACAAGTCCCATGACTGCCGTGACATACATGAACATTATTTGGCTCTACATGATACTACATTATACAGTAGTTTTCAAACCTGTTGAGATAAACATATATTAGTCAGTTTTAACACATGAACTCAGTCTAAAAACAAAATCAAAAACCAAGGAATTTATATTAAATTAAAATAGATTTGTATCTACTTTGATTTTGTTTTTAGACTGAGTTCATACGTTATAAACTGACTAAAATATGTTTATCTCAACAGGTTTGAAAACTAAAGTATCATATCTCCATATAAAATAAAGTATCATTATCTTCTTAATTTTCACTTTATTTTGTTTTAAATAATTTCCAGAATTATATAATCAACATGTGCTTTAACATTCTCCAATTGACTGTTGATTATATACTTCTTGGAAGCATATAAAATGAAATAAGGGAATAATTTAGAGGAGAATATTACTTTATTTTATATGAAGACATAATTCTATATAGTAAAGTAGTTTTAAAAGCTATAGCAATAACCAAAAATACCTCAGATTTAAAAGAAATGATTTCATATTTAAGAAAATTCCAACTATCAGGTTAAAATATAAACTCTGTTAACATGGATTTTTTGGCATTAATGGGCAAAATGGGTCAACACAGCAAAGAAGTGCTCACAAACAAAGTGAAAATATTCAAAATACTATCTGAAATACATTGATTCACAAACAAAATGGTGTGATTTGACTTTTGGTGTACATATGTTTACTATGTGATTTGGTGACAAAATACACCTAAGCGTAGTGAGTCAAAACTCAACCCAGAACCAAAACACAATAGCAATTCACTATGTAAACAAAATCACTCAAATGTTGTGTGCAATGGATTGTAATCAAGAATGATATCAAGAATGATATCAAGGTATCTAAAATAAGACACACAATCCAAGACATAAATTTTAAAAATATTGTATTGGGTGCTTAATTTGGCGTAAAATCTGAGAACATGGGTGGAAGTTATTTTGGGTATTATAAAATGGGTGTGGTAAAACCAAAAACAACTAATTAAGAAATAAAAATCTATAATTGGGATATGTGGGGAAATATTAATTAAATATCCATATTCAGATAAAACCAAAAATTAAAATTAGGGAGTAACTTAATTAAAATTTATTTGGTATTTTATTAAATTCTCAAAATGGAAGGAACACAACAACAGAGTGAAATTGCACCTGTTGTGTGTTGCAGTTGCAGTTGCCCCCACGGGTCAAAGAACAGAGTTAGTGCAACCCAAGTGCCTACTCAGGAAGGAGATGGGAGAGGAGAGTTCAATAGTGACGCTGCACTGACACAGCCAGTTCAAGGAGAACAAGCTGCTAGGGTACAGAGAATCAACCCTAGGGTCCCCAAGCTGACCTTGAAGCCCACTAAGGTCACCACTACCAAAACAGTTAGAAACAAAGAGGTAGAACTTACCTTGTATGTGTTTGATACTGCGTACCGCCAAGAGTTGGTCCCATCAGCCATGATGGAGAAGGTTAAGCCTGTGCTTAACACTAGCTACAAGCCTTACATTAGTGATGGTAACCAGGAAGAGGACAAGGAGCCTGAGTTCTACAGAACTGATGAGGGACAGCTGGTTCTAAAGAAAGTTGTAGCCTTCTACAACAAGGTACCCATGCCTTGCAAGCCTGTCACCAATCAGGATCCTGGCTCATTTGAACCCACAAAGCCCGCCCAGAAGCGCATTCCTGACATCAAGCGCATCACTCTTATCAGGCTTATGCAGGAATCTGGTTACTATAAGGCAACCACAGCTCTTGCTGGGGTGGATCCCAAGTACGTCTTAAAGACCTTCAACAAATTCATCAATACTGGCCATGTCCTTGCCACAGAGAAATCCCTGTGTGTGTCCACCATGCTCACCAAGGAGCACAAATGGGCAATCTGCCAGTGCATAACTCAAGATTTCCATCTTGAACTGGCAAATATACAGGCCATGGTTAAATATACTTTTGGGGCTGAGGCCTCAATTTCCTTTTACTATCATCTGGTGAAGGGAATGCATTTTTCCTGGAAAAAGCTTGGGGTATCTCTGTACAATTGGAATAGCCCTTCCAATGTCAAGACCCAGAAAAAATACGCTGAGGTATACACTGCCCTCAAAAACAAGGGGCAGTCAAATTTTACTATATTGGCAAATCAGCATTTGCCTTGTCTATGCAGAATGCATATGGGTATGTCCCAAAAGGCTCCAATGACGGGGTAGCTTGGCATGCTACAGTACATGCTATAGCCTATTCAATGGTGGCTCTCCTTGGTACAAAATGAATTAAGCTGTATCATATGATATTGGGTTCTCAAAATAGCCATACCTTTCTATCATTCCTCCAATTGGTCCAGGAGCACCTGAGGCGCACAAGCCTGGGCTTCACCAATGTAATAGTACTGGAAAATGATGGTCTCCATAAGTTGGCTGATATTCTTGAGGAATTCCCAATGATTGACACTAGCATCACAGTGGGCCCCAAGCAATTGGCCACGGCAAATTTGCACCTTCTCTTCCTCCCCACCTATTTTCCCTTTCTGAATCCCATTGAGGAAGTTTTTGGGTAGCTCAAGTAAGTTTTCAAGCAAGGGACCCCAAATGGGACCAAGGAACTCTTTGATTTGCTGCAGGCTGGGATCCACACTCTCCCAGCTGAGGCTGTGGCCAAATTCTATGGCCACACTGATTTGTTTATCCCTGCGTGCTTTACCAAACAGCTAATCAATTAAAGGCTTTGCGTGTCTGCCTTTTTTTATATTCTCTAATTTACTGTTTAGGACTTATTAATTATCATTTTATATTTAGAAGCTTCTAAGCCCACAATCACATTCAGCAGGACCATCAATGAAGGTTTGTAATTTATTTATTTTATATTAAAACTTATTTTTTATGATGGCATCTGAGGCTATCTCAAACACTTTATATGGATTACACAAATATATTTTTATATTAATATTATCAAATAAATATAAAATGAAAAAAATTAAATGTATAATGTACAAATTAGAAATATAATTTTAGTAACATATATTATTATGCTTTTATGAAAACCTTCTCTGGGATTTATTCTGCAAAACTTGATTGCTAAAATAAAAATTATAAAATTATTATAAGATAAAATAATCTAAAATGTAAATATAATTATTAGAAAATAGAGTTTTAAGGGCACCTGTAATGGGTTCTTTGGTATGTACCCACCTGGCAATAGAGGTGGTGCACAACCTCCACTGCCACACTGTAGACAGTGGATACACCCTGATTGAAATATTCACAGCGGCTGGTAAAAGGGAGTATGATAAAATGGGAGTGAAGCAGCAGCTTCTCAGGCGGTGCCGCAAACCTGTATATCCCAGCCAGGACCATGTTGTCCTGGATCACATGATCAACCAAATCATATCTGGGGGGACCTTCTTCCCATCCAGGGAGAGTCTGGCCTTGTCAATCCTGAGAAGGACCCATCCAGATCCTCCACGCTGGTGCCCATTCCAAGGTAGAAGAGATGTCCAAGGTAAAAAAAGATGAAGCCTTTGTCCAGCAAAGGTTTCTTTAAACTCACAGAGTTTATTATACACAGTAATAATCTTCTTCTTGTGCTTGGTCTTGGCAAATGTGAGCTCCATTGTTGGAGGGACCCCTGTCTCTTCAGCACCCCAGGCCAACCCAAAGTTGGCAAGGAGGATTTTGGTTTTCTTGACGGCTGTTGTGTCTGCAACAGCCAATTTACCCACTGTGCGCCCAAAGTTCTCCAACAGGTAAGAGAACATGTACTACACCAGGAAGCAGAAGCAAGAAGCTGCATGGACCCGGCCCATCTCTAGTATGTTCTTGAATGGGAGCGTTGCCAGGACGTCCCAAACAAGCTCAATGTAGTTTACACAGTAAACTCCACTGAATGATACCAGGTCCAGGGGGACCAGTTTGGCATCCTTGTAGGCAGTAACTGCCCACTCAGATGCCCCCTTGGCATGCATTAGCTCAGCCAATGCCTCCTGTGCCATTGGAAAGGACCTGTGGAAGCGGTCCTCCAGCTTGCGCAAGACAGGGGGGACAGAAACAGCTGCCTTTCCACATGATTGGTGTATTTGGCATAGAACGTGGCAGAGACAAAGGGGACCAGGACCTGGCGGATTTCACTGTCTATGTTTTATAAAAAAATAATAGTAAATTTTTATTAATTTTATTTTTTAGGTTACCTTTGTAGGTTTCCTCCTTGCTGGCAGCTTCAGCAGGCTTAGCCATTCTTGGCGCAAACAATTGCGCTGACAATTCAGTGTCCTCTTTCCTAGCGCTTTTCTGGCTTGAGATGTGCATACATCTTGGGGTTGTCAACCCAGAAGGACAATGCAGAAAGATTGTACACCTTAAACTGGAGGCCCTCAACTACTGTCTTCTGAATATTGAGTAAGCGCTCAATCATCTTCTCAGGGGTGTCTGGTATTTTGGTCATAAGGGCCTTTGTGGACACCTTGTATATTTTGTCCCCTTCAAGAACGGAAGACTTAACTCTTGCTTTGACCTTGCAGCCAATTTCCTTGATCTCTGCAATTTTAGAGTCAAGGTCCTTCAATAACTTCTCAAGTTCTCTCATTGATTTTTTACTATTCTTTCCATATGTTTTTATAGCTTTCACCCCAATAAAATCTGTATTATTCTGATATTATTCCTCTTTGTTTATTCCGGTTTGTTTTTCCAATTACTACATTATCCCATTTTTTACTCATTGTGTATATGTTTTACGCTCAACTCAATATGTGTTGTTTGGTTTGTGTTGGCATTGTTCCCTTAATTGTCATATTATTTTTGGTACTTTACTCAGCCCTATGATAAAATATTAACAACAATTTGGTGATCAAAATTTGAATTATAAAATTATAGGTTAAAGTGTTAAGATAAAATTGTTACTGATCCAAATTCAAAACCTTAATGATAAACTTTAAGCCAATCAGGAGCCAAGTGATAAAGTGATTGTTGTGACATAAAGAGTCATTCAATAATTCTTTGGTGCATGTGCACCAATTAATATGATTAGCTGGTTGTTTTGCCAAAGTGTGCCATTGCTGCTGTGGCAAGCTGTTGATGGACTAGTGTTAACCCAGCAGCTGATTGGGCACTAGTTCATCAACAACTTGCCACAGCGGCAATGGTTCACAATGGCAAAACCAGCCAATCATATAACTAGCACACATGCACCAAAGAATTATTGAATGACCCTTTATATCACAACAATCACTTTATCACTTGGCTCCTGATTGACTTAAAGTTTATCATTAAGGTTTTTAATTTGGATCAGTAACAACTTTAACTAAAAACAATTAACCTATAATTTTCTAATTCAAATTTTGATGATCACCAAATTGTTTTTAATATTTTCACAAGGGGCTGTGTTTGGGTACTAAAAATAACTATGTTCTGAATCTAGATACACAGAATAGTAAACATATGATTTTATAGAAATAAACCAAACATAAAGAATAAAACCAACTATAAACAAAGATAACATGAACAATTGAAATTCAAAATAAAGATAATATAAATAGAAAATGTTTGGCAACAGGGAGTTTATTGGGGCGGGGAAGAGTGATCCCTAATAGGCAGAATAGTGTGGGAAGGAAGGCGTTGAGACAGTGCTGGCCTGTGAGGTCTGGGATTGGGTGGGTGGAGCTGGAAGGTGGGGGGTAGTGGTGGCAGGAGTAGGGGTAGGAGGATTGTGTGTGATGGCCGCCATATAACACTTGTTATATTCCTTGTCTGACATTGGCTCAATTGGCTGGTAGGTGGCTGTGGCACAGAGTGGGAGGTACTTGTCTTTCTGTGATTGGTTGCCCATATTCACATGGAAAATCATCTGTGCAAACAAGTCAGCCACCATTTAGCAACCAAAGAGAGAATTGTGGTCAAGGACCCCAAGATAGAGGTTGTTGAAAGCCTTAGGGCGGCACTCCCGGAGTGTATCTCCAATGTTAAAGAAAATAACATCACACAGATGGATGTCTGCATGGCCAGCTGAGTACACAGAGGCCTGGTACCTGTGTTGCTGGATAGCCTCAAGGGCAGTGGAGCTACCATTCATCTGGTGGCTCAAGAAAACCCGGTACTTGGAATTTGAGCCATCCCAGGAGTCAAGTAATCCACCAAAGATGTGGCCCTACTTGTAGCCATTTGGTGAAATCTGGGTTTGTCCAATAGTAGACAAAACTATTGGCTGAAACAGCCAGAAACGCACCAATAAATGTCCCCTTCTTGACCTTCTTCCTCCCTTTTTGGGTGGCAGCTCTTCCCTGGGCACCAAAATTGTCAAAAGCTATCAATAGCTTATAGTAGGAAATAACATGATGTCGTCTGATAGACTTGTCAGGCATTTGACTAGGGTGGATTCTATGGCAGGATCATATGGGGAATTCTCACTACCATCCCATTGATCACCGGCAACATTGGTCAACACACAGACTGACACCACTTTGCCATACATCCAGAGCTGCACCATGAGCTCAGACACCCAAATGCCATGGTGCGCAAGTTGCTTCTGGACTTGGGTTAGGGGAAGCTTGGGGTCCCACTGCAGGAGGTCAAGCATAATTGGGTACACCTCGGTGATTTGGGACTTGGGAGCCTTCTTTGGCTTCTTGGCTGCCCCAATCAGATTCCTGCATTATTGTGGCTCAGGTGAATTGCAATTGGGTTGTAATCTGATCCCAGGACAGACCCTGCAGGTTCAGTGCCACAATTTCCCAAAAAAATTGGGTGGCAATGATTTGTTGCTTGAGGTGCTGGGCCGCAGGAGCTGAAGCCTGATTGGCTGAGGGGATTGTAGGTTGACTGATGGCAGGAAGTTATTACAAAATCAAGGTTGTCATCCTGATTGGTTGATTGATGAGCAGCTTGTGTGGGGGTGGGTACGGGAGCAGGGGCAGAGCTAGACACTAAGTGACTACTGAACAAGTCAAAGCCATATAGGTTGGGGGTCAGGTACAGGTCGGCTTCCTTGTTACCTGTCTCAAAAGCTTGGGTGTAAACAAGTGCCTCCACATTCTGAGCCTTGCCTCCATTGAAGCTGACTTGGCTGCTGGCGCTGTTGAAAATGTTGTTGCTAGTAAAAACCATCTTGAAAAAAAACCTAGGATAAAATCACTAAAAGTAGAAGTTTAAAATTTTATGATTTATTTTTATTGTAATCACCCTTCCATAATTGGAAGGTTCTCAAAACCATTCCATACAAATCAGGAGCCATGAAAATGGATAAAATGCCTCTGTTCCTAAATTAGATAGCTGTTGATTGGCTGTTAAACTGTTATACTTCTATTTTAGGCTGCTCATACTACACATCTTGTGTGACTTCATTTTGTTCCATACTTGTGGAATATTGCTTCTAGATTGCTCAAATTTTTTTTCATTTTAGTCCTTCTGTTGGTACCTCATGAATCCTGATTGGATTATAATATATTCCAGAACAGCATCATTCCATCTCACTTGCTGTGTCAGTTTATTTCATTTTTAGTTTGAGCTATACTGTTCACTGTTTGCTATAATTTTTTATAATGGGCTAGTAAATTTTTTTTATTGTTTGACAGTTCATTTATTAACAATTTTTTTAAATTAATTGAATCCTGAATCTTGCGCGACTTGGATTTTGTTCAAATCTGAAATCATTTTGTTTAAATCTGAGGTATTTTTGGTTGTTGCCATAGCTTTTAAAACTACTGCATCATGGGAAGCCACATAATGTCCATGTATGTCATGGCAGTCATGGGGCTTGTCCAGGCAGTATTTGTCTTAGGGGTTGAAAATTTTGATCCCTATACAACATGAGGGTGTGGCAGGAGTGCCACCAACAAATCAGTAGTTGGTTTGATTCTTGGAAAAATGATTTCCCAATAGGGAGTAATAGTACATATTGCAACATAATTATCTTTTATTATAATATCAAGTGGAATTAAACTAACTAAAAGTCATGAATATGGTTATTATTTTGTGTGTAGACTATAAAATGATGGTAATTTCATATGCTAGTGTTGCAAAAAGAAAAAATCCTTACAGTTCAACTCAGGATTTGAATCAAGCTGTTGGCTAATTAGGGCAACTGGCAATATTAACTCCCTTAACAATGGCACCATTACTGCCACTTGTATTTTCCACTAAACTATCCTAGTAGGATCACCCCCCTTTCCATTTTCATCAAACTAAAGATGCTCTATTTTAACGGCCATCCCCTGGTGTCCCACCACAAGAGTATAAAATCCCCATTATCTTTCAATAAAAGTGTGCCTCATCAAATTCTTCATTTTCCTTTTTGTGTAACTGTTGTCTGTATCACTGTTACAACAATAGGAAAAATATTAGATGGGGTAGCTTTAATCACCCAACAGCTGTTTAAAAGTGGAATTAAGATGTATTACAATAGCCATTAATTTTTTTAAAAATCGGGTTTATTTGTTTTTATGAAGATCTAACTGCTTAAATAATTAAACATCAGTTGTTTAATAAAAGAATTTATTGCAGTTTAAAATTGGGATTTTTCGATTGATTGTTGGCTTCAGATGTCGGCAACCTTCGTGAAGAAGAAAATGGTTCTTTTCTTTCTCTTAAGTTTAGCAGTGTAGATACCAGCAACGGTAACGTCGGATTGTTTTCCAGTAAAGGCCGGTGCACCCAAATCAGATTTTCCAAGAGAGTTCTTTTTGGGAGCACTTTTCTCTGTGAGGCAGAAGAGATCATTTGAAAAATTTGGTTCGCCCAAGCCCACATTGACAGACTCGTGTTTGGTGTGATAATTGAGACATTTCTTATCAGAAACACGTTTAAAAGCACGTGTCTCTAGCTTCCCATTATTGGTTAAGCGCACCACATAGTAGTTTTTCTTGTCTTCTATTGAGGGTAAAGTTGTAGAAGTTTTAATCGCAGGGAATTTCAACTTGCACTCTGCTAAGAAAAAGACAAGAGCTCTGTTGTAGAAGAAAGGGCGTGTCTCGTTCCAGTACTCGTGATAGTCAATATCTCGAAACCCCTTTATTTCTTGGCTGTTGGTCTTGCCGACTCTATGAATTTCAGCGCTTGATTGACCACCGAGGCAGCTTGCTGGTGTAACGAACTCATAACATGTTCTGAAAAAACCTAAACAGGGACGACTTTCTTTTACCTTGGCCTGGCCAAGGTAAGGGACAAGGTTATCGGGGGCGGAAGTCCATTGACCAAGGCCAGCACCGTACAGAAAAGAAAAGGAAACTATAATGGCATTAAACAGGACATGTTTTATTCCCACAAGCTTGCCTGGGCTATATAGTACTATTCATAAGACCATAAGCTTACCATTGATTGAGTATTTATTAAATGCAAAGTAATCAATAATTCTCCAAATATGCAGTTGAATAAAAAAGAGAATAATTAATATAAATTTCTATTAAAACCCCAATTCCAGTTCCCGTAAATTGCGTCAAGACTTTAAAGACCCAAGCAACTTGCATCAATAATTCCTTAGCTATAGTGAAGCCAAACTTGCTATGTAGCTGATTGGATTTTGTTGATATTGTGTGGCCTCAAGTAGGACGTCATAATTTTAACTGCAGTCATAAAATAATAATATAAATTAACATTTATATTAAAGCAATAAAAATGAGAAGCCCTTTTTAAACACTTGCAAATAATGCGAAGTCCTCTCTGCAAGGAAATAGTTCTAGGCTGGGGTCACCTGTTTTGATGCAAAATGACGCATTTTTGATGCATTTTATATGTACTTGCTCTATATTCCAGCCCCAAGTCTGGGCCTTTACATCAGGAGCGAGTATGAAACGGGGGACGAGTATAAGCCATACGGCATAGTAGTATTATTCTAGCCACCTCATCCAAGAATATGATTTTATTTTAGGGTTTAAATCACAAGTTTAATCAGGGTGCTGGTTTCCGGAGAGTGACGTCAGCAGTGCATCGTTGTATCGCTTAAAATCAATCTCTAGATAATACCAATTGACTGTCGCTAATGAACGTCAAAGGGACATCATATCGGGCTCCCTCTATTCCATATAGATTTAAAAGTTGCTTTTTAATTTAAAGTCAATGTCAACTACAAAGTAAATTACGGTCCCCTACCCTCACCACGTGAATTAGAATAAGGCATGCCAAAATGGTGACAATTTGCGCTGTAAACAATATATACCCACCACAAAACAGATTGCGACATTGAAAGTTGATTACAAATCTCTTTGCAACATTAAACACAGTATAACTTATACAGATTTGTTCGTGACTTTAGAAGCATGCCACAAAATGTAGTGATGCACTTCTAAAGTCAAACCATAATCAGCATAACTTGTGCTGTGACAATCAAAGCTATGGGATCTTTGTTAGCTATTCCTTTTAGTTGCTAAAAATTTAGGTCTATAAAAATAAAATGGTATTAAATAAAAGGATGGTAGAATATGCTATAATTGAGAACTAATAATGTGATATACTGATAGATGAATCTTTAAATAAATTATTAGCTGAAAAAGTTCAAGATCTGAGCCTGTTCTGTTTTTAAATGCTGTGCCCAAAAACGGTATATATGGGTCATGATGTTGCAACCAAGTTTGACACATTGTCTGATAACATATATTATAATATACAGGGAACACCCAAAGAGCCACTCCATAATATCTAATAATGTTCCACCCCCTGCCTCAAATTTCATAATACAGGGCAATGATTCCTTATAAGGAGTGAAATCAATTCCAAACAGATGCCCTTGATAAGTTATTTGAAGCTAAACCCATATTTGGATTGTGCCACCACACCACCCTTTAGAGTTCTGTGGCTGCCCTTTACAGTATATATATCTTCCATTTTCCCAACCAAGATTTCATTGTATTCCAAGTATCTGTATTTTTCTGGACAGCTGTCTTCCTCAATCCAAATACTGAACTATAACTACTCCAGCTATACCAACAATTTTGAGCTCTAGCAAGTTTTCTAATACACATGCTATCCAATTTTTAGAACAATGCATTTAATATTGGAACATAGCTCATCTAGAATTTCAAATAGCAATAACTATTAGAAAAAGGAATACTTATGAATACTGTAAACCATCAAGGCCTATCTAAGAACCATATGTTTCTATCTGATAAAGAACAATAATTGTATACTCTATAAAAATAATTAAAGAAATAGCAATTTAAGAGCCATAAGCTAGATTCTATCAGGATCTACTCACCAATCATGAACTTGTTCAGTTGACAAAGCAGTGGAAAAGCTGGGCCAGATAAAGCACTGGTCCTAACTTCATAAGGTAGGAGGTTACATAGCCAAGGGGTACCATTTCCCCAGGTGTTAGGTCATGGATTCAATAAGGCCAGTGATTGCTAAGTAGAATAGACTTAGATAACCAGGGGAGAACAAGGGGAGAAAATGTCAGAAGAGGCAGTACAAGCCACCTGCAGGCTAGGATGATGATTCAGCAAAGAGATATGCATTAACCAGTCCTTATTTGGCTTATAATCTATGAAGGCAGGGCATGGTTGTGCTGCTGACTATTACCTATGACCCAGGAGTGTGGGATTTTGTACCTGTCTAAGGGAATGTCAGGCAGTGGGAGCTCAATGTGCAAGGAGTAGCTGACACCAAATTTTGTGGGTGTAGTGTCAGCATCTAGTGATGAGATAGGAACCTCAAGAACTTGGGGTTAAAAGATTAATCTAATATAAAATATTGCTACTAGAAGATAGGGAACAAGTTGGCTGAACTAAATGTTCATAGCCATCTTTATTAGAAGTCAGCAACAACTGTTAATCAGAGGAATTAAGGCTTTTATGCCCATAAGCTGGGCCTCCCGCTTCTCCAGGCTCATCTGCAGTGAACTTGTCCTAGGCTGCTGGAAATAAGCCATTGATTGGAACATATTTTATTATGTTTTGTTACAAACCATCTGTATAGGGTTTGAGTGAATTCTCTTTCCCAAATATGGGGTCTGATTTGAGAGGAAGCTATTTTTATGCCTATAACTAGAGGGCATTTGGAAGAACCTTCTACATTGGGGATGACATCTTGCCAGGGTGGAATTAAGAAAAATTATTCACAGCCATAGGAAATAGCCATGTGGCTGGGTCCAATTTGATATCTAAATTTGGCCCTTGGTGCCTTCCACAGAGGTTGTCATGAATGATATTTTGCTTCTGATAATAATAAGAAGTCAAAAGCAAGAATCAAACCCTGGTCCCCAGTAAATGGAGCCAGCCCAGAAGATCAATATCCTGGCTGCTTGTGTTCTTTTGGCCTCAAATTTAAAGGTTATCTAATAGTCTGTCTTCCAAGTCAATGAGATTCCCCAAATAAAGAATTTACTACTGTCAAGGGCACACCATCAAAGGCCCAGACCTATGCGGAAGCAGCTTCCTGCCTAAAGGAGATTTAAAAACTCCTGAAAACAAATCCTCAATAAGTGTCAATCTACACCAGCCCCTGGATTCTAAACTGTAATGTATTTGGCCGGGCCATGTGATGTTGAGAATAGGAGCAGTGAAATAGAATGTTTCTACTTCTATCCATCAACACCAGCCAACCCAGGATTAGCCATTCTTTAGCCCCCATTAAAACGCCCATTTAACAAAGGAAGAACACCTGCAGACCTAAAGCCCACAAATTTTAGAGAGGTTAAATCAAATAGTATAAAGACTCCAACTATGTTGAGAATAGCAGTATAATCATTCTGATAATAAAAGTTTAATTAACCTTTGGTTTAAGCAGATTTCATCTTATCTAGTTCTATTAATCTACCACTTTCACTCTAGTTCAGCAGGATCAAAGTCCCCCACCAATCCTACAGGCAACCCCATGGGCCCCTCACCTGTGTTATTCTGTCCGCCTGGATCTCCCTTTGGACCCGTATATTTTACTGAGTACCTCCAAACCCAGCCTACTCTAACTTCATCCTGGAATATACTTATCACTGGCCCCTTGGCAAGAACCAGAACCTCAGAAACATTTATCCACAAAGGAAAGTGGTACACAGTGAAGCCTAGATTATTCTGTGAAAAATACAATTATCTTTCCAGCCTATCTTGTACTAATGACCCCTCCTCTGACCCTGAAGCCCAAATTCCCACAAGAAACTGTTGCCACAACTGATATCACCTCTACCCAAGTGTTTGGAGTATTCTATATTACTCTTAAAAGCTTGGTGGACTCCATGGTATCTAAATCTGGGCCTTGGTCCTTGATAAGCTGATCCCTATCATATGTTATGAAGTTGGCTCACATCCTATGGTGTGCTCTACCCTCTGGCCCAACGGCCCCTCTGCCCGCGTCAAACAGTGCTCCCACCAACACTTAATATCCTGACAGTGGTCCACAATTCTAATGGGTCAGCTCCTTTGGACTGAGCCCAATAATCTACCTTTTGGGGGGTTCAATATTATTTTGGTTGTAGGGTTTAAGCCCAGCTCAAACCCTGGGACCTGGTTTAAACCTTTTAAGGATCCTGGGGTTGACCCAAATATTGTTACACATGACAGATGCAAGGGGGCAGCCTCAATGGTAAGTTGATCCCCCTCCTTCAGCCGCCTTCAACTGGGGGCATTGTCATTGGCAGATGTGCCCTAACAGTTCTATTATATTATTTTATAATGAACTAAAAAGACTTCTTTAAAGCTGGAAACATTTTAGCTTCTATTATATAGTATATATTTATTATCTAAAAAGCTAAAGGTAAAAACAAGAGCTTTGTTTAAAATTTTAGTTTATTTAAAAAGCTTAATTATTTAAAAGTTTTATGATACAGTAGTTTTAAACCCCATGGCGCTAAGCAAAAAACTCATCTGTACAAAAATCAATGCATCTCAGAACAAAATTTGAGGTGAACCCAAATATATTGTTAACCAATATGGATTCATTTTTTTAAACTTTGTATGTATCTGCTTTTATTTTTCTTACAGATGAATTGCTTTTGTTTACAGATGAGCTTATTATGCTTAGCGTCCTACCTTTTGGAAACTACAGTATACTTTTTTAAAAGGCATCTATACAAAGAGCATAAATATCATCAATTCTGAATCTTATATCATGCACCAGCTAATTTTACCTCAGCTATGCAACCTTTTTCCTCTAGGAGCATTATTAAAAGAGAAAAATTTCAATGCTGAAGAAAGAACTTCTCTTTGTTTCTGGAGATAAACTTGATTCATTCATCAATAAATTCATCACCCAAACTGAATTAGGGAAAATTAGAGTTCCTTCTAGCTATTCAAAATCAGAAATTTAATGAAATAATTGAGAACTAAAAGTATTTTTTAAAAATCTTTCTCAAAAGCTTCCTCCAGACTTGTAGTCTTTGGTTACTTAATTTTGCTTTTTAAATGAGCTTAATGATATGGGGTTTGATATGACAAAAATTGAATTTGAATAAATAGTAAAAACCAACAAAGATAAAGATTCAAGCTTAAATAAAAAGCTAAAAATATCAATTAATCATTAAAAATAAATACTCATGTTGCAACATCTACAATTACTCCCTCTTGGGGAAGTAATTCTCTGAGTGATTTACCAGCTGATGAATAATTAGTTACACTCTTATCAGACGCCCATCTTATACAGGATCAATTATTCTGAATCCTAATTGGAATATTACCCAAACAAGCACCATGACTACAATGATGAACATGAACAGCATATTTCATGCCACGATGCCATATAATCCTCAATATTCATATCAAATAAAGTAGGATTTTATTCTTAAATGTGCATTTATTTTGTTGTTATATTTCCCAGAAGTATATACTCAACACAATGATGAATTACTTGCAAACCAGGTTTAGTGGTTGTCCAGTAAAGTGTACATGGCCAAAGAGAGCACCAAGCAGATAATAAAACACAGGCTGGGGGTCTGAAGGTATATCAAAAGGTTGATGTGTTAGATTGAGAGCATCTGTGTGGCTATTCTGAAGATAATATAGTATTAGGACTAGATATAAAAGTGTTTGGCTGAACCAGAGGTTCATAACAACTTTATTATCAAAATGGTGATGATTGTTGGCAACTAATAAAAATACCTATATATCTTTCCACTAATCCTTATCAGATCAAATAAATTCTGGGTCACAGGAAGTTTTTTAAAGTTATATAGAGTGGAAATGCAGGGTTTCAGGTGCAGCTGATCTTTCATTGGTTGCTTAGCAAGGCTTTCATCTAGAGATTTTGTTTGTTTTGGTCGGGGTTTTTTTTCAAGAGCAAACTTCCTCATTATTATAGTGGTGCTTATCATCAGATACAGCAGAGAGAAATATTGACAACTCCCCTAACTAGATAGGCTGCTACCTCAGTGTAAGTACTGGTCTCAGTGGCATTTTATTGGTTTCAGCAGAAGCACATGGTAAAACTATATTGGTTTCAAATACTCAAGTCAAGAAACTATACAGGATTTACCCCAAAAAATGTGGGTATTCATGTGGTTGGCCCTGAAGGCTATTGGACCATAGATTAGCTGATCTAGGAAATGACTTAGGGTCTTCAATTTGACTTATAGAAAGTAGTAAAATGTCATTCCTGAAAGTAGCTTTAAGATTTTCAAACAATTGTTAGACTTTAGAAATCAACAATAATGAGATAAAATTTGATGTCACCCACAAAAGCCCCTAAGCCTCTAAATCCCTATGTGAACCAGCAGCCAACAAGATAAGTGAAAATCCATTTCTGACAAAGGACTAAAATAAAAAATTGGATTAAGTGATTAATCACTCTTTGCATACATTTTAGATGACTAATATGCATTATTAAAGTATTAGGCTTCAGGAATGAAAATGATACTTAATCAGTGTTGTAACTGTGCTTTTTTAGCAGAGTTAAAAGGGGAAATATTTAGAAATTAGATAATATTATTTATTGAGAGATAATGATTATATAGCTAATGTGAGTCATGGATAACAGAAAAATGATAGTGTTGATCACACAGTGGGATGGTGAAGGGGGTGGCTTGATCCTGGTAATGAGTCAAGCGCCAAAACAAGGTATCCACCGTAGGGGATCAGCATCTGTTCATGTTATTGGATTTGGTAATTTGAGTTGACCTCTTAGTCTGGCTTCCAGTGGCTGGGTAATCAGATTGCGGGTCACAAACCTGCTTACTCGGAACCTTGCTGGCGGGTCAAGCCTGCTGTTTTGACACCCCCTAACCAAAGGTTGGCCTCCTCTGGGGGTAGGTTGTCAGGGAGGTTGTCAAGAGCCCAGGCGCCATACTGGACTAGCTGTTGTTTTGTGGCAAGCAGGGCAGTTTCACATTGTTTTTGTCTTGCTTTGCAGAGTCTCAGGCAATTGTGGTGAAGGATTTTGTCTTGTTTGCGCTTCGCAAGTCCTTGCACAAGGTAAGTGTTATTTTTGTTTACCTTTAGGATGATTGCCGGGCCTACTTTTTTGGGTTGCACTTTGCTTTTGTCAATGTCTATGACCCAAACTTTGTCACCAACTTCATGTCTATCTTGGATGGGGACAAATGTCTTTTGCAGATGCTCATTTTCCTTTTCTGTTTGATCACTATTGGCCTCTATGACTTGAGGATCTGAGCAAGGGGGGACTTTGCTTGGGATTTCCAGGTTGGGTCCTGTTAAAGCTTGAATGATATTGGGCTGTGTGCCATATACCAACTCAAAAGGGCTTTTTCCAGTAGATCTGTTCACCCGGGTTTGGCACACAAGTAGTGCAGTTGATAGCTGCTTATACCAGTCTTCAGGTCTCCCGGCAGTGAGCTTGGCCAAGGCTTGCATAAGGCTACCATTCAGCCGCTTTACACGTCCATTGGCCTGTGGGTGGTATGGTGTTTTCACAGTGTGTTTGACTCACTCTTGGTGAGGTATACATTGATGTCTTCAGAGGTCAATTCTTTCCCTCCATCAGTCATCAGGAGTTCTGGCTTTCTAAACTTGCTGATTATTTCTCTTCCTATGAACCGCCACACGTCATTGCCAGTGTGCGTTTTTACTGCTTGGGCTACTGGTCATTGTATAGCAAAGTCAATAGCAGGGATGATGTATTTCTTATCATTGTGTTTTCCTGGAATGGGGCCGACAATTTCTAGGGCCCACACCTTGAAGGGTGGTTGCATGCAGATGGATAGTACTGATTTTTGGTGGGGTTTTGCTTTTTGAAAATTTCTTGCATACTTCACATTAGTCTAGGACTTCTTGAAAGTCACAATACAGGGTTGGCCATCAGGCCTTGTGCTTAAGGAACTTGTATAGGTTACAACTCTTGGTGTGTCCTAGGTCTCTGTGGTTTTGTAGGATGGTGTCCACTCACTAGTGTGTGGGGATGTAAGGGATGGTAGTCCCGTTGGACATTTTTTGGTGCAAGGTTTCATACACGTCAGCAAATAGGTGTTTGTTTTTGATGACTGTTTCTTTTGTTATGTTGGTTGTGCCAGGGGGAAGCCTTTGTCTTTTTTCCTTAGTACCAAGAGGGGCCAGTCTGGGTTGAGCCCATTTTCTCCTCTTGTGGCACAGACATATAGGCACAAGAAGCGTCTGACATGGCAAGATCTGGACCAGGTTTGTATTGTATGAGCATATTGAATCTCTCCAAGAGTTCCATCCAGCGTCCTTGACAGCAATTTAGATGTGCTTAAGTTTTGAAATATGTGAGCAACTTGGGGTCAGTTAATGCTGTGAATTCTTCTTGCCGTTCTAGATAACAACACCATTTGATCAGACAGTGTAAAATAGCCAGAAGTTTCTTGTTAAAGATAGGGAACCAACACTCACCATCTGTCAACTTTTGTGATTCATAAGCTACAGGCAGGAAGTCACCATTATTTTTGATTCATATTACTCCCCCAATGGATGCGTCTAAGGTATCAGTTTTCATTTGGTATTCCCTGTCACACTTGGGGTATTGAAGGATAGGGGCCATTGTGAGTTTCTCTTTGAGACATCTAAAACAGAGGTCACGTTGGGGGGTCCACACAAACTTGGACTTGGCGCCTGTTATGACAGATAAGGGGGCAGTCAAAACGACACAGTCAGGTATGAGCTGGCATATATAGGCCATCATCCCCAGGAAGGTGCAGAGTTCTGACTTATCCTTGGGTGATGGCATCTTGTAGATGGCCTGTATCTTTTGACTTTTGGGTTTAATGCCGTCTTTTGAGACTATGTGTCCCAGGAAAGACAGTTGCTTGCGGAAGAACTGGAACTTGGAGGGCTTGGCCAGAAGCTTGTATTGTTCCAGGGTAGCAAAGACTGCCTCTAGGTCTTTGTGATGCTGCTCTACTGAGGGACTATAGACAATGATGTTGTCTAGGTAGACTAACACATGCTTGCCTATGTGCAGGGAAATCACCTCATTCATGAAGGTTGCAAAGATTGAGGAGGCGTTTGTCATACCAAAGTTGAGTACCACACACTTGTATGAGCCGTATTTAGTGCAGAAGGCTGTTTTAGGAATGTCTTCCTCCTTAATACAAATCTGATTGTAGCCTGTGGTTAGTTCAATCTTGGAGAAGACTGTGGCTCCACCCAAGGCGTCAAAGAGGTCATCAATAAGTAGTAGTGGATAACAATTCTTGATGGTAACTTTTATTTAGGGCTCAACAGTCTGTGACCAGACGTAAGGTACCGTCCTTGTTGGCCACAAAGAATACAGCAGCCCCAAAAGAAGACTGTGAGGGGTGTATAAGTCCTTTCTCCAAAACCTCCTTGAGTTAAGCACATAGAGTGTTGTCCTTTTTTGGGGTCAGCCGGTAGATAGACTGTGCTTTGGGGACAGCTCCTTTGAGTTGAACAGAATGTTGGATGTGCTTTTCCAGGGGTAACCCAGGTAGAGCCTCCTTGAAGTTTTCTGGATGGCGGGCCACAATTTTGCAATCCTGAGGCGTGGAGGTATCCTTGTGATCTTTGAAGTGTATGATCTTGTACTAGCAGGAGTTTCAGTCAATTGTCTTCAGGTTTTTCTTTTTGTCCAGGGTCTCTGTGATGCGCACAAAGACGTGGTTGCGTAGGAGTTGATCCACTGGGTCAGGGTAGATCTGATGGTTGACACCTTCACGCTTGATGGTCAACACCAAGGTCGCCCAGTCTATGTGAGAATTTTTTTTATAGCCAATCCAAACCCAGTACAATGTCAAACCTTGGGAAGTCAATGATGGGACCTTGTATGGTGGAGTTAAGATTCTCAAGCATGAAAGAGAAGGGGGCGGTTTCCCTTGTCATGGTAATGTGGTGTTCATCAGCCAGGACCACATTTTTAATTGGTGAAGGATTAGTGGCTAGCTTGAACTTATCTAAAAAGCTGCTGTTGACTAGAGTTCAATCCATACCCAAATCTAGGAGTGCTGAGCCTGTGTAACTGCAAAAACAAAAAGGATAGGACATCAGTTTATTGGGATATCTGGCGATGGTGTACAGTACTGGGTCTTCTGAGAGTACTTGGATAATTGGGCATTAGTCCACGTTCTCAGTTGGTACTCATCATTGGGCAAGTCAGCAGTTCTGCAGGGAGAGCTTGGCTTGCTTAATGCTCTCCCTGGGCTTTTCCCTTGTCTTGATTGCCTTGTGTGGCAGTGATACGGAAATGGGTAAGATTTGACTGGCCATTGTTCCCACTTCCATTTCCATTTGAACCTGTGGGTTTATGATTGGTGTTGTTCCCGTTGTTTCCAGGGGGTGGTCAAGTGGAGAGCCCGCCTGTATGAGAATCCTTGGGTCTTTCTTGTTTTCCAGTTTGTGCCTTATGGAGGGCATTGGATGTTTGTTCCGCTTTCTCTGCTTTGCAATACAGACTTTGTAGGTTAGTCACCTGGTCCAGGTTCACGTGCCTCATTACATGCAATTTGAGAGCGTCATAGTATATGAGGTGTGTGGCTGGGGTGTCAAAGGCCATGTCAGAGGGTGTGTGTAGTCAGAGTTCCTTGTAGGCGTGGGTGAGTTTCCTTCACAATGCCTGTCTGGGTCAAGTTCTTTACTTGACGTATGATCATGAGTGCAGTGTCCTTAAGCACAAATCTTGCCAAGAAGTCTTATTTTAAGGTATCCCAGTCCTTCTTGGTATTTTCTTTGTGCCACTTGTTGCACCAGGTGCCAGCGTTGTGGGTCAGTTGGATGGAGATTTCTGCAATCCAGGATTGCTGCAGTCATTCCATCTGGGCCAGCTTGCTCTGGGCGGACTGAATCCATGCGGTGGTGTTGTTGTTGTTAGCCCCAGCAAAAGGGTTTAAGGCAGCGCTTTGGAGTCTTTGGGCTATATAGGAAGGTATGGTGTTTTTGTCAGTTGATTGTGGGATGGTGGTGGCCGTCTGGAAGAACCCTTGTGCAGACATGGTGTTGAAGGTGGGTAGTGGAATCCCTGTGTTCTGTTACAGGACAAAACCATCAGGTATCTTGGTACCAGGGGTGTATGGAGTCCAGTCTAACGGGAGGCCAGACATTATTCTGTCAAGGATTTTTTGACCGCAGCAAGTACAGGCAACATGCAGAATTTTACAAGATGCGGTAGGATGGAGAACCTACCTGTGCTACCAATGTTGTAAATATGCTGTTTTAGCAGAGTTACTCAGGGAAAATATTTATAAGATAGATAATAATCTTTATTGAGAGGTAATGATTATATAGCTAATGTGAGTCATGGATAACAGGAACATAATAGCGTTGATCACATGGTGGGATGGTGAAGGGGGTACTTGATCCTGGTAATGAGTCAAGCGCCAAAACAAGGTGTCCATTGTAGAGGATTGTCATTTGTTCATGTTGATGGATTTGGCAATTTGAGTTGACCTTTTAGTCTGGCTTTGAGTGGCCGGGTAATCATATTGCGGGTTACAAACCTTCTTACTCAGAACCTTGCTGGTGGGTCAAGTCTGCTGTTTTGACATCAGCCTGATTTATTTTATCACAGTTCTAAAGGATATCCCACTCAAAAGAAAGTTTTTAAAGTCTGGGATACATAAGCTGCTCAAATAGGGCCTCATTAATCCTATTAAGCCATGTTGGTGCTTTTCCTTGATATTAGTGCCTAATAAAGAGGGAAAGCAATTAATGTCTGATAACATTATACCCATTAATAAAGTGGGTTTTAGTGATAAATACACCTTTCCTTGTATATTAGATATCCTTGTTTCTTTAAAGGTGACTTTTAAGGAGGCAATTACAGGGTGGAGCAGTTGCAGAAAAAGGTAGGGGAACCACCAGGCCAGTGGGGAGTGCCCACCACAGTTTTGATACTAACTTGATAATATATGATAGAGAAAAGCCCAGCAAGGACCAAGGGTCACTTTCTGGGACCATGGAGTCCATCAACCCTGAAAGTACAATGTACATTACCTAAAGTTTTGAATGGATGTATTTTCATTTGTGATCCCAAGATCTTGCGGATGGTTAGGCCAGGGGGTGATGTGAGGGGTCATAGGGACCAAATATGCAAGAAGGTGGTTGTTTTTGTCCTTAAAATGGCGGGGTTGCACTATGTACCAGTAGTCTTCCTGGCCAAAGGTTTAGGTTTGAGGAATTCTGCTAAAGGGTCAGCAAGGAGGATGTTCTCTATAGTGAACTTGGAAAGGACAGGTTCAATGGGTATTTGATGAAAATTATTGGAACAAAAGGAGCATCAGTGGGACAGAATAATACAAGCAAGGGGTCTGCTGGTGCAATGGAAGGAGTAGCAGGGCCTGTAGATTCTATGTGGAGATGAAAGAAATACAGTTTAATATATGGCTGGATCTTTTTGAACCCAAGTTTCATCACAGCTTATTACTCAAGATGACAATGAGGATTAGCCTTGAACTGGTAAGATATAAATAATAACTTTTCCAGGCCTCATAATACAATCAGGTTTTTGAGACTTGAGTAAACTGGAAATAATATTCTGGGGGTGTTAGATTGGATCCAGGGTAGGACACTCTATCTCAAAAACACCACTTCAATTTATGCCATCTTGAATTTAACTCAAGATGTTGTTTTTTGTGTTAGTGATTTTGTTTCACAAAAAATTAAAATAAACAATAAAATATTTAAGATTCCCATATACTCTTATAATGCGGCATTGCAAATTTGCGCCATCTTAATTCTGTCACTTTGAGTCAGATTAATTAAATCTTATTTTGCTAACTTTATTTACTATGAAATCACTTGGTGTGGGGTGTGTTTACACCATCTTGACTTTACCTCATTTTGAACCACGCCATTTATCTTTAAATAAAATAAGCTTATACCTGAACTTAAATAAAGCCTGTTGTATAGTGCCAGAAGATGTTTCTATAGTATTAATCTAAGACATACTAAGAACAACCTAAAAAGACGCCACTATGATAGTCCTTCTAGTGATTATCATTGCTGGGTAAAAAAAACCAGTTATGTTATATGTAATTTATAGATTTATTATACATGGATACATTGATAAAGGTTCTCTTAATAAAATATTTTAATAGTGATTTTAATATGGAAGGAGATGATTACGCCATTTCAATTTACGTCAATTCAAATTCTATCAAGTTTCATATCACCCAATCAATTTGATGCGCACAATGGATAGGGGAAAATAAGGGGAAATTACATATAACACCAGGCTACGCTATATCAATTCCACCACTGCAATTCTTGATTTTTGCTTTTTAAAAGTACATTTTCATGTAAAAAACCATATTAATAATGTAAGAAATTAACTGAAACTTTGCAAATATTTTTTTTGGCCCCCCCATAAACAACTGGGTACTTTTTAACCCCAGTTGTATGGGATAGTTTTTTTAGAAATTTAAGTTTTACTCTTTGGCCCAGTTGAGGTAGCTCCACTGTAGATTACTTAATTTAATATAAAAAACGGTCAAAAACACTATTTTTTGAGCTACAGCACCTTGATTACGTCACTTCAAAAACGCCATTTTGACTGCATTTTTTCAGTCAAAACTCAAAGTTTTGCATACTTGTGTTACAAATAATAATTTTATTTTTACTAAACAAAAAACATTGAAATTTTGATATTATATACTTTAAGACTTTTTCTACAATTCTATGTAAAAAGTTACTACTTTTCATATTAAAAACATTCTTATTTTTCTCTTTTAAAACAACCCCCAAATTGCTCATATTTTGATACTAATTCACTTTTAGATGCCTCCTAAGCCTACCATCAAAGCTGCGCCCAAGGCCTCCAAGGCCTCAAAGTCCAAGATTGCTCCTCCAAAGGCCAAAAAGGTCAAGACTACCCCAAAGAAACAGCCTTATAAGGCCAAAGCTCCCCCCAAGACCCCAAATCTATCACCTGAACCATAGGGAAACAGTCCTACCCCTCCTCATTATCCATTTGTGTACTCCCCCTCTGATCCCCAAGAGAAGTTATTCAACTTCAATTGCCACTCTGATCCCACCTCAGAGCCTAAAGAGGAAGAGGAGCCCAAGCCTGAGCCTGGTGCTCCTGCAGATGACCAAATTTAGCTCTGGGATCTTAACACTATCCACAATATATGCAATCAAAATATAACCTTTGCTGTGCCTGTCACATATCCATCCAGCTACCCCATAATGACAAAGAAAGGGGGTATTGGCTTTGTCTACAAGGGCTACAGCTTCAGCTGTAATGACAAGAAGAAACCCATCTGTCAACATCACTACAAATGTGATAACATTGGCTGCTCAGCTGGACTCACCACTTATGGGTTCACTAGATTTAAAGCCCTAACTGCAACCATGACTGCGTCAAGCCTTTTGACCCCCTTTACCAACTTATCTGCTAGTTTCAAGCCAGGTGATCCCAACCACCAAGGATCAAAATGCCACTGAGGTTGTCAATTATGCCCTCCTTAATTTAAATGATACCCAACTTGATACTATTAGTAGTGCCTAAAATTACAGAGATATCTCACTGATCAGAGATATGGTCTGAGCACTGAAGGCTTCAGTGCAAGCTCCATTGACCAATTGATCCTTATCAAGGAACAAAAACTATCTTGCTATGAGGAGAGATCCCTTCTTCACACAATGGTCAACATGCCCTCAAGCACATCATTTTCTTTGCCACAAGACAATATCTGTGCAACCTGTTAAAATGCAAGACCTGGCTTGCAGATGTCACTTCCTTAACCTTCCCAAAGCTCTTCAGTCAACTTTAAAATATCCATGGGCAGGTTGATAATCTAGTTCTTCCCCTGGCCTTCTTTTTCCTTCCCAACAAGAAGAAGTAAACATATGTCCGTTCACTCACAATTCTAAAGGCCAAGTTGGATGAAATCCTCCCAACCATTGAAGAGGAGCCCAAGGAGACTAGAGGGCAGAAGAAGAAGGCCCAGTCAGAGGAAGCCACCCCAACCAGGAAGCAGTCAAAAATCCTTCCCTACCATGAATATCTGATAGTGGATTACAACCAGGCTCAGGCAAATGCCTTCATTTGAGTCTTCAAAAGCTCCCCTTAGGGATTCTACTTCCACTTCTGGCAGGCACTCTGCCGCTGCCTCCAAAAGTGCTCTGAGCTTCATGAGATGGTCAGCTCTGAAGGCACTAAAGAAGCCAATGATGTCTTAAATTTTTTGCTGCCCTTGCCGTTGTGAGAAAGGAGGATACAAATACCTTTTACAATGCCCTCCTCCGCCATCCTTATATCCTTGTCAAGCAGGCAGCCTTTTCTCCATTCATAGAATATTATGAAACTCAATGGGTTGGAGTGTTTCAAGGAGCACACTGCATCAGAATGGGCAGTGAATCAATCACCTGGAACTTCTTCAAGCAGGTAAAAGATGGCCTGATTAAGACCACCTCTTCCCTTGAAGGGTGGCATAGTCTTTTGCAACAAGAGTCCGGGTTCATAAGCCCAAGTTCAGTAAGATAATGGTGCATTTAAAAAACCATCAGGCCATCTCTGCCCGCCTCATTAAGACTGGTATGAAGACCAAGGGTGATTCCCCTAGACAGAACAAGGCAGTGAAAAGTTATACTGAAATCAGCAAGGTGGTCCTTGCCTACTATCCTAAGGATAGAAAGCTTAAAATCTCCAAGCAATCTCAGTTGCTCTTTCTAGCCATAATTGAGTCCTTTCCCAATAAACTATTCTTTATCTTCTCTCTTATTTCCTTTGATTTTACCATTCTTTGACTTTTTTTTGGTATTTGGTACAATTATATGCTTATTTTAAAGTATAGTTTATAGTTAAAATAGATGAAAATATTTGTTTTTGGGATTATTTTAACTTTTAGGCTTTACGCAACCATGTTGCTACTAATTGACCCCATTTTTTTATTGCAGATTTGAAATTTTGATGTTTTTTAAGCCTAGAAATGGGTTTTGAATTTTATTTTTGGAATTCCATTATGTTATTTTTGGAGTTCAAAAAATATATAAAAATTTAAAACTTATTTTTCTTAGTTACAGTGCTATAAATTGAAATGGTGTTTTTACTATAAAATTAAGATATCAAAAATTGAGATAGCATTTTTTGAGATGCCAGTTTTGAAATGGTGTGTCCTACCAGATCCAGGTGTGGGTGGATTGTTATTAGCTGTTGCTGTAGAATATATGTCTAAAAATTTCTGTTTATCAACCTAACTATTGGTTGGGGAGTGCTTGTTTCATGGTAGTTTCCAAAAAAGCCTGGTATTACTTGTCCTAGTTGCAAAGCTTGGAAGTCAGGTAAACAGTTAACTAATTTGACCAAGTTGACAGATTTAAATCACACCTTCAATTGGAAATGGGTTACTGCTGCCCCAGTACGTCAGTTGGATATGATTCCTCTGTGCAAGTTGACACTGATAAATATATGTAATATGAGAGTCACTCAATATATTCTCATTTATCAGGATGGTCATCAGAAATAAGTCACTCACGGTTTTTTTGCATATTGGAAAAGGTACTCATTAGATGATGCAGACATAATAGGAGCCATGAATTCATATGGTATTGCTTATTTGAATTTTGGTACATATTGGAAACTTTTTCTCTGTTCAACTCTTAAGAGTTGTGTCCTCCCTAAATTACTCAATAAACTAAATAATCTCCTATACTAACTTTATTTTAACAACACATACAGTGGTTGGTCTACTCTGCTACATCCTTTATAACTTTATCTTAGTCAAATTATCACTGTAAAATGTGCCCTGCCTTGGATACTGTGCTGTTAGTCCCTCTAAGGTTAATCCAATGCCTTCAAATCTTGGTGTCTTCCCTGCTGAATCTGAAGCTGAGACAGTTATGTATTCTCAATGTCCAGGGCTCTATGCTGAAGACACTTTAATTCTTTTTTGGGCTATATGTCTAGGACTCTTTTGGTTGGGTTTAATCATTTTTTATACTCCAGTGTTTCTTTTAAAAATTTTACCAAACAGTATTTGAATCTTTGGGGATGGTTAATTATGGCAACCTCTATAATTAACTCATACAGAATGGAAAATCCTCCATGAAGACAATTTCAAAAAAAATTCCAAATCTTTTATAATTTCAACTAAAAGCTCAAAATAAAAATCAAACATTGCTTCTATTATCAGTGTCAATTATTTAATCAAGAAAATAGTAATCTTTAATATTGAAAATAAGAAAAATATTTTTGAGAATTATTGACATGGAGGATGTTCCATTATGTATGATGTCAAAACCATAGGCTTGACCCGCCAGCAAGGTTCCAACCAAGCAGGTTTGTGACCTGCAATCCGATTATCCAGTTACTCAAAGCCAGACTAGGAAGTCAACTCAAATTACCAAATCCAACAACATGAACAGATGATGATCATTTATGGTGGATACCTTGTTTTGGCGCTTGACTCATTACCAGGATCAAGCCACCCCCTTCTTTCATCCAGCTGTGTGATCACCAATCATGTTCCTGTTATCCTTGACTCACATGAACTATATAATCATTAACTCAAAAGAAAGATTATTATCTATATTCTAAATATTTTCCCTGTGTAACTCTGATAAAACAGCACAGTTACAACATTGGTAGCACAGGTTGGTTCTCCATCCTACCTTATCTTGAAAAATAACACCTGTTGCCCACATACGCCACAGCCAACAAATCCTCAACAGAATCATGTCTGGCCTCCTGCCTGACTGGACTCTTTACACCCCTGGTACCGCCATACCTTATGGCTTTGTCCTGTACCAGAACACAGTAATCCTGCTACCTGCCTTCAAGGCCATGTCTGCACAAGGTTTCTTTCAGGCTCCATCCTTGATGCCACAACAAGCCAACAAAACCACCATGCCCACCTACGTAGCTCAAAGACTACAGAGCGCTGTCTTAAAACCTTTTGCTGGCGCTAACAATGACAATGCTGCCTCATTGATCCAGTCTGCCCAAAGCAAGCTGGCTCAGATGGAATGCCCACAGCAGTTTTGGATTGCAGAAAATTCTTTTGCCTGACCTATGACGCTGGCACCTGGTGCAACAAATGGCATGAAGAGCACACCAACAAGAACTGGGATACCTTTAAGCAAGACTTCCTGGCAAGATTTGTACTTAAAGATACCACACTCATGATCATACACCAAGTAAAGAACCTGACCCAGACAGGCACTGTGAAGGAACTCATCTGCGCCTACAAGGAACTCTGTGCACACACACCCTCTGACATGGCCTTTGATACCCCAGCTACACACCTCATGTACTATGACACTCTCAAATTGCATGTAATGAGACACGTGAACCTGTACCAAGTGACCAACCTACAAAGCCTGTACCGTGAAGCGGAGAAGGCAGAACAAACATCCAAAACACTGCATAAGGCACAAACTGGGAACAAGAGAGACCCAAGGATTCCCATCCAGGCGGGCGTTCCTCTTGACCACCTCCTGGAGGCAATGGGAACAATGCCAACCACAAACCCACAGGTTCCAATGGACAGGGAAATGGAAACAATGGCCAGTCAAACCAGACCCATTTCAATATCACCGCCATGCAAGGTAACCAAGATGAGGGAAAAGCCTGGGGAGAGCACTAAGCAAGCCAAGCTCTCCTCACGCAACTCCTGACTTGCCCAATGATGAATACCAACCTGAGGACATGGACCAATGTCCAATGATCCAGGTGCCCTCGGAGGACCTGGTACTGTACACCATTACCAGACATCCCAATAAATTGATGTTCTATCCTTTCTACTTTTGCAGTTACATAGGCTCAGCACTCATAGATTTGGGTGCAGACTAAACCCTGGTCAACAGTAGCTTTGTGGATAAGTTCAAGCTGGCCACTAATACTTTGCAGATTAAAATGTGGTCCTGGCTGACAAACACCACATCACTGTGACAAAGGAAACTGCCCCCTTCTCTGTCATGCTTGAGAACCTCCACTCCACCATTCAAGGTCCTGTCATCAACTTTCCCAAGTTTGACATTGTACTGGGGCTAGACTGTTTACAAAAGAACAATCCTCACGTAGACTGGGCAACCTCAGTGTTGACCATCAAACGTGAAGTTGTCAAGCACCAGATCTACCCTGACTCTGTGGACCAACTGCTACGCAACCATGTCTTTGTACGTATTACAGAGACCCAGGACAATGTCAGGAATTATTTGCCTGACTCTATTTTATTGGTGAACAAATATTTGGAAGACACCCAGTCAAAGATACAAAACAACAGAATTAACAATCATATTGGGTTTTGGAAACCCTTCTGGAATAAGATTCAAACCAAGGACACTATTGATGAATGTATTGTTAGCACAGAATCATCACAAACCTTCAATTTACCTTTTTATTACCTTTTAATTCAATTGGTTTTTGCTTTCAAAACGCCTTTTGAATTCAAAAGTGTTAATAATAAGACTGTAAACATCACTTACCACTCTGCGTCTGATTGGCTGCTTGGAGCTTTCCAGTCAATCTGTGACCCGCTCTCTCTGGTTTTAGACCAAGCTCTGTACACTTTGATACTTGATCTTCTGCTTATAAACCGTTTAATTAGCCTGATCATTGTGAGATCTTTTTGGTTCCTCTTCCTACACCATACCAGTTTGGAAATGATTAAGCAAATATTTAAGTTGCACTTAAAACAGGTACTTTTAAAAATGATTGACTCAGGTAAATCATCTTCATTTCCCAAACTCCTCTCAAATATTTAGCCTTGTTTTCAAAGCTACATAAGTTCCAAACTTTCCTTTGATTCAAATGTTCCAACAATAAAGAATGTTTCTTATCCTATCTTGCCACATTCTTTCTTAGTAAACTTATTTGAAGCCATGAAGGGAATTTATTTCCTGTTGTGGTTTCTAGTCTCACTTTTTACAACTGTAAAAGGTCTTGAGAATCCCACCCCCACTACTGACTGGCAAAACTCCTCACCCAATGACGCCTATCAAAAGTAGTCCTTGGCCAATGGATGGTTCAAGTATCTTTCTAGTCATTGGGGAAGAAAGTTCCACTATGGCCGCCAGTTTACTCCTCCACCTGCTGAACCCTCATTGGTACGGCCTCCTGCTTCATTCTAGCTGTTGATGTACATGGTAGGATACTATCTTCTGGGTTGTTTAAGCTCCCTGATGGGAATATTTGCATACTTAGGTCACTTAGGCTATCTTGCCATGGTCACTGTGCCCATTGGTTCAGCCATTTCAGGGCTTAATTTAGGGGCCTTGGCTCATCAATTAGGGAACCTGTTCCCTTCCAAGTGGGACCCTGACAGACAAGAAGAAAGACATGAAGGCAATTGACTGGGACTCCTGCCAGTACGAGATCATACACTTCAAGGATCACCAGGAGACCTCCACGCTGCAGAACTGCGACATTGTGGCACGCCAACCAGAAATCTTCAAGGAAGCACTACCCAGGCTGCCCCCTGAAAAGCATATTCAGCATTCCAATCAACTCAAGGGGGCTGTACCCAAGGCGCGCCCTATCTACAGGCTGACCCCAAATGAAGATAACACCCTACGCGCTTATCTCAAGGAGGCGTTGGAGAAAGAACTTATCTGCCCCTCACAGTCTCCCTTTGGGGCTGCCGTATTCTTTGTGGCTAAGAAAGACGGTACCTTGCGTCTGGTCACAGACTACTGCACCCTAAACAAAGTTAACATTAAGAATTGTTACCCACTGCCACTGATTGACGCCCTCTTTGATGCCTTGGGAGGAGCCACAGTCTTCTCCAAGATTGACCTGACAGCAGGCTACAATCAGATTTGTATTAAAGAGGAAGACATCCCCAAAACAACCTTCCACACTAAATACAGCTCCTAAAAATGTGTGGTGCTCAACTTTGGCATGACTAATGTCCTGTCCACCTTTGTAACCTTCATGAACAAAGTATTTGTGCCCCACATAGACAAGCACACCCTAGTATATCTAGACAAAATTATTGTCTACAGCCCCTCAGTGGAACAAAACCACAAATACCTTGAGGAGGTCTTTGCTACCTTGGCACGACACAAAATGTTGGCCAAACCCTCCAAGTGCCAGTTCTTCCGTGAGCAACTGCCCTTCTTGGGACACATAGTCTCAAAGAACGGCATCAAACACAACAGTCAAAAGATACAGGCCATCTGCAAGATGCCACCACCCAAGGATAAGTTGGAACTCCACACCTTCTTGGGAATTGTGACCTATGTACAATGCTTCATACCTGACTGCTGCGTTTTGACTACTCCCTTATCTGCCATAACAGGCGCCAAGTCCAAGTTTGTGTGGACCCCCCAATGTGATCTCTGTTTTAGACGCCTCACAGAGAAGTGCACAACAGCTCCTATCCTACAATACCCCAAACGTGACGGAGAATACCAAATGGAAACCAACGCCTCAGATGCATCCATTGGGGGAGTCCTACAAATCAAAAACAATGATAGTGACTTCCTGCCTGTAGCCTATGAATTACAAAAATTGACAGATAGCAAGTGTCAATACCCTATCCACAACAAAGAATTGTTGGCTATTGTACACTGCCTAGTCAAACGGCGCTGCTACTTGGAACGCCAAGAAGAATTCACAGCCTTAAGCAATCACAAGTCACTCATCTATTTCAAAACTCAAGCAAATCTTTCCTGCTGCCAAGCCCGGTGGATGGAGCTATTGGAGAGATTTAACATGCTCATCTAGTACAAACCTGGGGCCAAGTTTGCCATGGCAAACGCTCTGTCCTGCCTGTATGTATGTGCTTCAAGAGGAGAGAATGGGCTCAACCCAGACTGGCCCCTCTTAGTGCTACAAACAAAGGACAAAGGTTCCCCCCCGGGCACAACTGACATAAAAAAATAAACAGTCATCAAAAATGAACACCTCTTTGCTGACGTATATGGGACCCTACACAGAAAGATGTCTGACGGCACAACCATTCCCTACATTCCCACACATCAGCAAGTCAACACCATCCTACACTATCACAGAGACCTTGGACATACCAAGAGCCAAAACCTATATGAGTTTCTTAAACATAAGGCCTGGTGGTCAATCTTATATTGCAATGTTCAAGAAGTTCTAGACCAATGTGAGGTATGAAAAAGGTTTGCCAAAAGCAAAACCCTGCCAAAGTCAGTACTTCTCATCTGCACACAACTGCCTTTCAAATTATGGGCTCTTGACATTGTTGGCCCCATGCCAGGAAAACACAATGACAAGAATTACATCATCACTGCCATTGACTTTGCTACAAGATGGCCAGTAGCCCAAGCAGTAAAGGCACACACTGGCAATGATGTACGACAATTTATTGGCAAGGAGATAATCAGCAAGTTTGGAAAGCCAGAACTCCTGATAATCAATGGAGGCAAAGAATTGACCTCTGAAGACACCAATGTATACCTCACCAAAAAAGGGTTCAAGCACACCGTGACAACACCATACCACCCACAGGCCAATGGACGCATAGAGCGGCTTAATAGTAGCCTTGTGCAAGCCTTAGACAAACTCACTGCCGGGAGACCTGAAGACTGGTATAAGCAGCTACCAACTGCACTACTTGTGTGTCAAACCCAAGTGAACAGATCCACCAGGAAAAGCCCATTTGAACTGGTTGGCACACAGCAAAATATCATTCAAGCATTGACAGGACCTAAACAGGAAATTCCAAGTAAAGTCCCTCCACGCTCAGACCCTCTTGTGATAGAGGCTAACAGCAAGCAAACAGTAAAGGAAAATGAACGTCTGCAAAAGACATTTGTCTCCATCTGCAATAGACATGAAGTTGGGGACAAAGTTTTGGTCATGAATGTTGATAAGAACAAGCTATAACCCAAGAAAGTAGGCCCAGCAATCATTCTAAAGGTAAACAACAATAACACTTACCTTGTGCAAGGACTCAGGAAGTGCAAACAAGACAAAACCCTACACCATGATTGCCTAAGACCCTGCAAAGCAAGACAAAAACAATGTGAAACTGCCCTGCCTGCCACAGAACAACAATTAGTTCAATACAGCGCCTGGGCTCCTGACAACCTCCCTGACAACCTGCCCCCAGAGAAGGCCAACCTTCAGCCGGGGGGGGTGTCAAAACTGCAGGCTTGACCCGCCAGCAAGGTTCTAATCAAGCGGGTTTGTGACCTGCAATCTGATTATCCGGTTACTTGAAGCCAGACTAGGAAGTCAACTTGAATTACCAAATCCAACAACATGAACAGATGATGATCCTTTACGGTGGATACCTTGTTTTGGCGCTTGACTCATTACCAGGATCAAGCCATCCCCTCCTTTCATCCAGTTGTGTGATCACCAATCATGTTCCTGTTATTCTTGACTCACATGAACTATATAATCATTAACTCACAATAAAGATTATTATCTATCTTCTAAACATTTTTCCCCATGTAACTCTGCTAAAACAGCACAGTTACAACAATGAGTTAATTCTGGAGGTTGCCTTAAATATCAACTCCATGTGGATTTGGGTGATTATTCACATCACATGGAGACTGATTCTTATTATCTGTCAATTTATGTCACAGCTAGAAGGGCCCATATCATTTCTTGGTCCTTAGGCAAGTTTGGGGGTATTTCTTACTGGCAGAATTTCAAGATTTACTGCATAAATTGTCAGTGTCACATGTTGCTACTTCAAATAAACTTCTTGTATCAAGTATTACTTCTTTGCTTGTAAATTATTGTAGCCTAGGCAATAATTTTGATTCTGGAAGTTTCTCATTGAAATCATTTTCATTTTTTTTCAAAGAAACATGTACCAGGCTCTTGGGCTTCTGATCTGGCAGGCTGCAGGGAACAAGAATCTGGGGTTGATTCATTTCTTGGATCTTGCTTTAATATTAGAAGCAAGATGCCACTTGTGACAGTGATCAGTGGCTTTCAGACTTTAACCTGTTAAATGGCTTTCATCAGATAATAATGTAACCAAAGGGATAACCTAGAATGGTATTTTTAACCAAATGGGGATAATATAAATACACATTATATAGTTTGATCTAAAAGATTAATCAGTATTTCCAACTCATCATGAACCAGGATTTTTATAGACTGACTAGGGAATTTATAGTACCCACCTTGTTTCCAACAACCGCTTTCTGAGGAAATAAAACCAAAATTATGAAATTATTTTTAAAATTTTAGATTTAATTCTATGTATCAAATGCTATAATTGATGTCATTTTGAGATTATGATGATTGACTAAAAATTATCAGGCTAATCATTGGACTCAGATCTTTATCAGTTACACACTGTATTATCAATAGGTTAATATTCTATTAAGTGTGGTATTTATACACTGTATATTCACCAGTTTATCATAATTGATATGACAGTTATACACTGTGTAATTATTAGTTTATTATAATAGATGCAACAATTATACGCCGTATTATTGGCAACAGCGCCCATGTTGACACTATAGTAAAGTGACGACCTAGTTTTACTTAATGTTGTTTCCTGGATGTTGACACTTTTTTAATTAACAAAACACTTTACCCTGAACATTTTTATATAAAAAAATATTTTAAAATACCTTTATTATACTAAAATGACCCCAGAGAGTTCAAAACTGCAATAAAAAAATCCCAAAAGTAATAAGAATAAGGAGATATAAGAAACTATTTTTCAGTTCACTATATAAATTACACTCTTCATTATAAAATTATTTTTTATTTCCATAAAATCAAAATTCTAATGAACAAAAATAAAGATATTTTATATATCATAATAAATACAAAATATAAGAACATTCTAATTCAAATTATTATACTTCATACAAGCATAACTGAAAAAATCTCATGCCTTAAAGATAAATTAACAAAATATAAGATATTACTTACTAAACCATATTGAAACTGTATATGAAACTTACCATTTATACATAAAAAGATTAGTACACTATAATTAAATTAAAAAACTAAAAGTTTAAAGGTAAAAAATATACAGGCAAAGCAAGGTTTATTAAGCTAATTAAAGCCACCAGCAAGAGCAGTGGCAACATCCTCAAGGTACTTTTTAATCTCTGCCACCTTATACTTTTTCTTTACCACCTTCTGAAAGTCCTCCTGTTAGTTCTGCTCCTTGGACTTTTGATTCTTGGGGGCCACCTGGTTGGCCAGGTTGCAAAACTTGGAGACAGTCTGGGCCTGCTCCTCCTGCAGCTTCTGGAAGAACTTGTTATATTTGGGGGTTGACCCAAACCTCACCTTTAGGTGCTTGTACCAAACCTCAAGGCTAGAGGTAGTCTTCATCTCCCCCTTGAGGCATTGCCCTGGCAATTCCAAGGGGCAGCGGCCCTGATCTTACCTCTCTGGGCAGTCACCTTTTTTCCCATCCATTGGCGCCCAAAGTAATCCAAGTAACCTTTGAAGATGGTGGAGTGCTTCTTGATGTAAGCGTCCTCCAGGAGGGCCTCAAATCCAACCCCAGTATGCTCTGAGCGCACAAAAGCCAAGGCAGCAAACTGAGTCAAGGCAAAGCGGCACTTCCCCTTACCATTGTTAAGATACTTCTCAAAAAGGTCCTTCTCACTCTTGAGATTCTTGATGAGGGCCTGCAAAATGGAAGAAGCAGCCCTGGACTTCTCCATCAAAGGTGGCCTCAAAGGCTCTGAACTGAGCTTGCTCAGAGTCCATTATTATAACCTTTGGCCCAAGTGAGCGCGCATGAGCTAGCTGCTCTATGGCTAGGGTCAACTCATCCTTCTCAGCGGAGGAGGGATTTTCCCTAGTGGTGTGAGTGGGAGGGGGAGCTGGTAGGTGGGAAGGGAGCAAAAATCATCCCAGACAATCATGAAGGCTCTGGTTTAGACTTCAACCTTGGCACCAGGAAGGAGAAAGAACACAAGAGAGATAACCTGGTCATTAAACTGCCCATGCAGGACCCAAAGCTGCTTAAAGAGAGAGGGGCAAGTAGAAAATGTGCCGTCACACAGCCAGGTGGTAGCAGTTTTGAGCTGCTCCAGGTTTTTGGTTGTGGCGTAGGCTAGAATCCTATGCTCCACTTCCTGCCCATTGCCATAGAGCAGGAACATCTCATCATCCTCTGTCTTCTTGAGGGCATCTATGAGGACCAGGTCTTCAACTTTAGTAGCGCTCTTGGCCAGGGGGTTTGAGGCTTGACACCTATCACTTACAAACTTTACCAACCAATTGTGGGTTGGCACCCTCTTCAAGTTGATTGGGGAGAGGTACTTGCAAGCAAGCACAGCCAGCTGGGTGGCAGAAAGATATTTGGAGGTGGGTATCACCTGGACAAGATACCACTTGAGGAGGCGGGCTATGATGGTATTTGGCATGATGCAGGTATGCTTGCCCTGAATGTTTGGACTAAGTCCCCACGCTCAGTGTTGAGCCACAATGGGCAGGAGCGGTCCTTGCAGGTGTAATGTCGGCTCTTGATGCCCCAGTGGCGTTGTTGAAAGAGAAAATATAATCATTGGCCACCATGGCTGGCCCACCTTTACGCTCATGATTGGGAAGTATTTGGGCAAGGAAGAGGAAACCTTAAATTTGCTGTCAGCGTTGCAGATGTTGTGGGCCAACAGAGGGTCCCAGGGGCCAGCAGGAGCATGGCAGAAGCCAGGGAAGTAATCAGGGCAGGGATTTGAATCATCCCCAGATGAGCTTGAAGGGGGGAGTTTGGTGGTGATGGGGAAGCAGAAGGGGGCTTATCATGGTGCTCCTCATGTGCAGGAGACTTATCTTTGGATGGGGACTTATGAGCTGAGCGCTTCTTCTTAGTTGGCTCCTTGTCAGAAGCCAAGTTGTAAAAACTGTGGTCCATAAAGAAGCCATCAGACTCCTCTCCCCCAGTGGAGTGAGCAGGGCTCTTCTCAGGAGAGGGCTCAGGGGAGGGCTTTGGTGAGGGCTTTGGGGATGGTTTTGGAGTGGCCTTCTTTAATGAGACAGGCTTCTTTTTGGTGGGTTTGGTTGCTTTGAAGGACGCTTGGTTCCTTTGGGCTGATTGGAAGTGTTTTTGTCCTAAAACAATAAGTAAAAGGGTTTAAAATAAAGCAATGTATGTAAAAAAAAACAAAAAAAACTTAAAAAGCATAATATATAAAAAGTAAATCTTAGATGGCTTTTCTTGGCATTTAAAAGGTAAAAAATACTTGAATAGTTTTATTTTAATATAGTTTTAAATAAAAAATTAAAAGTTAAGATATTTATGTGAAAGTATTAGCTTTATAAATAGATTTTATTTTAAAAATTAAAAAAAATGAAAAAGAAAAGTTAAAAATACAACATATCAAAAAATCAGATGATTTTATTATGTAAAACATAAAGTTTTAAATGTGAGAACTGAAAAGTGTCAACATTATGAGGGACAATTAGTAAAAAAAGCTGAATTCTCACTGTTGATTACAAAAATTGTAGACATTATTTTTTACGACATTGTCACTGTTGACATTTTTTTAAAAATTTACTTTATTTTTTATAGTACACTTAATTAAATTTACGCAGGCTAGCAAAAATTAATCATTTTCTGTGTAATCTTGTTCACATATAAAAATTAAAAAAAACATATGAAAATAAGTAAAAAAGTATCAAAGTTCTTTATTATTTTATTAATAATAATATTTGGATAGTGGTAATATGATATTTTACCATTGTCTATATGTGAAGTTGCTAAGAAAGTAGTCTTCAGTATTGAAAAGGGTAAAGTGTCGACAACATCACTTACAATATTCTTTATATGAGGTGACATATTAATCTAGGCTTAATTGTGCCACTCTAATTTGCTTAACTCCACCCCAATGGATGATCACAAGGAAATAAACAGCATTTACAAGTGTTGACATTGTTTTTAATAATAAATTCAGTAGTAACCTACATAGTAACTCACGCTTAAATTATTGGACTGCCGTTAGCCACCAATTCACTTAATATATTAAAGCGTAATAAGTGCCACATAAATATTTAGAACATGAACATTTCAACAATCAACTGTATGCACACTGTCTTTTTCTATATATTAATTTAATAAAAAAATATTTTTAAATGTGCACTTAATTTTATTATTGTAGATGCTTCAGTTTTGTTATTAAAAATAAGTTATGCTTAAAAAGTGTCAACATTGACACTTTTACGTTGTATAAACAAATGAAAAAATAAAATAATTTTTATTAGTAAAAAGTAGAAGAGAAATCTGGTTAAATAGAGTTTTTTATTAAGCTTAATATTAAATTGTGTCAATATGGCCACAATTTTGCTGTATTTTCTGGGTTTGCACCCCTGAACACTTTAAAAAAAGAATTAAGCTAGCGCAACTAGCAAAAAAACATAGGAGATTTAGAGTTTCAAGTTGACAGTGGCCATGTTGACAAAGTGTCAACATTTGCGCTGTTGCCATATTATCACTAGATTATCATTTCTATATGTGTAGTTATTATACACCGTATAATCACTAGCTTATTATATTTTATATAGCTATTATATGCTTTATAAAGGTTAGCTGTTATAGTGATTATCAGGGATTACACAATGTGTAATCTTTAGATTATCAATTGTATATCTCTCATTTTATCCTCTGGACGTTGTATCATCTCAATCCCACCCAGCCTGAAGGGTGTATATGATCATATAAAACAAATGATATGCATATGGCTAGGGAATACCAAGTTTGGATCAGCACTACACAGTGTATAACTGGTTCCTTATTGGTTCAGGTCAGGATTACACAACAGATAAACCACAAGCCAATATTGGATTGAGTCTGTTATTATATGGCATATAATTCCTAATTCACCCTGTTGCATTAATAAGCAGAGGGCTTGCTAGCCAGAAAAGGATCACTGATTAAGCCCTGGAAATGGAATACTGGAATTCTACCTTCCAATGTAGGAGGACAGAACAGGGACCATTTCTAAGTGTTAATTAAATACAGGATAGCTTTCTAGTGCCATAATAGGCGCATAAAGATACAGCTGATTGATAGCTTCCAGTAGGCTAGCTCAAGAAGAGTGTAGGCTATAGCTGAAGCACCATGTATGCCTTGTTAAAACCAGTAGCAGCACACATGCCAAGGACAGCCAATCAGGATAGGCGCAGCCAGCAAAAATGGACCTATTGCAAAGGTAGCCACCAAGAACTGTCTTAAAAGACAAAAAGAAAGGTTATTGCAGTATATATTTATACCTACGCCTGAAAGGATGACAACAAGTTCTTAGTTACACCTGGATAGATTGTAGCTACTGGCTAGATTTTACTCCAGTTTTGATAAATATGATTATCTTCAAAGTTATATTCTATTGTAGTCTGTAGTTCTGTTGCATATAATTAGGTAGAGTAAATTGTCAAGGCTAACAACTATCTGTAGCATTGAACATACCAGCAATAACACAAGTTGCTCAACAGTCATAATGCTACATTTTAGTTCCTCAGAAAACCATTATTAGAAAAAAAATGGGTACCAAACTTATCAATGCTTATCTAGATGATATAATCATCCACTCAAAAACTTTTTAAGAGCATCTAGTCCAACTTAGAATCTGCCTGGGCCTTATGAGAAAAGCCAAAATTGGAGTTAATGTAAATAATACTATTGGTGATACAAGAATTGAAAATAATTGCCAAATTATTGATACTAAGGAAAAACACCATGATCCTGATAATATTAAAGTCATATATGAATAAACCAACTTTTACCAATGCAAGCCAAAACCTCTTTTTAATGGTACTAATAAATAATACCTTCAGTTTCTTCCTAAATAAAGATATTTGACTGTCCTGCTTGTTAGAATCTTGAGTAGTGTCCACAAGATGAAGGTGACCACAATAAAAGATTACACCAGCTCTTCAAAGAAAATAAGATGTTAGAACTCTGAAGAAATAGCAGCTACTATTGTTTATAATAATCAAAACAATGGCTGAGACCTAGGAGTGGAATCTTCTAGCTGGGATTTGGCAACAGATAAAAACTTATCATCTGACAATAAGCTCCTTACATTTTATGAGGATCACACTTAATTTAAATATGTGTAGAGCAAAAATGATAATTTTATTGCTGAATAAAGTGCTAGGTATTTATAGCCTTAGTAGGCTTTTGGGAACAGAAAGAATATCTAGGGGGATTGGATTATTTTCTGTAGTAGTCTTAGGAATAGCCACCTTTGCTGTGTTTCCAGAAGATTGACTACTTCTAGATTCAGACTTAGAAGGGAGAACATCATCAGGATTTTGGGGTTGAGGAGGATAGGTTTAGCTACTTTCCACAGAATAGGGTAGACTAAAGTCTCCCAACAATCCAAGAGGTTACTATTAGACTTGGCTGGGACGTAGATGCTAACACTGCTTTTAAACCTTACCCTAAAGAGTCAGGAATTTATCCAGTGAACTAAATAAGAAAAATAAAAGAAACTATGGGAAATCTGATCTTTTTTAGTCTACCCCAACTTTCTCAAGATGTCTCACATCTTTTCAGATACATTCAAGGGTGTAATAAGAAATGCACTGTTTTAGGAAATTGGCTCAGATTTAGACCAATTGAGTTCACGTTAAATAAACTCCTTATGCCAAGTACAAGCATGAGACATACCCAAGGAGGTCTTTTATTTTGTTTTTGCCCTTGAGAAATTTAGATAATATGCCTTGGGATACCCTCTTAACATCCACACTAATAAAATTATGATATGCTTCATTGCTGAAATTTGGGCACAAATAAAAGTAGAAATAATAATTTCTTAATTTATTTGTTGCAACTGAGCCAATGAGGATTCAGTATTTGGAATTGGGGAAGAAACAGTCCAGTAAAAAGGACAAGAATGATAAGAATAAGGTATTGTTTATTGTAGAATACTGTGATAAATATACCATATGGGAAGCCACACGGCTGTAAGGGGGTGGCATGGTGGCATGTTCCATGTAAGGATTTGAGCCAAGGAATAACTTGTGCAGGGATCATCAGGGCAAATTGATAGTGCTGCTAATTAGGAGAAAGTGCCCACAATTTGATACTGTCATCAGATTGGTTCATGTTGTTAGACACATCAAGGAGTGACTCATTGAGCGCCCCCTGTGTATTGTAAGATACATTGGCAGGCAAGTCTTGAGATTGGTTGCAACACCCCCCTTGTCCCCTGCTTGTTGTCAGAAATCAGAATTGGAGTCTGTAGATGATCTGGAAGCGTCCACACAAACATCCTTTTTGTGGGGATGGCGCAGCAGGGGCGCAAGCAATTGTGGTGGAGCTTCTTGGTGTTTCCTTGGGCATCCTCAATATGATAGGTGTGATTGTCATAGACTGCAGCTATCTTGAAGGGCCCTAGGTGGCTGGATTCCAACTTAGCCAAATTGGGGTTGAGAGTGTAGACAGGGCCACCTACAGCGTATCTGGCTTCAAGGTGCTTTGTCCCTCCCTCAATCTGTCTGTGGTCAATTTCTTGGGCTTTGGCACGCCATTGGTTTAGGGATGGAGCTGTCACCAGGGGGGCTTCCCGGGAACTGTTGACCATAGCTTCCCCTGTTCAACTCCTGCCAGACTGTCAGGTGTCCTGAAAGCCAAGGCGCTGGGGCTGAACCCAGTGGCTTTGCTGATTCTTGCTTGTAAAATGAGTAGAGCAGTGGGCAATTGTTCAGTCCACACAGTGTTGGGATGCTCCTGGGAGAGCTTGGCAATCAGCTGGACCAAGGAGCCATTTAGCTGTTCCACACGTCCATTGGCTTGTGGATGGTAAGGGGTGGTAATTATCTGTTGGAGAGCATTCTTGGCCCAGTATGCCTTCATGACCTGTCCAACAAGTTTGGGGCCACCATCTGTGATGAGACGTTTGGGTCGCTCAAAATGGGCCACAATTTCCATGCCAATGAAACAGATTAAGGTGATGGCAGTGTGGTTGTTTATTGCCCAAGTCACTGGCCAGCAAGTGAAGTAGTCAATGGCGGTTATGATGTATTCCTTTCCCAGTCTGTCTTCAGGAAGGGGTCCAACTACATCAAGGGCCCACTGTTTGAAGGGTTCCATGGCTTTGATAGGTAGGACAGACTTGGGGGTGCAGGTTGGGATGTATTCTTTTCACACAGCACATACGTTTTGAGGAGATCCAGGATTTCTTGGCCCATGCATGGCCACCAAACCTTTTGTTTCATGATCTTGAAGAGGTTGTGTCCTCTGATGTGACCCAAGGTGCGGTGGTAATGTAGTATTGTGTTGCCTCTTTGTGTGGTGGGAACGTAAGGCGTCTTCTCACATGTCTCTGCCCGGCGGAAGATGTTGCCAGTGTTGGTGGTGAACTGACTTTTGTTGTCCTTCAGCTTAGAGATGGTCACTGAATTAAGGCCCTTGTAACAGTTTGCCTCAGGACAGAGGTAAAGCATTGGCCAGTCTGGGTCCAATCTGTCATCCCTGATGATAGACACTACATAGAGTTGTGAGAGGGCGTCAGCTATGATGAGTTCCTTCCCAGGTTTGTACTCAATGAACAACTGGTAAGGGGATAGATGCTCAACCCAGCCTGCTTGGTGGTGTGTCAAGTGGGACTGCATGTTGAAATACTGGAGGAATTTATTATCTGTCAGGACGCAGGGTAGAAAGATTGCCCCTTCCAGGTAACAGCACCATTTCTTGATGCAGTGCACAATGTCAGCCAGTTCCTTTTTGTGTATAAGGTAGTGTTATTCAAATTCAGTGAGCTTTCTGGATTTATATGCCAAGGGGAGAAAGAAGCCTTTGTCAGTTTCTACCCGCAACACCCCCCCTACGGCTCTTTCAGAGGCATCAGTCTCAATTTTGTATTGGTGGTTCCTATTGGGGAACTGCAGTACAGATGCAGTTGTAAATCTCTGCTTCAACGTCTCAAAGTCTTGATCTCTGGCAGGGGTCCAGTGGAAGCGTTGTTTAGTGTTCAGGAGCTTGGTGAGAGATGCAATAAGTTCTCCACAGTTAGGGATGAATTTACACATGTAGGCAACCATGCCCAAGAAGGTGCACCTGACCGACATCAGTGGGAGGTGGCATACTAATGATTTCCTTGATCTTGACAGGATTGGATTTTATCCCTTGGGCAGAGATGGTGTGCCCAAGAAACAGCAGCTCTGACTTGAGGAACTCACATTTGAAGGGTTTAGCTTTTAGCTGGTTTTTTCAAAGGGTGTTGAGGACAGCATGGAGGTGTGTGGTTTGATCTTGACTGAAGACAATAATGTTGTCAAGGTACACAACCACGCATTTCCCAATCAACTCCTCAAATGCTTTGTTCATCAACATGGCAAAGGTGGAAGGAGCGTTGGTAATCCCAAAGTTCATGACTCAACACTCAAACAACCTGTAGCGTGTGCAGAAGGCAGTTTTTGCCTTGTCCCCTGGCGCAATGCAGACCTGGTTGTACCCTGCGGTGAGATCGATTTTTCTGAAGATCTTTGCACCCGCAAGTGTGTCAAACAGGTTGTCAATTAACAGCAGGGGGTACTTATTTTTAAACATCAACTCATTTAGAGTGCAGTAGTCTGTGACCAAGCAAAGGGACCTGTCCTTCTTGGCTACAAAGGACACAGACACCCCGTATGGGGAGAGCAAGGGGCAAATGAAGCCCTTGTCAAGTGCATCCACAAGGTGCTGACAGAGGATATCATCTTCTTTTGGTGTAAGACAATATAAGGGGCGTGCTTTAGGTAACAAGCCTTGGAGTTGTACAATATGCTGAACCTCCCGGGGAGGAGGTAGTTGATTGAGTGTCTCACTGAACACGTCCTTATATTCCTTGAGGGATGTGGCAAGCGCTGGTGAAGGTAAAGTGGTCAAGGGAGGGGACCCAGGTGGTTCTGCGCAGATAACTTCAATTGAGCATTGATTGAAGTCTAATTTCCTCCCTTGAACTTGTACAAGCCTATTTCTGTTATTCTGACAAACATAGTATTGTGAAAAAGCTTGCTTATTTCAACAGGATAGATCTGAAAACCCACCCCATTTCTATTGAGGGTGATAACAGATGTATCCCAGTTGATGTAGGGGCAATTGTGACAAAGCCAGTCAAGGCCAGCAATTACATTGTGGCTGAGCCTGCCATGATTGGTCCAGAGAGCTTAACCTGGATGTTCCCCATTCTCACAGAGAAGGGGACTGTCTTGTGGGTAATTGTCACTCTGTGGGAGTCAGCTACTTGTACTGCTTTGAATCTGCTGGGTACACAGTCTAACTGTTGCCATCAGCAAATGCTTGGTCCACCATAGTGTGATTGGCCCCAGTGTGTACCAAACTTTTGTAGGTGTTCTCACAGGAACAAAAGGGGTAGGCTAAGCAGGCAATTTTATTTAAGGAAGGGCTGGCTTGCAATACTGGGTCATCACTATGAACTTGGAATACGTCCAGGGTTTCAACCTTTTGAAGATTGTAGTTGCAGGGTTTCTTTGCGAGCAAGGATTGAGAGGACGGGTCAGGCAGGGTTGTAAGGCCTCTTGTTGCTAAAACCCCCAGGCTTTTCCCAGATCCTCAATTTGGGCTAGCTGGAGCTCACCCTTGTGGGGGCGTTTAATCCTATTATCCTGCTGAAAGAGCTGGTGGTGACCTACTTGATTGTGGGTGCTGCCAGGTGTCACACAAGGTTGAGGTGGAGCATCATTTTTACATTGGGAGCCCATTGAAGCCTTGTTGTTGGCCTCCACAATGGCTTTGTAGCAGTCATCAATGGAGGTGCAACAACCTATGAGGAACCACTTACAGATATGGGGGTTTGAGCTCATTGATCTATCAGGGTCAGAAGCATGGTGTTCCTGTTGGTCATAGCTTCTGGGGCGGCAAGGTATTTGAGAACAGATCCAGTCTGTTTAATTGCCAGAAGGGGATTTCCCACCACAATAGGAGAGAAGGTTTTGCTGTAGCGGTACTTTGCTGCGCCTCTGAATGCCGCCCAGGTGACTTCAATTTCCTGACTTGCCCAGTTGGTGAACCAAATAGCAGCGGGCCTCCTGAGGCGCCCAGACGCAGTAGTAACCCACATGGGCTCAGGTAATTGGCAGATATAGAGGCAGGTTTTGGTATAGTGAAGCCAGCTGACAATGTCAGCTCCTTCAACCCCACCTGCAAATGATTCCAGCTGGAGGTTGAACATGCACTTTGAAAGGTCTGACTGGGGTAGGATGACACTGACGTCCTGCTGCCCAAGGCAGAGTCAATTATACACGCTTGTAAGAACTAGATGGTCTTGGTAAATAACGTATCTGTCAGTGATGTCACCCTTGGAGATTGGCAGGAAGGTCTCTTGATGGGGAGTAGCCATACAGCCTGTACTCTGTCCTTTCTTAAGGGGGATTTTTTTAGGTAGGTTCTGAACCTACTGCTGCTACTACTGTTGCAACTGAACCAATGAGCATTCAGTATTTGGAATTGGGGAAGACAAAAGTCCAGTAAAAAGGACAAGAATAATAAGAATAAGGTATTGTTTATTGTAGAATACTGTGATAAATATACCATATGGGAAGCCACACGGCTGTAAGGGGGTGGCATGGTGGCATGTTCCATGTAAGGATATGAGCCAAGGAATAACTTGTGCAGGGATCATCAGGGCAAATTAGTAGTGCTCCTAATTAGGAGAAAGTGCCCATAATTTGATACTATCATCAGATTGGTTCATGTCATTAGACATGTCAAGGGGTGACTCATTGAGCGCCCCCTGTGTATTGTAAGATACGTTGGCAGGCAAGTCTGGAGATTTAGTTGCAACACATTGATTAAAACTTTGATATCAGTTATGTAACTGGAAAAGAGAATGTAGTAGTTGATGGACTGTTCAGAAAAGATTTTTCCTCTTTTAAAATGACTCTTAGGAGCAAAGCCTTCAATAATTAAGAGCTTGGCCTCCAGAATGCCATACCTCAATCACTTGTGAAGATTAAATTTTCAATAAAGAAATACACTGATTTAACTATGGTTGTCAACATAATTCTAAAAAAGAAATATGATAGCCTTAGACTAGTACCAAAGATTGTAGATAGAGATACAATACTCCAGGAAATCAATGAAGTAGTGGGCCACTCTTTGAGTGTATGATGCACAGGAAAGACTTAAATCAGCTCACTACTAGTGTAAAGCAAGAATCTCTTAAGAAGATGGTTATATACTAAATTCTTAAGGCCTACAATATTTATATTGGTTAAATAAAGAAAGAGGGAGAAGTTTTATAAGGTTAACTGGATTGAAGCCTTTAACAACTATAGAAAATTAAAATGCAAACTTAAATTTATTAAGCTTAGAAAAATAAAATAAAATTGTTGTCACAGCCCATACCAGAGTCCGGCTGGACTCCCACAGGGGAGGTGGGCCGGGCCTGTAGGCCATGTACACAATTGGTACAATCCTGATAAGATAGTTTACAGCAGTGGCCAGGGGACACCAACTTCCAGTGTGGGGCACAGCCTGATTGGCTAGCCCCAACACTTTAATATAGACAAACCCCAGTTTTCTGAAATCTTGGGCAGGAGGCACATTAGGAAGGGGAGGAGTTTCTGGAATCTCCTTCATAATTTTTGTTATGTAGCCTCTGTTGCGGCCAGAAGGGAGATCCAGATGACAGGGGTGGTAGAACTCCAAGTTAAGAGTGCAAGCTGTTGTAACCAAGGGGATGGGAGAAGTACCCAGGAGATTAGGGGAAGACACAGGTGTATTGTGTTGTTAATTCATGTGGCAATGTAAACATAATGATTATATTGGTTCAAAAATAAACAATTACTGCAATCAAATAATGGGTCCTAGGATAAAGACATTTATTATGTTGATTTCAACAGTATTGAAGGCTTCTCTTCCTCACTACTTATACTTACTGGGAATAATTTAGTCTTTTGTGCCACCAGAAGTCTGGTGGCATTATATTCAGTGATATTTAGGATTTTTTCAAAACAGCAGACTTGACCCTCCAGCAAGATTCCAAACAAGCGGGTTTGTGACCCGCAATCCAATTACCTAGCCACTCAAAGCCAGACTAGGAAGTCAACTTGAATTACCAAATCCAACAACATGAACAGATGTTGATCCTTTACAGTGGATACCTTGTTTTGAGCTTAACTCATTACCAGGATCAAGCCACCCCCCTTTACCATCCAGCTGTGTGATCAACACAATCATGTTCCTGTTATCCTTGATTCACATCAACTATATAATCACTACCTCTCAATAAAGATTATTATCTCGCTTTTAAATATTTTTCCCCTTGTAACTCTGCTAAAACAGAACAGTTACAACATTGGTAGCACAGGTAGGCTCTCCATCCTACCTTATTTTGAAAAATTCCGCATGTTGCCCGCACGCGCCGCAGCCAACAAATCCTTAACAGAATTATGTCTGGCCTCCCGCCTGACTGGACCCGTACACCCCTGGTGCCAAGATACCCAATGGCTTTGTCCTGTACCAGAACATGGTGATCCCACTACCCACCTTCAACGCCATGTCTGCATGAGGGCTCTTTCAGGCTCCCTTTTCTATTCTGCAACCACCTGAAAAAAATACCATACCCGCCTATGTAGCCCAAAGACTGTGAAGTGCTTCCTTGTAACCTTTTTCCGGGGCCAACAACAACACTGCTGCATAAAAGCAGTCCTCCAAGAGCAAGTTAGCCCAGATGGAATGTCCACAGCAATTTTGGATTGCAGAAATCTCCATCCGCCTGACCCATGATGCTGGCACCTGGTGTGACAAGTGGCACAATGAACATGCCAACAAGAACTGGGATACCTTCAAGCAAGATTTCCTGACAAGATTTTTTCTTAAGGATATGGAGCTCATGATTATACGCCAAGTAAAGAACCTAACCCAGACAGGCACTGTGAAGGAAATCACCCACACCTACAAGGAACTCTGACTACACACACCCTCTGACATGGCCTTTGATACCCCAGCTACACACCTCATGTACTATGACACTCTCAAATTGCATGTAATGAGACACGTGAACCTGGAACAAGTGACCAACCTACAAAGCCTGTACTGCAAAGCAGAGAAAGCGGAACAAACATCCAACGCCCTCCATAAGGCACAAACTGGAAAACAAGAGAGACCCAAGAATTCTCACACAGGCGGGCGCTCCACTTGACCACCCCCCTGGAAACAACAGGAACAACATCAATCATAAACCCACAGGTTCAAATGGACATGGAAGTGAGAACAATGGCCAGTCAAATCTTACCCATTTCTGTATCACTGCCACACAAGGCAATCAAGACAAGCAAAAAGCCCGGGGAGAGCATTAAGCAAGCCAAGCTCTCCCTGCACAACTGCTGACTTGCCCAATGATGAGTACCAACCTGAGGATGTGGACCAATGCCCAATGATCCAAGTACCCTCAGAAGACGTGGTACTGTACACCATTGCCAGACATCCCAATAAATTGATGTCCTATCATTTCTGCTTTTGCAGTTACACAGGCTCAGCACTCCTGGATTTGAGCGCGGATTGAACCCTAGTCAACAGCAGCTTTGTAAATAAGTTCAAGCTATCCACTAATCCTTCCCAGATTAAAAGCATGGTCCTGGCTGAAGAACACCACATTGCTGTGACAAGGGAAACCGCCCCCTTCTCTGTCATGCTTGAGAACCTCAACTCCACCATCCAAGGTCCTGTCATTGACTTCCCAAGGCTTGACATTGTACTGGGGTTGGATTGGTTACAGAAGAACAATCCTCACGTATACTGGGCAACCTCAGTGTTGAAATTAAGCGTGAAGGTGTCAACCACCAGATCTACCCCAACTCAGTGGACCAACTCCTACACAATTATGTCTTTGTGCGCATCACAGAGACCCTGGACAAAAAGGAAAACCTGAAGACAATTGACTGGGACTCATGCCAGTGCAAGATCATACACTTCAAAGATCACAAGGATACCTTCACGCCTCAGGATTGCAAAATTGTGGCCTGCCATCCAGAAATCTTCAAGGAAGCGCTACCCAGCTTGCCCCTTGAGAAACATATTCAACTCCATCTAACTCAAAGGGGCTGTCCCCAAAGCACGTCCTATCTACAGGCTGACTCCAAACAAGGACAATGCCCTATGCGCTTATCTCAATGAGGCGTTGGAGAAAGGACTTATCCACCCCTCACAGTCTCCTTTTGGTGCCTCTGTATTCTTTGTGGCCAAGAAGGACGGTACCTTATGTCTGGTCACAGACTATTGAGCCCTAAATAAAAGTTACCATCAAGAATTGTTATCCACTACCACTGATTGACAATCTCTTTGACGCCTTGGGAGGAGCCACAGTCTTCTCCAAGATTGACTTGACTGCAGGCTACAACCAGATTTGTATTAAGGAGGAAAACATCCCCAAAACAGCCTTCTGCACTAAATACGGCTCATAAAAATGTCTGGTGCTCAACTTTGGCATGACCAATGCTCTGTTTACCTTTGTAACCTTCATGAACAAAGTATTTTCACCCTACATAGGCAAGCACGCCCTAGTATATCTAGACAACATTATTGTCTATAGCTCCTTGGTGAAACAGCACCACAAGAACCTAGAGGCAGTCTTTTCTACCTTGGCACAACACAAACTGTTGGCCAAGCCCTCCAAGTGCGAGTTCTTCTGCAAGCAATTACCCTTCCTAGGACACATAGTCTCAAAGGATGGCATCAAACCCAACAATCAAAAGATACAGGCCATATGCAAGATGCCGCCACCCAAGGATAAATTAGAACTCTGCACCTTCTTGGGTATTGTGGTCTATGTACTGCCCTTCATACCTGACTGTGGCATTTTGACTTTCCCCTTATCCGCCATAACAGGCGCCAAGTCCAATTTTTGTGGACCCCCCAACATGACCTCTGTTTTAGACGTCTCAAAGAGAAACTCACAATGGCCCTATCATGCAATACCCCAAGCGTGACAGGGAACACCAAATGAAAACTGATACCTTAGACACATCCATTGGGGGATTAATATAAATTAAAAATAATGATGACTTCCTGCCTGTAGCTTATGAATCCCAAAAGTTGACAGATGGCAAGTGTTGATACCCTATCCACGGCAAGGAACTGTTGGCTATTGTACACTGTCTAGTCAAATGGCGCTGTTACCTAGAACGACAGGAAGAATTCACAGCATTAACCAACCAAAAGTTGCTCATATACTTCAAAGCCCAAGAAAATCTATCTTGCCACCAAGCCCATGGGATGGAGCTCTTGGAGAGATTCAATATGCTCATAAAGTACAAACCTGGTCCCAAGCTTGCCATGGCAGACGCCCTCTCACGCCTATATGTCTGTGCCACAAGAGGGGAAAATGGGCTTGACCCAGACTGGCCTCTCTTGGTACTATGAATAAAGGACAAGGGCTTCCCCCCTGGTACAACTGACATAACAAAAGAAAAATTTATCAAAAACAAACACCTATTTGCAGACGTGTACAGGACCCTGAACATAAAATTGTCCAATGGTACTACCATTCCCTATATCCCCACGCATCAACACGTAGACACCATCCTGCACTATCACAGAGACCTTGGATACACCAAGAGTTGAAATCTATATGAGTTCCTTAAGCACAAGGCCTGGTGGCCAACCTTATATTATGACGTTCAGTAAATCCTAGACCAATGAGAGGTATGCAAAAGGTTTGCCATGAGAAAAACCCCTCCAAAGTCAGTACTACCCATCTGCACACAACTATCCTTCAAGGTATGGGCCCTCAACATTGTTGGCCCCATGCCAGGGAAACACAATGATAAGAAATACATCATCACCGCCATAGACTTTACTACAAGATGGCCAATAGCCCAAGCAGTAAGGGTGCACACTGGCAACAACATACAACAATTTATTGGCAAGGAGATAATCATCAAGTTTGGAAAGCCAGAACTCCTGATAACCAATTAAGGGAAAGAATTGACCTCCAAAAATACCAATGTATACCTTTCTAAAAATGAGGTCAAACATACTGTGACAACACCATACCACCCACAGGCCAATGGATGTATAGAGCGGCTTAATAGCAGCCTTGTGCAAGCCTTAGCCAAGCTCACCGCTGGGAGACCTGAAGACTGATATAAGCAGCTATTGACTGCACTACTTGTGTGCCAAACCCAAGTATACAGATCCACTGGAAAGAGTCCTTTTGAGTTGGTATACAACACACAGCCAAAATATCATACAAGCATTAACAGGACCAAAACTGGAAATCCCAAGTAAGGTGCCCCATGCTCAGACCCTCAAGTTATAGAGGCCAACAGCAAGCAAACAGAAAAAGAAAACAAGTGTGTGCAAAAACCTTTGTCCCCATCCAAGATAGACATGAAGTTGGTGACAAAGTTTGGGTCATGAACGTTGACAAGAACAAGCTACAACCCAAGAAAGTAGGCCCAGCAATCATTCTAAAGATAAACAACAATAACACTTACCTTGTGCAAGGACTCAGCAAGTGCAAACAAGAAAAACCCTACACCATGATTACCTAAGACCCTGCAAAGCAAGACAAAAACAATGTGAAACCGCCCTGCTTGTCACAGAACAACAATTAGTCCAGTACAGCGCCCAGGCTCCTGACAACCTCCCTGACAACCTACCCCCAGAGTAGGCCAACCTTCAGTTGGGGGGTGTTGAAACAGCAGACTTGACCTGCCAGCAAGGTTCCAAATAAGCAGGTTTATGACCCGCAATTCAATTACTTGGCCACTAGAAGCCAGACTAGGAAGTCAACTCAAATTACCAAATCCAACAACATGAACAGATGTTGATCCTTTACAGTGGATACTGGGTTTTGGCGCTTGACTCATTACCAGGATCAAGCCTCCCCCCTTTACCATTCAGCTGTGTGATCAACACAATCATGTTCCTGTTATCCATGATTCACATTGACTATATAATCACTATCTCTAAATAAGATTATTATCTAGCTTCTAAATATTTTTCCCATTGTAACTCTGCTAAAACAGCACAGTTACAATAATTTGCTTGAGGAATTGCGTGCTGGGACCTATGGATGAGTGAAAATTGACTAATTTTTCATACAGATGGGTTTGGCTGCAGCATGCTGAGATGCCACAGCTATTAATCAAGACTTTCAAGGAATTGGCTGGCTGTTTGCTCAATTGAGTGATTGCTGGTACAAATTTTCATTTTGTGGTGCAGGGTGCCATTCCTCAATATTATCATATTAAGACTCGTTCTTTATTTGGAAAGTATGAGGAGTACTGCTGCCCTTTTTTGTGTTTTGCATCAGATATTAACCCTCCAAATACTATAGGATTACTTTGATTAGAGGATAATTGACATATCTGCGGCTAGCTGAAGATTCATTGGAAAGCAACCCATCAAAATGACTTTTAATATGGCAATTAGTGACCAATCAATGCTTCTGCGGCTAGCTGCAGATGCTCCAATTGGTGACCCACTGGAGGAGGATTAACATATGGCAAATATCAACCCATTGATGTATCTGTGGCTAGTTGCAGATGCATTGATGATCAACCCATTGCTCACACCCAATATGTAAATTGGTACGTAGACTATCTGCCCCTCTTTTGCTGAACACCAACCCTCTAGGAGAGCATTCTGAAACCCTTTTCTACACTCAATTCCCTAAAGACAGCCCTAATTTTGCTTCTATCACCTGACTCCCAGATCACATGTTCAGATGTTCACATCCCACCCAACTAAGCCCTTTTCTCTCTGAATATTCCCTAAAATTTTCCAGCTCTTCAAGAATAGCTTAGTGCCTTACAGTCTAGATCTCAGTCAGTATGACTCACCCTTTCTTTTCCCTTCTCCCCCTCCAACTATAAAAGACCCACAGGATACCCCAATAAAGGCAATCATTTACCATAAAGATAAACCAAACAACTTGACATCCTTAGATTACTTGTAGAGCCCAGATATAGAGGTTCTGTTGATTAAGGAGATATTTGTCTTGAGGTGTTCCTAGTTGCTGCTCAGCTACTTCAAACCTATCCTTAGAACCCTTGAGCACCACAAATTTCCTGATATAAGAGGACCCAATTTTGTATTTTATGTTAATTTCAGAGTTTCACAGCATGTGGGCCTTGTAAACCCCTGATCATTCATGGTCAAAAAGGGGGTTTCCTTATGGAAAGGCAGTTGGTAATTGCTTTGATGCAGTTTGTTGTGCTGTATCTAGGAAAGCTAGTGTGGTGATCCACATGTGTGTTGTTTTGCAGGCAAGGGTTGATTTGGCTTCAAATAAAGACAATATGCTGAAGAGTGACACTGTGTGGTTAGCTGGTGACGCTGTAAGCTAGTAGGTAACATAGAGCTACTAGGGGTAAGTAGGGTGAGCCTAGTAGGTAACATGGGACTACTAGGATAAGTAAGGCCTGGCTGGTAGGAAACATAGGACTACCAGAGGAAGATTTTGCTTCACCCAGCAGAAGAAATTGGCTGCTGTGGGCTATAGTGCTTCCCCCTCACAGGAAACTGTGGCTTCAGAAGGGTGAAGACTGAAATAGCAAGCAGGGAACTTTGTCTGTCTGGGGGAGTAGGGCTTGGACCCCTGGCGGGTAACGTGGGCTGCCAGGGAGGGGAAGAGCTTTGAGGGCTCTACGTACCCTAATACACTTACAAGAAGTCTGTGAGAAAGCACTCTACCTAACAGACTGGTAGGGTGTCCTTGTTTATGCCCCTATGGGAGCTTTAGGTGAACCCAAAGTGAGGATTGGAGGGCATAGATTTGCTCAGAGGTGTCACCAAGGCGGTTTGCTTGGGGAAGCAAGCTGCAGAACTTGGTGTGATCAGGCCTTTGGGAATTAGAGCTGATTACTCTGAAACTAAAAGCCCAGACTTAATCACCTGGGTGAGTAAAGACAACACACAGACATTGATCTATGGTTGAATGGCCTAAGTGGATTGCCACCTGTGAGGGCCCAGTCAAACGTCAGTTCAATATAGACTCATGCCTGGGTCTACAAGTTCTGATAATGGGGACTGAGATAAAGAACTGAGGTGGTTCACAGAATTAACAGAGAAGACTAGCAAGAGGGACTGTTTGATTGCAGTGAAGGCTAGTTGATGGACTGTTAATTCATATTAAATTGTGGGAACCAATATGGTTCAGTGTGTGGAAGGAACAAAGGAGGTTCCTAGTGAGGATTGGTTGAGGAACTGGTTGAGGATAAACTGAAGGACAAGAAGATTATGATGAAGGACTAGCTGATCATAATTAAGGATGACCAAAGGACCAGAAGTTTGTGTTGAAGGACTAAAGAGCTGAGAGGATGTGAGTGCAGGACCAGGAGATAACCTGAAGGGACTAGACAGACTGGATACAGAAGCTGGAAGAACTGTCTTAGTGTCTTTTGAGAGGAAAATAGATAAAAAGAAGAAGTTAAATAATAGTTAAATACTGCATGATTATAATTAAAAAAAGATTTAATATCATATAATGAAAGAGAAAGAGGAGTAAAAATAATATATAGTTTTTTAGAACTATAAATTTATTTAAAAAGAAGAATTAAGTCAGAAAGAAGCCAGAAAGAGGCCGGAAATGGAACAGAGAAACTATGAGGGCAAAAGAGTGAATTTTGCCAAGAACAACTAGGAAAGGTGAAAGGACAAGCAGTAAGTGGGTTTAAAGTTGCAAAACATTGAGAGAAACACGGAGAAATACAGAGAAACGTTGAAAAATCAAAGGGTCAAAATTTGCCTAAGTAAAACATATGTGGAAGCGCTCAAGATTTGCCGGGAAAACATGACAGGAATCACAGCAAAACCGTTTGAAATGCAGAGCAGTTGTTTACCTGGAGCAAGACAGCCTTGAGTTTGAACCAGGGTCAAGAGTGAGTCATCTGGGGAAACCTTTTTGGCAAATCCATTGAATCAAGCCGTGTGATTGACTGCAAGCCAAAGTCTATTTGATCAGTGTTTTAAGGGCTTTAACTTAAGAGTGAAAGCCTAAAAAATGAGGAGCAGAAGCAGAAAATTCAGGGCTTTCATTGGCTGAAGTAAGTTTTAAAGTGTAATATATTATAGAAGGAGAAAAACTGGATAGTTTAAGCTTTGAAAAACCAGAGTTCTAAGAGAGTTTTTTGGTCTGAAACAAGGGGCTATAAAAGGGAGAGCTATCTGAGACTCTTCAGGGACTGGATCAAGTGGATTACAAAGGCCACAAGAGCTACAGAAGGAAAAAAAGACCAAGAGTAGGAAGCCAGAGCTGGAACAGACCACAGGAGCCCAAGATCAGAACACAGGAGCCAAAGACCAAGGAGCAGGAGCCAAAGACCAAGTAAAAGGTGTCCAAGAGATTTTTAAAGGACTCCAAGTACTGGCACAAACCCTCATTATTCTCTATCTCAAGGCCATATACCAGAAGTTTTCTAAGGGGATCTTCCTTCTGACTGTGAATAAAACGCCTATTATGACCCCTACCCAAATTTCCCATGATAATTGAATATAAGTACTATGAGTCAATTACCCCACATTTTCTATCCTAGCCCAGGGGACAAGGAATCCTATTGCCTAGGGTGCAGAAAGTTTGTCTCTAGTAAGTCTGCCCAGGAGGAGTGGGAAAAGGTGACTAGGCATCTTGAAATGACAGATAGAGGAAGGGAGTTTATTGGGGGGAGAGTTTGCTAGACTATTACAGGATTGGTATTGGCCTACAGAAGGGCTGGCACCTGCTGAAGTCCAAGTGTATGGTGGAGACGCTTGCCTAGTAATTGGAAAGGTACTAGAAGAGTTTGCTCTGATGCAGGCCAAGTATAAGCTCCTAACCAACCATTCACCACTGTTGGAGAATGATGACTCCTCCAAGCTGGTCCCTGGCTATACCCAGGACACACTTTGGGGACTGGTGACCAGGAACCCCACAGCTAGTTGATTATCTTGGGCATTTTGGGCCCTGACAATTGTGATGATCTAGCTCTTCAGACACCAAAACATGTCCTGTGTCAATTCCAGGTACCAACTGGGAGGGGGTGTTGTTTTTCAAGTTATAAGCTCTCTTGGCCAGAGTGTTGTATTTTTCTTGGAGAACCACAAATTCCTTCAGCACTCTTCCTATGACCTTTCTATAATCTCCTCCATAGACCATCACCTCATCTGGTGTACTTCCTTCCTAGATTTGATAACATCCCTTTAACATTCTCTTGAACTCACTTCCCAAGAATTTCTTGCCTCTGGTGGTCATCTTGATTCTGTCAGTCAATTAGTCTCACTCCTCCTCAGAAAATTTGCCAGTGGCAAAATTACTAAATGTATGTTATACAGATCTCCTCAATATTCTAAGATAGTAAATGTGATGAGTAATATCTATAGTAAACTATGGGAAAATAAGGAAGATTTTAGGGGTCAGGAGTAGTGTTTAATGGTTACAGAATCAAGATCCCCTTAGAAACCTTCTTTATAATAACCTATTGTGGAATTTGGTTTTTGGATTTCTTGGTTTTAGAATCCATATTCAGTAACCTGTACTCTTTTTCCTTGGTCTTCCTGCTCTTAGTCTCCTTGCTTCTTGTCTTGAGTTCCTTGCTCTTGGCCCTAGACTCCTTCTGTAGCTCCCTGAACTGAATGATCTCCTTGTTTCAACTTAAAACACTTATATAGCCCTTTGTTTCAGTCTGATTTTTTTGATGCTGCTTTTTTCCACAGCTTAAACCATTTTTCCTCTTCTCTATAATAAATCAAACCTTAATAATTACCCAGGTCAATCAGGGAATACTTTTCTCTTTCAGCCCCCTGATTTATTAGGAGAAGGAAAATTTTCTGTCAATTATTTTTCTGTCAACTGGTTTCAGTCAAATTTGATACATCTATAATTTTCTTCATATATGAATTTTTTAAAATTACAAAAAACAAAAATTCAAATATTATATATTTAAAAATAAAAGCTATGCTTCACACAACTAATTTTTTAATTATATTTTTTATTTTAGAGTCTTGCTTTAAATCTTTACCTTTTTGGAAGCTGATTAGATTAAATTTTACCTCTGGAAAATAAAATAAGACATTGGAAATTTAGTAATAGATTTTATAGGAAAGGTTTACTTATTTTTTTATTTTTTTGTTTTTTATTTTTGCAAAGTAATAAATTTACATAAGAAGAAAATTATAGTTGGATCAAATTTGACTCAAAATCAGTTGACAGAAAAATAATTGACAGAACATCTTCCTTCCCCATTCATTAAGCTTTCTCCCCTGTTTCACCAATGAAAAGCATAGATGAAACAAGACTTAACCTGCAGTCAATCAAACAGCTGTATTTATTAATTACAATAAACTGATCTCCCAAGAAACCTGGTGTTGCATCTTGCTCAAACGGCAACAGTGGCAAAATTGACTGTAGGGATGTAAAAGTGAGAATTCAAAAGTGAGAATCTAAAAGTGGCCATGTTGACACTTTTAAAATTTTAAAATTAAATTAAAGCAGCTCATCTGAAATTAAAATTTATTATGGTCATATAAAATACTTTTTATTCATTATCTCAACTAAAAAAGTCAATAAAAAGTAATTACTTTATTATAAAAAGCCATTTTGAAAATTTAAAAAGTGTTGACATGGCCACTTTTAGATTCTCACTTTTGAATTCTCACTTTTACATCCCTACAGTTGATTTTGCCACTGTTGCCACTCAAACAGGGCGCTGTCACTTCCTGGCAAATCTCTGATTATCCCAAGACACATTTTGAACAATTTTCTTGTTTTCCAAGTATGTTTTCTGTATTAATTTGCTTATTTTTCCTTATTTAAATCATAAGGAATTTTTCCCCTGTGTTTTAATCAATGTTTCCCTGTTATTTCTCCTTCTGCAAAACTCAAGGGCTCCATTGCTTTGCTCTTTCTCTGTGCTATAGCCAATGACAAAATGTTTTACCCTGCTCCTAGTGGTTCTCTATCCCATTCTCAGCCACACCGCTCTCCTGCTCCATTCACTTCTCTTAATAAATCTTTTATTTTAAATTTTATTTATTTCTTTCTTTTTAATTCCTTTCTTTTAATTCCTTTCTTTTCCAATTGTTTATTCTTTTATTTATTACTTTCTTTTAATTACTTTCTTTTCTAATTGTTTATTCTTTTATATTATTATTTTTTATTTCTCTTTATTTTTATATTTCTTTGTTCTGGCTTTAATATTTATTTCTTCTTTCTTTTATTTCTTTAAATATTTTTCCTCTTATTATTTCTCCTTCTTTCTTTTCAGCCACTATAGATGACCTCCATCTAGTCCTTCTGCTCCTTTTATTTCCTGTTATCAATAGATGTCCCCCATCTGGGCTTCTCTATCTTGGTAGTCTCCATCAGTCAATACCTCAGACTGAGTCAAAAATCTCCACAAGTGAATCAAGCTAGACTTGACTCCATCATTGAACTACACCTAGACCATCAGAAGCAAGCATACCTCATGTACTACTAGTGTTATACTCACCCAAGTGGTTGGCTTGAGCTTTCAGGAAATAAGTAACCAACTTAACTTCTCATAAACCTGCAAATTATTCATTTCAGCAGCTGTTTATCTGGACAGGCACCCTAATGATGATCCTGAGCTATCCATGCTTTTCCCAGCAACTCTAATAAATTATTAAAGCTACCCTAAAGTCATAGAAAGAGAAAGTTTACCACCATTGTAGGTAAAGTCATCCATCTGTATTCTTACCCCAGTTGGTATCAGGACTTCAGTGGTATCTCAGCACATCCATCCCAGGGCAGGCCGCCAGCTTTATCCTCTCCCCAGCTAGCCATAAAATGCCTATACCCCTTGGCATAACCATCCCAGGGTACCCAACTTCTCTATCCTTCCACATCACTGACAAGGGGCCACTTTACTATCATCCCAAGGCATAGACTACTGTTCTTACTAACTAAAGCTAGACATACCAATAAACAAACCATTATTTATCTGTCTTAGAGATCCAATCTTTATTTGATCAATATCAATCCCTCACCTGAAAAATAGACGCCCATGTGAATCATCATGATAATCCAGATTTAAAAATGGCAGATTCATCTAAGAAATTGATTTCAAGATCTGGATATTGGTTAGAATCAACAACATGGTTGAATTTATCAGTAATCATAGATTGGATATTATTATAAAATTTTCCACTAAAAAACAAGATTTCAAATGAAATCATAAGAAAGATAGCTCCTTTACTATTAAAACAAAAACTTAAAAGTAAAAATAAGGGAAATGAAACAAAATAAGCTTCAAAATCCAACAAGTATAGCTTCAAGGTCCAAATCAAGAAGTCTCAACTTGATGTTGAGAGCAATGGATCAAAGGTATTGTTTAATTATGTGAAAAGTGTGGTGGTGGTAAAGGAAAAATATATTTAACCTCACAATCTTAATAAGTGATGCCATTGTAGCAACATCTTTAATTACTCCCTCTTGGAAAAGCAATTCCCTTATTAATGCCCCAAATTATTCCAGAACTATTCAATAAGTTGATGGTAATCTTATCATTATCCCATCTATTACAGTGATCAAACATTTTGAGTCCTAAGAGGAACACTACTTGGACAAGCCCCATGACCTAAGAGGAGCAATTACTTGGACAAGACCCATGACTGCCATGGCATACATGGACAACATAAAACTTCATATGATGCTATATAATACTTGAAACTCATCAATAAATTATCATTCTCTTCTTAATTTTCCCATTTTATCTTGTTTATTATACTTCTCAGAAGTATATACAAGACAGTAGTAGCACAAGTAGGTTATCCACATCTATGCAACTTAAAGTAAAAAGTTTCTCCAAATAAAAGAGCCCAGCAGATGGCGCTCCTCACTGGCTTGAGACAATATAAAGAAGGCTAGGATGTCCCTACATGATTCACTGTCTTCAACAATATCCTCTTACCAACCAAACATTATAACTTTTTTAGTAAACAAGGAGTCCTGAATCCACCTCCAGTTCCTGAAGCAAACAAAATACCCAAAATTTTATTCCAACACATACACTCAGCAGAAATTGGTATGTTCTCAGGACTACACTGTGAAAAATCAAATATCTGGATTCAAATAAACCAAAATAAGTTTACATAAGTAGGCTACCCCCATATACTCTGGGCAAGTAAAATTGCTTTACGCATTACTGGGGCCGCCTCATACTTTATAAGCAAGTGGTTCAACCAACACCCTGGTCACAACAAAGAATGGGACATGTTCAAGACCGCCTTCCTAGAGAAATTTATCATAAAGGACTCTGACGTTGTAATCATGGCTGAACTCAGAACTTTTAAAATGAAAAGGAATCATTGAGGAGTACATTGCAGCCTATGAAGACATACATGATTGAGCTCCTGACACCATCAACTTTGATGAGGCTGGACCACAGCTGAACTTCTACAATGGCCTCCCAATGTACATCAGACGCCAGTTTGACATGAGCCATTGCAAAAACCTCCAAGACATGTTTTTAGAAGAAAAACAAGCTGTACAAAAATATGACAGCCTGCATGTAACCAAGAAAAAGGAGAGCCCCATAGCATTGAAGGACCCTCAACCAAACAATCAAGACAACTGAGCTAATAACCCTCACCCTTGAGGCAGAAATTTTACCGCTCAAGAAAATCAAATTAGTACTGATAACACCAATGAGGCAGGAAAAGCTCAGGGGAGTGGTTAGGCAAGCTGCCCTCCCCCACCTGACAAAACTTGCCCAGAATCCAAGACATGGACTCAATTACCATGATCCAAGTACTCTCCAGCAACTCTATACTGTTTGCCACCCAAACTGGAAATAATCTCCTTAATTATCATTTTTGCTTTTTCAGATATCAGGGCACAGCACTATTCAAGGCTGGAGCCAATCAATCCCTTGTTGACAAAATTTTTGCCAACCTCATGAAACTAACCACAGTACAAAGTAATGTCAATAGAGTTGACATGGCAGATAACAGGAGTAGACCAGTCACCAGAGAGGCAAAACCTTTCCAGAACCAAATAGGGGATGTACAGACTACCCTTATTGATCCAATCATACCAATCCCCAAGTACAATATAGTACTTGGTCTAGACTGGATAAGGAAGACCAAACCTCACATTGACTAGGATAGTGTTACCCTCACCATACAACAATGAGAGGTACATCATCATGTGTATTCAATCCACCTTGACACACTCATGAGAGACTGTGTATTTTTAAAGATCAAAAAGCAGAAGAAAAAGACCCTAAAAAAATTGACTGAAATACCTGCATGTATGAGATTATTCACTTTAAAAGTGTAGAGACCTCACTTGAACAAGATCCAATCCAACAACATCTAATCCAAGAATTCCCTTCTGTTTCCAAGAAATTTTACCAGGACTACCGCCTAACTGGGGCATCTAACATGAAATTGACCTCAAAGGGAGTGTACCAAAAACACACCCTATCTACCACCTAACATCACAAGAAGATGACACACTAAAGGCCTAACTATACAAGGACCTTGGAAAAGGACTTATACAAATATCCAAATCCCTGTTTAACTCAACTGTCTTTTTTGTAGCAAAGAAGGATAGAGGACTCTGTCTGGTCACAGAAAACAGTGTGCTCAAAAAGGTCACAATCAAAAACAGGTATCCCCTGCCTCTGATTGATGACCTTTTTAAAGCCCTGGGGGGTCCCAATTCTTCAAAAATTGACCTAACAGCAGGGTGTCACCAAATCAGAGTAAAACAAGAGGGCATAACCAAAACAGTGTTCAGAACTAAGTATGGCTTGTTTTAATGTGTGGTCCTTAACTTTGGCATGAAAAATGCCCCAAGCACCTTTGTAACCTTTATGAATGAAGTCTTAAAAGAATATATTAGAAAATGACCTATCATCTACCTTGACAACATAATCATATACAGCCTAGCTATAGAACAACACTGTAAAGATTTCTGCCTGGTTCTTAACACCCTTCAAGATAATCAACCCATAGCTAAACCATCCAAATGTGATTTCTTTTCAAATGAACTCCCATTTTTAGGACATATTATCAACAAGGACAGGGTCAAGCCAGACCCAGAAAAAATAAAAACCATAACCAATATGCCAGCAACACAAAATAAGAGTGAGCTTTGTACGTTCCAAGGTATGGTAGCCTATGTTAGAATATTCATCCCTGACTGAGGCGCCTTGACTACTCCCTTATCCGCAATCACAGGCAATACAACCAAATTTTTGTGGACGCCTTTTAGAGATCAACACTTTTGACAATTAAAAGAATGTATAGTCACTTCCCCCATATTACAAAATCCAAATCAAGAAGGAATATTTGAACTAGAAACTGATGCATCTGATTACACCATAAGAGGGGTACTCTGTATTCAAACGGCAGAAAAGGACTTACTCCTGGTGGCGTACAAGTCAAGAAAACTATCTGAGAGCAAACAAAGATACCCCATACACAACAAGGAATTAGTAGCCAACATACAATTCCTCATGAAGTGGTGATGCTATCTGAAAGGAGCCCAAATGTTCAAGGTACTCATTGACCACAAGTTGTTGATATTCTTCAAAACACAACAACACCAGTCAAGGAGACAAGCCAAATGGATGAGTCTCATACAGAGATACCCCATGAAAATTGAATACAAGCCAGGCAAGGAGATGCTTATTGCAGACGCCCTATCAAGGCTATGCAATAAACACACCCTTCACACCGATGGCAACCCCAACTGGCCCATGTTAATCATGGGGAATCTCCAGGAAGGGTTCCCACCTGGTACACCAATGGACGTACAAGAGAAAGTCCTCAATAACAAATATCTGTTCAAAAACATAGATGGTACTCTTCACTGAAACCTTCTGAATGGTGACACTGTACCCTATGTCCTGTCAACACAAAAGATTGACACAATCCTCCAATACCACAGAGATCTGGGACACACCTGTAGCAGAAACTTGTGCAAATATCTCAAGACACACTACTGGTAGCCCAAAATGCTAGATGATATCAAAGAGGTACTGGAAATTTAAAGTCTTTGACAAGTACGCCTAAACCAAGGCACTGCCCAAATCAGTACAACCGGTGTCAATCACACAACCTTTCAAAGTGGGGTCACTGGATATTGTGGGACCAATGCCTGGCAATAACAAAGGCAAAAAGTACATCATAACAGCTATTGACTATGCAACCAGATGGCCTATGGCAATAGCTATAAAAGAACACAAAGGCAATGATGTGAGGTGATTTATTGATAAAGAAATGATAGCCAAGTTTGGGAACCCCAACCTCCTAATCACATATGGAGGAACTGAACTAAAAGCCATTGACATCAATATCTACTTTGCCAAAAAAACAGAATAAAACACACCATAGCCAGCCCCTGTCACCCACAAGCAAACAGAAGAGTCAAAAGAATGAATGGTTCCTTCATGGAGGCCCTCAGCAAATAATCTTCCAAAAATCCAAAAGCTTTAATTGATATTTTGCCAACAGTGCTTATGGTATGCAGGACAAGAGTTAACTGCAATACAGGGAAAAGCCCATATGAACTCATCTATGGACATAAACCTGTCATTATTAGCACTAAGTCAGGACCATGATTACCTCTGCCTATCAAAGTGCCAGACAACAAAGACCCTGACGTACAACACACCAGAAGAGACCAGGAAGACAAGGAAAAAAGGATTGAGAGAGAAGCCATCCCATTACAACAGGAACACTTTCAAGTTGGGGACAAGACCTGGGTTGTTAATCACAATCAACACAAAACTAGATCCAGAGTTAAGAGGACCAGGCATTGTCATGGAATTTAAGCCCAACAATACCTACTTAATCAAAGGTATTGACGCTCAAACAGAACTCAAGCGCATGTGTCATGACCACCTTTGCCTATTCAAAGCAAGAACAGCACAGTGCAACCCCCAACTCCCTATACCCAACACAAAAATGAATCAATACCAAGCATTAATCACTAACACTCTCAGTAAAATTCCTAAGGTCTCACCTTCCAGCACCCCAGGGGGAGATGTTGCAACATATTTGATTACTTCTTCTTGGGAAAGCTATTCCCAAGTAACACCCTGAATGATTCCCCAACTATTCAATAAGTTGGTGACACTCTTATCATTCACCCATCTATTGAAGTGATCAAAAAAATTGAGTCCTAAGAGGAACACTACTCAGACAAGCCCCATGACCCTAGAGGAACAATTATTTGGATAAACCTCATGACTATCATGACATACATGGACAGTTTGTGGATTCTTATGATACTATATAATACTCTAAACTCATATCAAATAAAATATCATTTTCTTCTTAATTTCCCCCTTTATTTTATTTATTATACTTCTCAGAAGTATATACATAGCATCATTCAAAAATCTTTGGGGAAAGACACTTCTAATTTATGCGTGATAATATGAAGTTTGACTAACTTTACGTTAAAAAAGAATACAAAAAGAAAAGGGAGAAGGCCAGAAGTGATGATAATTAATGTAAAACAGCATAAAGACAATCCAAATTAGTCTAAAGCATTCAAAGAAAAAGAGAAAAAAGTAGAATCTTTAAAACAGAAAATAAGTCAAAATCTTGTATAAAAAACAGAAAGGGAAGAGTAAATGGAAAATCAGAGGCTAAGGTAAGTTGTTTGCTTTTAAACTAACTACATAGATTAAAAAATATATAAATCCACAGGAGTGTTGCAACTGAGACTACCCCCTAGCCCACTAACATATCTCACAATACACAGGGGGAGCTCAATGAGTTGCCCCTTGACATATCTAACAACATGAACCAATCTGATGACAATGTCGAATTGAGGGCACTCTGTCTTAATTAGGAGCACTACTAATTCAACCTGCTGATCCCGCTCAAGTTATTCCTTGGCTTCAAACCTTACATGAAACATGCCACCCTCTTGTGGCCTGGTGGCTTTCCCCATACAGTATATCAATCACAGTATTCCAATAAAAAATACCTTATTATTATCATTCCTGTCCTTTCTATTGAACTGTTGTCTTCCCCAATTCAAATACTTAATCCTCATTAGTTCAGTTGCAACAAAAGCTCATTTTGACCCCTGCCCAAAGTTCCCAGTAGAAAAGATAGACCCTATGAGTGAGCTACCCAATATCTTCTATCCTAGATAAGGGGAGGAGACACCTACCACCAAAGCTATTGAAGGTTTGCAACTAGTAAGACTTCCTAGGAGGAGTGGGAGAGGTTAACTAAACACCCTGAGATGACAGATAGGGGCAGGGAATTTATTGGGAATGAGTTTACTAGGTTGTTGAAGGATTGGTACAGGCCCACAGGGGGACTAGCACCAGCTGAAGTACAAGTGCATGGTGGGGATGCCCGCCTAGTTATAGGGAAAGTATTGGAAGAGTTTACAGTAATACAGGCCAAGTATAAGCAAATTCAAGCAAGCCACCTACCGCTACTAGGGAATGACAACGCCTTCCAGCCAGACCCTGGCTATGACCCAGGACACACAATGAGTCCTGGTGAACATGATCCCCACACAGCTGTTAGCAAATCTTATGAAAAGGTTAGTGTCATCCAAATATTTATCAGTGCCTACAATCCCTGCTACAATGGACTGACTGAAAGATTTAATAAAACCTTGACAAAGACCTTATAAAAATGCATCAAATACCAACTATCCTTGTGGGAGGACAAACTGTCTGATAAATTTTCCAACTACTACACCAAAGTACATGTATTAACCTAAGTCATCCCATTTGAAGTCATTTATGGTGTTAAACTACCCTATGTCAGAAACCCCTTACTATCAAATTACTTGACCACACTTGGCCACTGAGATGTCACCTGTACCAAAGAAGACCAAATATAGCTGCCAGTGCCCTCAAGGTCATAAAAACCCAGGCAAAAGTAGTGCATCAACTTCCCATACTTAAGATTAGCCAGAAAGTCCTAAAGATGAAGACCAAGCTTAACAACTCATATTCAACCAAGTTTAAACCCAAATGGCTGGGTCCCTACCAAATATACTGTGTAGAACCTACTTAAATTACTACCTTGAGGACAGTGAAGGAATATGATTCCCATAACCAGTGAATGAGAGTGTAAGGTCTGAAAGCTTGGGGTAAATTATTGTATACTAAAGCCTTCAAACCAAGAATGTGATAAGGAGCGTCTTTTGGGGAAGCTTCAGATATGGAATTAAGAAATAAGAGAAGTATATTTTATTGGATAATACTTTAGACTTATATAGACTTGGCTGTGGCAGAGATTTAGTTGGATTAAACCTAGGGGTTGGTCATGTGTGGGATGGGTTTGAGCCACTGGATACTTGGACAGTTGTGTGATATTTCTTGGTTGCCATTCCCAGTATGCTGAACTGTATATTGGGAGGGCACCAAATCGGGCAATGACTGGATGTTAAGTAGGTTGGCGGTAGCCAGAATACTTGTACATCCAGATCCTTTACAAATGTTTATATTTGTTAAATACAGAAAGGTAAGCAAGGTTTTCAACAATAATTGAACAAAGGCTCTTAAAAGCTTATATGAAGTAAAGTAAGGGCTAAGGCGGTTTATTAATCCTAGGAAAACAAAATAAACCCCTAATTAATGACTGACAATTTAGTTAAAAAGTCAATTTCTAAGTCTGGAAAGTGATCACCACTATCTGGTAGATTAAAACTATCCACAATCAAAGTGTGAGTCCCACTATAAAAATTTCCTAACTGTTGAAAAATGGAATCATGGAACTAAGATGGGAAGATGCAAGAGTGAAGAAAAGAGAACACAAGCCACAAAACCTAATAAGTACCTTTTTGGGGTAAAAGTCAAACAATCTCAACTTAAGTTGAGACTGGGTGAACTCAGGCTTTTTATTGAAGTCTGGTTATTGAGGTGACTTAAAGGTAGAAAACAATTAACCAAAGGTAGTTAGGTGATCTTAGTGGTGAAAACAAAACACAAGCACATGTTTCTAGTAACTTAACTTAAAAAAGTTAAGCACAAAGGTAAGGGAGATGGCAAGGGAACAGCAGCTGCTTATAAAACTTAGGATTGGGTGAGAGAGAGCGCAAGAGGACAGAAAAACCAGATCCAAACTGCTGGTGTAAGACAAAGCAAAAAGAAAAAGGTAAGCGGGTTTGGACCAGTTTAAACTAACTTAGATGTTAGGTACCAGGTTTGAGAATTATCCAGGATTTAAAAGGTAACTTTGGACACAAATTTCAACCACTAAAATAGATCAAATTAATTGGTAGGTAAGGGGATGAAAAGGGAAGTTGTTAAGTAATAAATTTGATGTAAAATGTCAAGGTTTGAAATAAAAAAGTGGTTAAGGTGATACTGAAAATGCTAGAAGATAAATTGCATAAGGAGAATCCTGACAGAGAGCCTTCAAACTCTACTATGCTTATTAAACAGGGAGTGTATAAGCCTTATCACTGAATTTGTGGATTTAAGTATTTCTGATATATTAGTTTTCAGAGTTATGAGAATAAACAAAGCTGAGGATGATCAATTGCCTAGGACATGCATAACTATTACTATTATTGTCTCTTTCAGAGAAATACCCAGCCAATGGTAATTTTTCTTGCCCGCTGCCTGTTTCAGCAGTTTGTTGTTGATGCCTGGGCCTCCTGCAATATGATCTGCCTGCAGTATATTGAAAGCCACCAAGGTGTTTTTAGAGCAGAGCTCTATAACAATCTTACAGATTACTATGCTTGCACTGATATTGATGACCCACATGAGATGGTAAGGCATCAAAAAATTCTTCCCTCTTTGCACATTGGTTCCCGCTGCCACATACAACAGCTCTATCAGAATGTGATGTGCATTGTCTGTCATCTTGGAAAACCAACCCTATTTATCACATTTACAGCCAATGGTAATTGAGATGAGATTAGACATGAGCTTGGCCCCCGTGAGAACCTTATGGACCGGCCCAATATTGTTGCTTGTGTGTTCCATATTAAGATCAAGGAGCTGATCCAGGATATGCAGCATGGATTTTTCGGTCCTTACCTGGGGCACTTTTGTGTTATGGAGTATCAGAAGCGGGGGCTTCACATATGCACTGTGTCCTGTTTCTCCGCTCTGCAAACAACTTTTTCATCCAGCCTCAGAACATTGACCAGCTGATTTGGGCTAAGATCCCCCCTATGGCAGTTACCCCTTACCACAACAAGCTCAGGTGTTTGGTATTGAGCTATATGATCCATACCCCGTGCAATCAGAATCAAGAAGTGCCCTGTATGCATGACTTCCTGATGGGCTGCCGCTGCTCAAAATACTTCCTGAAGCAGTTTCAAGATGAAACAGTTCTACCTGCCAATGGGTATCCAAATTATAGACGCCGCAGCCCACAGAATGTGGTTGGATCAGAGACTGTGACAGGATGCAATAACATTGCCGTAAAAAACAGCTGGGTTGTTCTGTACTCTTTTTCCCTTATCTGGAAGTACAAGGCTCACATAAAGTGGAAGCCTGCATGAACATCCAAACAATCAAGTATATTCTTAAATATATCTCAAAAGGTGAGGATATGTACACAGCAACCGTTGAGGGTCAGGCACCTTTGGCTGATATTGTGCATCAACATCCAGATGCTACTGATAATGAAGTCTGCCAACATCTGCATGGTTGTTTATAATACCCCGCCAAAGGCTGTCTGGGAGCTGATGGAGTTCCCCCATCACTCAATTAACCCTTCTATTATTTGCTTGGCTGTCCATTCTGAGAATCAACAGATGGTCTACTTTTCTCCCAGTGATGATGTCCTCTGCCAGGTAGAGAATCCTCCCAGAACAACCCTTATGGGGTGGATGCTTTATAATGCCATAAATGAGGATGGTTGTCATCTACTATATTCAGATTTCCCCCAACATTACACTTGGCATGCTGTCACTCAGACCTGGAGAAGACATCAACAGCGCAAGCAGTTTGGGCAGATGTACAATGTTAGCCCCAATCAGGGAGAGTGTTTCTTTGTACGTTTTCTTTTAACTGTTCAACATGGGTGTACAAGCTTTGCTGATCTGAGGACTGTAGGTGAAGGTCTTGAGCATGCAACTTATATCACCAACCGCCTGGCATGTGAGGCCTTAGGTTTTCTCTGCAATGATGAGTACTGGAGAATTGCCTTTCAGGAGACTGCTGAAACCCACTCTGACCACAGACAGCGGCTCCTATTTGTACAGGGCCTCACCTCTGGAGATATAACCAATGGCTTGCGGATATATAATGAGTTTAGAGAAAGCTTTTTCAATGACTTGGAACACCGGCTGCAGTTTCTGACTCTCCCAGAGGGCCTTCAAGAGCCCCATCTTGATTATGGGCTTTTTTAATTGCCTGTGAGCTTCAAAAGTTTGGCCAAAGCTTAGAAGCTTACCATCTCCTTAACTACAATCAAGGATGGGAAGATCCCAGAAACCCAGTTCAGGATTTCAATCCCCCAGTTGAACTACACCAAGCACACCCAGACCAACTTAATGCCAATCAACGGGCAGCTTTTACCTGGATTACTGAGCAGATTACCAGGGACCCTACCCACACTCACTTCTTCCTTCAAGGCTCTGGGAGTACTGGGAAAACATTCCTATACCAAGCTCTGGCTGCTCATTACTGTAATCAGGGTATGCATGTCATCTGTGTTGCCTCAACTGGCTTAGCTTCCAGCCTTCTGCCAATGAGATGGACTGCCCATTCAACTTTTAAGGTGCCTCTTAACCTGGATGAGAACTTGGTTTGCAACATTGGGTATCAATCTCAGCTGGCTACTCATTTATGCCAGATAACCTTACTCATATGAGATGAGGCCCCATGCAGCATAAAAATGTTGTGCTGGCTGTTGAGCGTACCCTCTGGGATGTTTATAACAACAAAGCTCTATTTGGTGGGATCCCAGTGGTTTTTGGGTGTGACTTTAAGCAGACTCTTCCGGTGATTTACCACAGTGGTAATGTCCAGCAGGTTGAGGCTTGCATCCAGAAGTCAAGAATCTGGCCACAGCTTCAGATTTTGTTTATGAACCAGAACATGCAGCTACAACAGACTGAAGAGAATGTGGTTTATGCCCAATACCTAGAAGAGTTATATTTTAATGCTAAGCTTTATGGATTGATACATTTACCACCCACTATTACCAAGGTTGCTAGATCTGAACAGCTGACCCAGGCCATCTATCCTCCTGAACAGCTTTGAGCCTTAACCCCTAATAATGCGGCTGTATTTTTTAAAGGCTGTGCCATCTTAACTGTCATCAACTGCCAAGTTGTTGAGTTTAACTCTATAATCCTTGACACTTGCCCTGGAGCTTCACATTTCTACAATGCTGAGAACCGTGCTGACCCAGGTGAAGGGGATGATGCTGATTTGGTTACTTCTGAGGTCATGCAGACCCTTAATTGCAGCAGCTTACCCCTATCTCACATCACCCTGAAGGTTGGCGCTCCAGTGATGATCCTTTGGAACATTAATGCCACTGAAGGTCTATGCAACAGTACAATGGTCATAGTCACAACCCTTTTCCAAAACACAATTGAAGTCACAATTATATCTGGGATCTATCAGGGCTGCCGCTGTCTTATTCCCCGTCTAACAATGGTCAAGGAGGAAGAGTTTCATTTCACTCTACAGTGCTGGCAGTTTCCAATCCGCCTAGGATTTGCCATGACAGTCAACAAATTTCAAGGTCAGTCTTTGAACCATGTGGGCCTTAATCTCACTCATGACCCCTTTTCTCATGGTCAGCTCTATGTTGCTCTTTCCCGTACTACTGATGTGCAAGGAATCATAGCCTTAATTGATCCAGATTATAATTGCAGTCAGACCTAAAATGTTGTGTATCCAGAAGTCCTTCTCCACCAAGCTCATCAGCCTGAATGAGCCTTTAAATATCTTTTTTGCACAATAAACTTTTATTTACACACAATATCAATAAATGCTGATAATTCTCATCATAATAAATTTGTAACACTAAAATTAAAAAATTCTATTAAAAAGCAACTTTTTTTGTCTATTTTACAGAATAATTAATAAACTGAAAACACATACCAGCAGGCTGCCGTAAAAGAGTGAAGCAGAGCGTAGCACAGCTTTGCTCTTTTGGCAGCCTGCTTGACACATCTTTTTTTACCACCTAGAATTTAAGATAATGATTTTAGAAGTCCACTTTTTAAAAAAAAACAATTGGGATTGCATCTAGGATACCTAGACGTGTACCCAGGCGGGATGCCATAAAAGGGCAAAGCAGGTGAAGCTCAGCTTTGTTCTTTTGGCATCCCGCCCGCCACACCATGCTTGTTGCCTAGGACTTCTCCAGTTGCTAGAGAAGCTTTTTACTATGTTTTTGCTTAGAAAAACTTACCTTTTTAAAAGTCTATTTGAGGCCGGCAACAGTAAGCATTGCGCCTAAATGATAAGTCAGTTCTGATGGGTGATGCTGCTGCAGGAGGAGTTGCCGGACACTGGGAAGTGTCTTGCAGCTTCTTGACCTGCGGCAGTGTTGATTAGAGTAAAAATATTAGAAAATTGTACTTAAAATAGTCCAGTCTGATTAAAAGGAAAGATATTTAAAATCTTATATTAAAACTTACTGATTTTTATTGGAGCTTAATATGTCTCTATTAATTTTGATTGGTTAATTTCTGGGTCTGAACCTGTCCAACAACAGCTGACGTTGCACATTGCAAATCACTCATCATTGGTGCAAAAGATGTGGCAATCCAAATATGATTGGATAATAAACTAAACCTAGAAGACAAAATCAGAGTTCAATGATCAAGGTAAGCCTTACAACTTCAATACTAACTTATTCAGTTCAAACACTTTAGATTCAATTCAAACTAAAGGTAAGCTTCAAAATATACACATAATACTAACTTATTTAAGCATAGTAGATCAAGGATATTCAAGGTAAGCATATTTGTTTTAAATTTGAAGCTAACTTTGCTTTATAAAGGTAATAATTTTTTAAAAAAAATCTAATTCAATTCAAAATCAAATCAAAGGCTTAATTTCAGGTAATCATTTTAAATAAACTACTAATCTTTTTCAAATCCTTTTTTTGAACTTGGTCCACAGCAGATCAAGGTAGGTAAGTCATTTTAACAGATCAAATTTACTAAAAAAAAATTAAAAACCAGCTTTTTGCCCTAGAGTAGATTAAGGTTTGGTAATTAATGTTTTGATTCTCAAAACTTTTTAAAATTTTGCTACATTTGAGCAAGTAATCATTTCAAAAAAAACTACTAACCTTTGATCCTTTTAGATAGACAGTCTACAGCAGATCTTGGGTTTTGTAAGTTTCATTTTCACTAATTTTCCAACCTAAATTTAAAAAACCAGACTTTTGCCCTAAAGCAAATCTTGGGTTAGGCAAGCACTTTTTAAAATTTACTAAACTAGATTAGGGACTCTCAGATTCTCACCACAGAGCCAATCTTGGGCTGGGTAAGACTTTTTTTTGTGTAAACCATTAACCTTTATCTAAAAATCCCTATTTTACCTGCTGCAGATCATGGATAGGTAATTCATCTTTTTCAAACTACTAACTTAAATTCACACCTCAAGATTTTGGCTTTAAGCAGATTCTGGGATTGGTAAGTTTTTTTACAAAACTTAGGTATGGCAAGTATTTTTAGTCTTAGGACATCTACTATTTTTCAATCATTTTTGATCCAACTATCACTTAAAAAATGATATTCTCTACATAATTCATAGAAAAATTCATAGAAATATTAGATAAAACATACTACTTACTTGAAATTATCTTTTGGTTATTTTATTTTATTTTTTATTTTTTGCACTTAATAGTATTAAAATTTTACTTTTTGTCTCCTTTGCAAAGTTTTAATACCAAAAATTACATATTATTATTTCTCAGGGACTGTCAAATGATCTAAGCAATTACTATGCTTGGATTATTTTATTTATAGAGTTGAAATAAAGTTTTTGGTAACATTTTTCAGTTTTTGATCCAAAAAGCACAATTTCAAAAGTGTTTTTAGCTTTACAACTTTAAAGGATCTAAAAGAACTATACTGCTTAAATAAAAAGAAGATTTTAATAGATACTTTCTACTTTTATTGTATTAGCCTTTTATTATCTAGATGTCTATGTCAAAAACTCTTTTGTTATTTATTTTCCAAACATAAAACATAAATAATTAAATATCTCCACTTTAAAAAAGAATATTTAAGATGGCTTTTATTTCTAAGCTTTCTACTAAAAACTAAAAGGATAAATATGCTAGAGAAATTGAACCCAGGCAAATAGAAAAACATTAAATTGCTTTAGAAAGTAACCACATTTAACTCAGAAACTGCTAAAAAATAAAAAGTATAAGCTACTATGTGGTATCTATCTGCCATAAAAAAATTACTTTAGATGTATAATACAGTGAAAATATTTCAGAACAAAAAATTATAATAACCAAAAATACATATTTTAGTTACAAATTTTGTATGATATGGTAAAGCTTATAGACTTCATCAACTAAGTCAAAAATAAATATATATTTATATAGTATAATTGGAATTTTTATAGATTTGTTGATTTGTCCTTTAAGATTAATCAATTTTTATTTAAAATAAAAAATTATTTCAAAAGTAATGTAGTTTTTAGATAATGTAAGAATTATTCAATCTCCTGTCTCATATGTAAAAAGTGTAATCCACAGTAAAAGTATAAAATAGACCCTGTTAACATTTTAATAGATAAAGTTGTTAAGCATCTTTTTATATTTCTCTAATGTAAGTTGCACAACAAAAAACAACTATTTTTTTATAATAATGGCTATAACTTTGTGTGCCACTAAATCATCTTGGAAAACTATAATAATGAACAAAATTAGATTTTTTTACCAAACTAAAAAACACATTTACAATAGAGTAACAGAAAGATACCAGAGAGCATCTGTACAAAAGAAATCTAAATGTAACACAACTGTTCTCTTTTGGTACCCTGCCCACTACTCCTAGCTTTAAACTCAGTAATTTCTGCTAAGCTTTTAACCCTGGCTAAAAACATTGTAAATAATATATAATTATCATTAATTCAAACAAAGCTAATTATCAGCTCTGGGACCAGAAACACATCATTGGGCTGCTGTAAAAGAGTAAAGCTAAGTGTAGCACAGCTTTGCTCTTTTTGAAGCCTACCAACAATAAACGCTTTTTACAGTTATAGACTAGAAACACATACCAGCGGCTGCCGTAAAAGAGTGAAGCTGAGCGTAGCACAGCTTTGCTCTTTTGGCAACCTGCATGCACATCTTTCTTTTTACCAGCTATAGACTAGAAATACATACCATCAGGCTGCCATCATTAAATGCTTTTTACCATATATAACTGGAAACACATATCAGCGGGCTGCCATAAAAGAGTGAAACTGAGCGTAGCACAGCTTTGCTCTTTTGGCAGCCAGCCTGACATATCTTTCCTTTTACCAACTAGAGCTTACAAAAATAGTTTTAAAAGGCCACTAATTTAAATAAACAAAAATGTGACTCAACTAGGATACCTGGACGCGTACCTAGGCAGGATGCCGTAAAAGAGCAAAGCAGACATAGCTCAGCTTTGTTCTTTTGGCGTCTGCCTGCCACACCACGCTTGCTTATTAAAACTTGTAAGTCACAATTTAGAGTTTTGTCTGGTAGCCTGTCAGGCTGCCCTGGGGCTGGCAGAGCTGTCAGCGGAGCCGCTAAGCCGCTGAAGAGCTTCCAGATGAACAGTAGTCTGGCGCAATGGGAAATGCTTCTGTGGTAGACTTTGGAGGCTTTCAGGTGAGGCTTGCATAAATTTTAATATAAATATCTACATTAAGATGTAAAGCAGTCCCGCAAAATTTCATATGATGGTTAGATCATCAGTTTAAAAATAAATTAAGCTTCTTAAAAGCTTAACCACTTGAGTTTGGTTGACTTGATAGATTAGCATCAACCAAGCATACAGGTAAGCCTTCACTAAACACAATACTAACTTTTTAACTCAAAATCTATAGATTCACTTCAAGATTAAGGTAAGCTTTGAAATATATATAACACTAGCTGTTTTAATCATAGTAGATCAAAGATATTCAAGGTAAGCATATTTTAAAAAGTTCAAAGCTAAATTTGATTTAAAAAGCTAGTATTTTTTTAAAAAAAAACCAATTCAATTCAAAAAAAAACAATTAGAGCTGCAAATCAGGTAAGCTTTTCATTAAAATTACTAACCTTCTTTTTAATTTAGATGGACTTGGTCCTAAGCAGATCTTGGGGTAGTTAAGTTATTTTTTCATCAAATTTACTAACCTAGATTAAAAAGTTCAGATTTTTGCCCTGAAGTTGAACATAGGAATTGTAAGTAATGTTTTGAATCACTAATATTTTTTTCTGAGCTGCATTTCAGGTAACTATTTTCAAAAAAAACCACTCACCTTCAAATCCTTTTAGATGGACTTAGTCTGCAGCAGATCTTGGGGTTGTTAAGTTTTATTTTTACTAATTTTTCAAAGTAGATTTAAAAAACCAGACTTTTTCCCTGTCTCAGATCTTGGTTTGGTAAGTCATTTTGCTAAAAACCAACATTTTTTAAAAAAAATGCCCAGTTTTTACTGTAGCAGATCTTGGGGTTTGGTAAGAACTTTATGCCAACTACTGTAAATTCAGAACCTGAACGTAAAAATGCGGGATTGTCAAATCCTTGGTCCAAATTTCAAAATCACTTTTGCGGGATGGCATTTTTTAATTAAATTGAATTCTTTGTATTTTTATTTGAATATTTGAAAATGCGGGAACTCATAGACACTTTGCAAAGTTTAAGTCAAACTGCATATTTTCAATGGACAAAATAAATTAACTGGAATCAGTTTTGAAGCGTTCAAATACATCAACCATTTTCATTAAGTTTACTATGTTTTTTGAAATTGCAGGATTGTCAAATCCAAGAACCAAATTTCAAATCACTTTTGAATTTAACTAGTAAACTCAGATATTAATTGCGGGAACTGGAATCCAAATTTAATGTACAGTAAGCACACTAGGAAACACCAACCCAAATCAAGAAGCTCCACCACAACTAAAATCAAACAAAAAATTCAATATTGATAACCATGTTGTGACCGTACTACAGTCACATTGGGCTGTGGTTTCACAAAGAGGTTGAATTGTGATGAATTTCATAGGTTGAAATTCAAAACAATAGGATTGGCCTTGGAGAGATTTTACAGTGTAGTAATGGATTACCTAGGAATCAATTATGCTGTACTAATTGAGGGCCAAAATGAATCATCTGAACAATTCAAATTATGAGACTAGGTGTCTCAAACCGTCTAATTAACCATGGAAGTTAATTGATACCCAGGAATCAATTAGGCTGTACTAATTGAGGGCTGTAATGAATCATCTGAACGGTTCAGATTATGAGACTAGGCGTCTTAAACTGATTGATTAACTTGGAAGGTTAATTAATTGATACCCTGGAATATGATTGATGAGGATTTAATCATAGGGCCAAAATGGACTTGGCTGTGTCAAGTGAAGACTTGTTGTCTTCAAACAGATTAATTAACTGGGAAGGTTAATTAATATATGTTTGGAATATAATTAATGAGGATTTAATTATATTGTTTAATTGCCTTGACTGTGTCAAGAAGTATGGTTAAGGTTAGCCAAAAGTAAGCCCCCAAATTGTGGTTTAAAAGCGCCGCGTTGGCAAATTCATTGGGTTAAAAGCGCCGCCGCACCGTCTAATGGATTTAAAAAGCGCTGAGGCGCTGCTATCACATTTTTTCAGGCGCTGGGGCGCCGCCTGGGGAAGTTCCTGGGCGCCGTGGCGGCGCCTGGTTTGGGTTTTGAAGCGTTTTAATGGGGTTTAAGGCAAAAAACCCCATTAAATGCAAAAATAACTAAATACAGGCAATGGTGTCTATACATTCAGGGTTGATCAGCTGGTTCCCAGTTGGAACAAGGATAGCTTGGATCAAGAATGTGTATATTCCACAGGGTTTTGGCACTGGAAGTCCGGAATGCTTCAAGCCAAAGTGATACATTTCCACGGAAAGAATCAGGCAATTCTGGAATATATTAGGGCACATTCTTATAGGTTAAGAGTGTGAAGATCTTTTTGGTAAAGATCTGGATTGGATGGCGCCATTATGTCATAAACCATGTGATAGGAATCCAGGTGTGATTCCAGAACCAGAGGGGTTTTCAGCCAAATGTACCCTGATTGGTATATAAGGGAAACATGATAATAATTAATAAAAATGATGCTTATGTGTGACAATGGTTGCTTTCCCCTCAATCTTTTTATGTTTATGTTTTTGGCTTTTAACTGAAAGAAGACTACCATGGAATGAAAGAGATGTTCTGCAGCTAAGACTATGGGAAGCAAAAAAAGTGAAAGTGATCACCAGATGGCGACAAGTTTAACGCCAAGATTGCTTGCCTGGAATCCAAGCTCATTGAAGCTTACATAAAGGATTCCCCATCAAACCGTAAAAGAGTCAGACCAGGATAACAAAGAAGCAAGCATGAATTTCCTGGATCCGTCACACATGTTTAGACAAAAAAAGTGATTAAACTTTAAAATCATCCAAACCCAGAAAGTATACAATATTTTTCACTTTAAATCACGGATATAGAAATTCTGTTACTGAAAATCAGAACCTAAACGTAAAAATGGGGGATTGTCAAATTCTTGGTCCAAATTTCAAATCACTTTTGCAGGCAACACATGGAGTGAAAATTAAAAAATTTAATAAAATCAACCATTTAATTTGACTTTTTTTGATTTATTCAAATTGGCGAATTTCAAATCTCTTGAGTAGATAACTCAACTAACAAAAGACAAAACTCAGCAAACAAATGCAGGATACATGAATCAGAAATGCGGGATTCTTATGTACAATTTGAGATTTCCTGTATTTCAAACAAATCATAGACATCATGGAAAACTTAATGAATCTGAAATTGTGGGATTGTCAAATCCAAGAACCAGATTTCAAATCAAAAATGAGGTGAATTTGAAATAAAATATAATTTATGGGCATCTCAAAAAGGATGTCAAAGGATCTAGAGTGGATTTGTGCTAATTCTTTTATAAATCATAGGCATTCTCAAAAATCACCCTATTCCATTTTAGGACGGCTAAAATTTAGATGCTTGATTATAGTAGATTTTAAAAAATGCTAATAATAAAATAGAATTATATATTACAATCTGTTTTTACCATGTTGCCTTTTCCTTAGTGTGTTGATAGTTCATTTTCTGTTGATAAGGTGTTTGCATTTAATAGGATGGTTTTACCTCCAGTTGCCTTGGCAATAGGAAATCAAGCCGCTTCCCCGAGACCAACTGTGGTTGCGGAGGTGGCTTGATTTCCTATTGCCAAGGCAACTGGAGGTGAAACCATCCAATTAAATGCAAACACCTTATCAACAGAAAATGAACTATCAACACACTAAGGAAAAGGCAACATGGTAAAAACAGATTGTAATATATAATTCTATTTTATTATTAGCATTTTCTAAAATCTACTGTAATCAAGTATCCTTAATAGCAGTACATGAATACATAGTGCAGTAAACTGATGGTTTATCTTTTCCTCTCCTTTCTTCCTTGAAAATAAGTTTTGTTGGTCTTGGCTACGCTGGGGGCCAAAAAACTTTTTAAAAAAGTCTGCGTCATTAGGAGAGTAGCTCATAAATCATTATATGGGTTTATGGTCGCTATATTAGTGATTTAGAGTGCAGAATATTGCATCATTTCCAGTTTAAACAATTTTACATTTCACTTAATTTCATGTCTAAACATGGTTGTTGAGATTGTATTTTTCATTTGATTTTATCCAGAGTGGAGCTTCTTGATTTGGTTTGATTTGTCCTAGTTTCTTACTTTACATTCAATTTGGATTCCAGTTCCCGCAATTAATATCTGAGCTTACTAGTGGCATTCAAAAGTGATTTGAAATTTGGTTCTTGGATTTGACAATCCCGCAATTTCAACAAACATAGTAAACTTAATGAAAATGGTTGATGGATTTGAACGCTTCAAAATTGATTCCAGTTAATTTATTTCGTCCATTGGAAATATGCAGTTCAACTTGAGCTTTGCAAAGTGTCTATGAGTTCCTGCATTTTTAAAAATCCAAATAAAAACACAAATAATTAAATTTAATTAAAAAAAGGCCATCCCGTAAAAGTGATTCAAAATTTGGACCAAAGATTTGACAATCCCACATTTTTACGTTTAGGTCCTGAATTTACAGTACCAATGGGCTGCTGTAAAAGAGTGAAGCTGAAAATAGCACAGCTTTGCTTTTTTGGCAGTCAGCTTCCACATCTTCCCTTTTACCAGCTATAGACTAGAAACACATACCAGCAGGCTGCCATCATTGAACACTTTTTATCAGCTATAACTGGAAACGCATACTAGCGGGCTGCCGTAAAGAGTGAAGCTGAGCGTAGCACAGCTTTGCTCTTTTTGCAGCCTGCCTGACACACCTTTTCTTTTACCAAACCATATCTGATAAAATTTATTATTTGCAACTAAATATTTATTTATTTGTATTAATAAATAAATAATTTGCATTAATAAATAAATCTTTTAAAAAGCGCATTCCAAGCAAGAGACTTGGGGTCAGATTTAGGCAGACTGTCTAAAAGGAAACTAATCATGAACAGTGTGAATTATTTGTTTGCTTTTGACAGTCTGCTGACCCAGAGGTCCCAGGTTCAAATCCTGTTGCTTTCGCCTGCCCTGCCTCTATATTTTTGTTATAATTGGACCTTACCCGCATTGTGGAATTTTCCAGCATGTACCAGGATAGTCACATCCAATTATAGCTAAGAATATTAAATTTGCCCCCCCAGTATGATGTAATGGTGATTCATTGGACCCTACCTGTAGTTGGATTTTCCAACCGAGATCGGCTGAACAATCCAATAAGTGATGTGATGACATTAAATTGACCCTCCTATCCCCCTATTCCTTTAAGCCGCGGTTCTTTTCTACCGTCGTTCCAAATTTTAATAATAAAGTTATTTTTAAAATATTTTTGACAGTCTGCTGACCAGTACGCGCTTGTCAAGCCAAACTAAAGCAAAACCCACTCAGCTTAAAATGAAATAGAAGGGAATCCAAATCTACTGTAATTTAATATAAATTCCTTGATTTTTTATTTTCTTTTAAGCCAAGTTGCTTCGATTTCGGTTGGCTTGATTTTGTTTTCCTCACTACTCTTAAAACTACTGTAGCTCTATTAGTTAGCATTAAAGGTGAATTTGGTTCACTAGAATAAAAGTTCCTTATCCTCTTCCTTTTTTGGGTATTTATGTAGGTCATTGCTAAACTGTCTCAGTTTGTTATTAATTTTGTATACACCATTTAACTTTTAGCTGCTTTTGATCTTAAGGTTACCACCAATTTGGTGCAAAGAACAAGCTTTTTCAAACTTTAAAGCAAAGGCTAATATTTTCTCTTTAAAGTCCAATTGAATTGAAATAACTGATCAGGTTAGTTGATAGCATGTATTCCAGAGGACAAGGTGACATGGAGGATGACTATCTGGGGAATACTTTCCCAAATTACCCTTCCCAACGATATGCAAGCAGCGAAAAATTCACAACATACTCTCTTAACCTCTAATTCAGCATCCGAATTGGCTCCCAAGCCAGGACAGGTTAATCTTCAAATTAAAAACATAAATTTTCTACGAGAAATTATAAAGCCGCTTGAAGTCTGCAAAGATGTAAGTACTTTGTGATGCTGAATGTTTAGTTAAAGCCTTTTTTGGTTGGGCACCCAAGTGGCTTTTTACCCTCTGTATATAGTTTTTAGCTTTTCAAATGTTCATCTTTAAACTCATTTTTAAAAAATAAATGATTTAAGCTTTCTCATTTAACGTTGCGGTGGACTGGTATTACTATTCGATATTCTAAAATAATTGTAACTAGTTTCAGTCTCACAATACGCTTGTCTACGCAGTTTTAAAACATCCTTATTTTATTGCTGTCTTTTTAAAGCAAACCTAAACTCTTCAACCCGAGGCAAACTTTCTAATATTGGTAGCTGTATACTCTTGGCTTTTATAATACTTATACCGAACCTTGCACCCATCTGTCAAAATTTTAGTGAAAGTGGGCACCATTTTTATTCCCTATGCGTTTAAAGAGTTGTCAATAACCTTAGAATCATAGGTTTATTCGCTCAAAGATATGTGTCTTTTTTGTTGAAAACTTTAATGTTAGGAAATCTTGCCTTATGTGATAAACTAAACTAAGTAGAAAGTAGTATGCTGCTTTGATCCTACAGGATTTGAAATTGTTCACGAAATACCTGGCGTTTACCAGTTACGGATTTTCCTAGCGAAGGAGGAGTTTGACGACTATGAGTTTTTTTCAGGCCCCAAACGAAAAGAGAAATTTCTGTTTGCATTGTCGATGGAGCACTTTGCAAACGGAGTAAACTTCTTTAGCTTGCCGCAGGAGTCAAAGCAGAAGTCAAATTCACTTGTTCTTCCTTTACGTATAGAAAACCATGACCGCTCCCTTAGACACGGTTCCAAGCCTTCCGGGGAGCTGTTTATTTCATATTATGAGGATACTGGCAATCTTCTTCTTAATTCCAGTTCCGGCAATTTATTTGGAGAATTTTGTTTAGTCACATACGAGTGCAGTCCTCTTTCTGCAAGCTTCTTTCATCCGACTGCATCAATGGCATCTATTGTCATCAAAGTAATTTTGCTGCTAATCAATGCTGACTTTAGTCTTATTGCGTAAAAGAAGCCTTGCTCGCATTGGACCATCAATGTGAGCGAGTTGAACTATCATTTTCTCCTGAGTACCCCCACTTCAGTGTCTCAGGAATCGGTGCCACTTGGGAGGTTGAGACTCACCTGTCTAACTACAATGAAATTTGCGATTCCTTCCACTGCATCAATGTGATCAAGGCTCGATATAGATATACACATATCATGACTTTGATTCCTGGTCTTAAATCCGCGGAGAAAATATTCGTGTGTATCAACGATCAAGGGTTTCTATCAGTCAAATTCATTGACGGCCAAAACAGAAGGATTGAAACTGCTGAGTTTATTGTATGCTGTTTCCTTTTTTATTCAATTTATTTAACTAATGTGTTTTCTTAGTGTGCTCCATCGATTTGAAGGTGTACGCGTTAAGCAACTTATCTAGGTTACTCTAAACTGCATCATATTTCGCTAATTCAAGATTAGCTTAGCTGAGTAGCATGTTGCTCAACACGCTCGTGATTTACTTCCACGAGTTTCAAGCAGTTTAGTTGCCTACCAAACTACAATGAATTTATTTCCTTTCTATTGAGTTCCACTGTTTTTAAGCATCATATTTGTTGATTTGTTGTCACTTTTAAAAATGTAGTTGGTGGCGTTAAAAGATGTTTAATTACATCCCAAGCATATATTTTTAGGGCTCTATGCAAAGAATGTCATTAAATAGCGAAATAAGCTATGTGTAGCCTAAATTTTTTTGTGCCCAGCACGCCACTCTATAAAGGGGATTAAACTTTGCCCAGTACGCCACCTACAATAATGAGGGTCACTCTTAAGCTGGAATAACTAACTTTTCATCAAAAAAATGATATTGTGAGTTGAGCTGGTTGGAAATCAATCTAATTAAGGTTTGCTACAACTGAACTAATTGGCTCAGAGCTTTAACTTAAGGTGAAAAGGCAATCTCTGAGAGGACTATAGAAGTTATTTGAGGAAAAACACATTATTGTATGCACTTTGCCATAATATAATAAGAATAAATGGTGCTCTTGGCTCCTAATATCAAGGTTTGCACTTACACTACGTGTCATAAACTGATTAGGGGACAAAATTGCTTAATGTGGCATGGAGCAAATTGACTCCCTTCTTATTAGGTGAGTCATATTGGTGTTTCCCACTCAAACCTTCTGTTATAACCAAAATGGTCATTCCAGTTGCCGCAATATCTCCCAATAGGCAGGGAGTGCTCAGAAAGTTGCCCCATGACAGATCTAACATCATAGCACCTCTCAATTCCTTTGACATGGTGTTTTATCATATGTCTTTTAAGGAACAAAGACAATTACAACAAAGATCCTAAAAAACTCTTTTCAGCACAGGCTCACACCTCATTTGGATCATAGCTGCAAGCGTCACTCCCTTACTGGCCCAATAGCTAATATCCTTGGTATAAGAATCCCCATTATTCTCAATAAAGATTATATTATACCTAATCCCTTTTCTGTCCTTTCCTGGACTGCTGTCTTCCCCAGCACAAATATTGAACTGCAATTAGTTCAGTGGTAGTAGTGGTGGGATTGATTAATGGCCTACCTCCAAGAAATTTCTTCCTAAGAAAGAACAGAGCAAGGATCACATGGCAACCCTCCTAAAGAATCCTTCTGGAATACCCCTTTGGGGATATCTCAGAAGGCTACACCATTTACCAAGATCAGCTCTTGTTACTTAGCATCTGCAATAGCTTTACTTGGGGCCATGATATATCAGTATCACACCCTCTCAATTGGAAATCTTTCAACAAATGCTGAACTTGAAGCTGGATACATTCATTTATAGCATTGAGAACACTGACATTGCCAGTTGTTCACACTTTATTAAAGTCTGTCTCCACATATGTTGATTCCCAGAACCCATATGGGTTATTATTGTCTTTGCCTGCTTAGTGGGCCTGAAGCAGCCTGATTTATCCACTGAGCAGACCATAAGGCAGATGTGACCTGGACCACCTTAAAAGAAGCTGGTAAGTCACACTACAGTAAAATCTTTTCACTGATTGTGGTGGGTACCCCTTATTAAGCATCAAGAAGATATGCATTATCACATAATACCCCACTGCATGTTAGCAAGCTCTCATTACCACACCTGAAACCATCACCAAGAAATTCAATGCAATGCCCCTCACCCTTATCAGCAATGGGCTGAAATCCAATATTTTTAAGTAGGTGCCCATAGGGAGATGCATGCCTATTAAAAAATGTTATCAGGTCATTGTAAAAGCAAGCAACCAGGTCACTATGGGATTCTAAAAAAACCTGGATGCCTCTCTTAACCATACATGATTCTTGGTAATAGCCACAGCCAAGTAGGACACTGTCAACCCCTCTAGCACATTGCCAACAATAAGTGCATTTTTATGAGAACTGAAATTGACACAGAGGACTTTGGGAAATCCTGAGGGTTGTTGAAGCAAAAGACTTTACAACCCCATTTAATCCCCACTATCAATCAATCCTGGCCAAAAAACCTTTTGATTACAATGCACAAAAATTCAAAACTTTAGACACTTTCAGGTACACACTAATGGCCCTGTTTTATAATCCAACATGATCAAAAAAATCAATCATTTGCCTTATCCCTTTTTCTTCTGACAATACACATTATCTCCTTATGGATACTGGTGCTGAAAAAACCATGCTCAATCACAATTATGCAGACATTTAACAACTAAAATGTTTCCTAAACACTTCAAGCCTGTACAAGGGATTGACAATAGAAGATTAACCATCACACACAAAAATGCTCTTTTATCAGTCAGGATAGGCAACATCCAGGTCAGCCTTTATGATCTCATCATGAGTTGCCTTAGTCACAAAATGATTGTGGGCTTAGAATGGCTTGGTTTCAACTGCCTGTATATTGAAAGGGACACCTTTGTCATCATCCTAAAACTTAATGGTATAGGATTCCAATTTTACCCCATTATAATGAGCAATCTACTTCATCAAACTTTTTTGTTTGGATCATATAAGAAAGCAACTACATATTTAAGGGGGAAGTCTAAAATTTAATCAGGATTCATTTGAGTTCATAATATCTGAAAACAAGTGGAGCCCATCCACAAAAATACCTATCCCAGAACTACAGAAACTTATCAGAAAATTTAAGGAAGTATTCAAAAGAACCCTTGAGCAACCTTCATCATCTCACAAGATGAAAAACACTGTCCAACTTGAGGAAACTGCTAAAGGTTTATCTTTTATATTATCTAGCACCCAAGAAGTACAAAATGTTATGTCTTTCCCAATACAGTACAAGATATAGACTATCCTGTGGATTGCATTGGGGTTTAAGTTTAAGAAATATAAAAATGTAGGTACTGCTTGTAAAAGGACTTTTAAAAGCCCAGTTAAAAACTTATAATTAGTGACAAAAGAATTCATTGTATTCACAAACCAAAAAAGTCATATAGAGCAAGTTGTTGAATAAAGACTTATTTATGACTAAAGGAATATCAATATTGTTACATTATCCATGATAATACCTAATCACAAAGGAAGAAAAAATCTTTAAAGTAAAATAATAGTGACAACAAGCTAAATTCTTGTTGTCTGATTACCTCCATTTGTAACAAATTCTACTAATTTAATGTAATTGGGTGACAAAATTAAACAAGTAAAGAAAATACGGAAGGGAAACCTAAAATAAATTTATCTTGGCTTATAATCCTAAATTTAAACATAAAATTTAAAAAATATAAATAGTCTGAAGAGAAATGTGAAAGATTGGTAAATAGGAAACCCACTTAGAATTTCAGCTTAAAACTTATTCTTAAGGGTTGCTTTATTTATAATAGTGGTGAGAAAAGTTATGAGGAAGATCTGTCAAAGAAACAGGACCTTAACCCTAAAACATGGTGATAAGGGCAACAGTGGCAAACTTGATTGTAGGAATGAAAAAATGAGAATCTAAAAGTGACCAATCAACACTTTTTAAATTTAAAATGGCTTTTTATAATAAATTAACTAATTTTTCTTGACTTTTTTAATTAAAAGAATGAATAAAAAGTGTTTTAAATGACTATAATAATATTTAATTCCATATAAGTTGTTTTAACTTAATTCTGAAATTTAAGAAGTGTTGACTTGGTCACTTTTAGATTCTCACTTTTGAATTCTCACTTTTCCATTCCTACAGTTGAGTTTGCTACTGTTGCTGTGATAGTGTTGTGTTCTGAGGCACGGCACAGACACACAACAGGAAATCCTAACCTTAGGATTGGATTTGTACTAAGTCTTGGTTAGATGACAGGGAAGGCTATGCAATTACCTTGCGGCCCTGGAAGAATAATCTCTACTAGTTGTGGCTAGAGAGAGGCGCGGAAGTACTGAAGACACAAAGACAAAAATGTGAATAGAACTTGATTTTTATTGGTGAATATGAAATGTAATATATAGTGGTTAGGAATACCACAAAACACTACCAGGACAGTAGGATAACTTGCCACTAGCATGAGTGGGGTGAGTGAGTTGTGCAGGATCAAGAAACTGAGCAATTATATTTCCTGATTCAGTCATCAACTCATTTTGAGAGGCAAAAGCAAAAGCGAGAGATTTGTCTTTGAAATGGCCCACCAAAGGCAAAATTGATACATGGTGAATAGCGGTATTCATGATATTGCCCTCCCCTAGATTGGCCTTAGGGGGGTGATACTTGCAGAGGAACTTGGCATGCACTTGAGCAAAAGGACAACTACTGGAGAGGAGCTTCACGGTGTATTTGGACCCTTGTTTGAAGGTCACTTCCAAAGGGCTAATCCACAGAGTGTCCAGATTATGCGCGCGCCCACCTACTCTATGTTGGTAGTAAAGAACATGGTTGCCAACATCAAATTCAGGCAAGGGGGAGCGTCCAGCATTATTGGGAGAAAGTTCAAGCATTTAGTCTTGTATGCAGAAGTGTAGGCAGTGGCCTGTATATCAATTATGCGGTTGACTAGATCCTTGATGTGGTTGTCAGGATTCATGGCCTTATCAGAGGAAAGCAGGGGGGGCCCCCAAGAGCAATGGGGTAGTAGCCTCTTGCCCATGCAGCATAGCAAAGGGGGAGTACCCAGTGACACAATGTTTGCTAAGGCAATACGCAAAGAGAGCAGCAGATAAGTATAGGTCTCAATTAGCAGCATCAGAGTAGGTGAGCTTTCTCATGATAGAGACCAGTGTTGAATTTGCATGCTTGACTGCCCCATTGGTAGAAGGGTTATAGGGGGCAGAGAAAGACTGATGAGACCCCAAAGCTTTGACAACAGAGATTACCAGCTTGGCATTGAAGTTAGTCCCATTATTGAAGAGCAACACTTGAGGACAGCCATGGCGGTAGAAAACATCTTGTAACATGAAGACAGCAGTTGTCTTAGCTGTGATGTCCTTTGTAGGGCAAGCCTCTACCCACTTGCTGAAGTGATCAACAGAAAATAAAGATAAAGCAACACCCAGAACATGAGCGGGGGAGAGGACCTACTGTGTCAATGCTGACAGTATGAAAAGCATGTTGAGGGGGGAGCTAATTTGAACTTGTGGGCAACAGCTCAAGGCCTCTGCAGCTGGCAGTTGTGGCAACTAGCTATGACGTCTGAGATTATCAGGCAAAGGTTTTCCAAGAAGTAATTCTTCTGAAGCCAATCAAAAGTCTTAGCAATGTCTCCATGCCCAGTCTCTTTATGAGCTTATGACACCAACAAGAGGCAAAGACTGGGTCGTACATAGGGTAGATACTGATCTTGTACCTTTTTGAAGAGTTGATTGTTGTGTATGAGGGTATCTTTGGATAGCTTGGACAAAGCCAGTTGGACCTCTTCTGTTTCACTCTCCCAAGAAGAAGGGTATTCAATTAGTTCATACAACTGTTCATCCTCTGCAGGATGTAAAGCAAGAATGGGCATTTTGGATAGCCCATCAGCATTCTGATGTTGAATCCCAGGGCAATAGTGCACAGTGAAGTTGTAACCTTGCAGACGTAGGGCCCATCTAGCTAAGCGTCCTTATGGCTCCTTAAGTTGTTGTAACCATTTAAGCAAAGCATGGTCAATGACAACTGTGAAATGGGTACCATACACGTAGTGGCGGAACTGTTTGACTGCATGCAACATAGCAAGACACTCCTTCTCTGTGACACTATAATTCTTCTCATGCTTGTTTAGCACGCGGGAAGTGTAAGCCACAGTATGGTCTACACCCTTGTCATTTAGTTGGGCCAGAATATCTCCAATAGCAAGATTGCTAGTGTCAGTGTATAGGATGAACTCCCTATCATAGTTGGGATACACTAGGATTGGCGCCTCTTTGAGTTTTTGCTTAAGGGTTTCAAAGGCTTGCTGTTGACTGGCGGTCCATTCAAAAGGAACATTACATAACAGCTGGACTAGAGGTTCACTAGTATTGACAAAGTCAGGGATAAACTGTCTGTAGTAGCCCATCATCCCTAGAAAGACTTGTACCTCTCGCAGGTTAGTGGGCAGAAGCATTTTGTCAATGGCTTCAACCTTCTTAGTCATTGGGCAAATCCCTGTCTGGGTTACTTCATGGCCCAAGAATTCAAGACGCTCTTTGAAGAAGGCACACTTGGAAGGTTTTAGTTTGAGGCCAGCTTCTTGAATCTTTAGGAACACCTCTTTGAGATGAGCCAGGTGGTTGGTGAAGGTAGCGCTGAAAACTGTTATATCATCCAAGTATACTAGGACACACAACAACTTCAAGCCGCAGAGGATGGAGTCCATGGCCCTTTAGAAGGTGGCCAGGGCGTTGTAGAGTCCCTGTGGCATGCAAGTAGGCTAGAAAAGCCCTTCAGATGTAATGAGCGCGGCTTTTTGGCAATCCTTGGGCAACAGATCAACTTGCCAGTATCCAGATGCCAGATCCATTGCAGAGAAAAACTTAGAGCCTCCAAGACGTCAGAGAGCATCATTGATACGCGGCAAGGGGTACAAGTCCTTCTTGGTCAAAGAGTTCAATTGGCAGTAGTCCATCACAATACAATGACCTCCATCTTTCTTCTTTAAGATGTGTAGCAGGGAGGCCCAAGGACTTTGGGAAGGCGCCAGCAGCCCAGCGTCCAACAGTTGTTTGAGCTCTTTAGATACTTGGGCGTCCTCTACACAGCTGCAGCAATATGGTTTAGCACGGAAGGGAGGAGCTGTCAAGAGTGACACTCTTATCAACTATGCTTATTGAAAAGCTTCAACTACGAGACTCAAACCCTGGCATCCTGCGGGCTGCCAGCCCGCGGGGCCAGCCGCCTGACCGCCTGCAGTTTTTTGGGCTCAAACCAGAGCAAGATTTAACTTTGGAAAATCCTTTGAAGCTTGATGATTCAAATTCACCTACATTGATGCCTCCCACGCTCAAGGTTCCTGTTAACGCAACCAATCAGCAGGCGGGTCCAGCCACAGATCCTGAAATAACTCAGGCCCACGCGGAAGGGGAAACAGAGAACCTTCCCATAGAACACAGGCCACACAGAGACAACCAATCCCGCAACCTGACTGGGGAATTTGAGCGTTCTCAGTTTGAGCCAGCCAATAGAATAACCTCCACAATTGATGCCACCAAAGACTGGGAAGACCTGGTAAGCGGGAAAACCCAGGCCAAAGAAATTTGTGAAAGTTTTACCATGACAGATGGGCATACTTATACCCTGGACCGCCAGGAAGATGCCCATTGCCATTCTTGCAATAAAGTGACATGAACCTTTGGTTCAACCAGATCATACCATACTTGTTATTAGTTCTATTTCATTTCCAGCCTATGTCTTATGGTTCTGCACCCTACACCTGTCTACCCCAAGAAACCGCAGACCAACTTCCTGACCTTTACCGTCCACCAGGAGCTCCCTTTGGCCCAGTACATTTCACTGAGTACCCCCCAACCCAGCATATTTGGAGTTCACCCTAGAGGAAATCCTAATCTACAACCCTGAGGCAAGAACTAGAGAGACTGAGACTGTTTACAGGGAAGGCCACAAAATCCCTATACCTCCCCTGCTATTCTGCAACAAGTATAATTTCCTGCCTGCATATTTGGTTCCAATGACACCGCCCCTCACCCTGCGGCCCAACCATCCACAAGAATCCGTTGCCACTAATGAATCTACTTCCACCCAGATATTTGGGGTGATGTATATCACCCTCACTGGACTGTTTGATTCTATGGTGCCTGTAAGCGGACCTTGGGCAGTCCTTGGAAAATTGTTATCTTATATTGTTAAGTTAGCCCCAATCTTGTGGTGGGCTCTCCCTGCTGGGCCTGCGGGCCGTCTGCCCGCGAGTTCTCAGGGACCCCCCACTGGTTGGATCCCTGAAAGGAGCATTGTCAGTGTCAATATGATGGATGGCGCCTTTGGCTAACCCATAGTTTGTACTGCCCTTAGCAAAGATGTCAGAAAATTGGTATAGCAAGTCTAGCACCTCTTTCTGTTGAACCAGGGACAGCTGTGGAAATTCTTGCGCAGTGAACAAGGATAGGACTTGGGGTTCATCCTCAGGTAGGTTAAAATCTTGGAACATGCCAAAGGGATGAAGAGACAGGACATCAAGAGCACTCAACAACTTGCCATATCCAACAAACTGCCCCTAGACACGGTCATGGGGAGTGCAGTCAGGTTGGCTACCAAAAATTGAACAGGGTCCTTATGGGAGACATCTAGGATTCCAGGACAGAGATAAGGTTTGTTGCGCCCTAAAGAGGGGAGAGATTACAACTCCAAGAAGGTTTGTTCAGGTAGTTCATATGATATCTGGGAGTCTAGGATGGCCTGGGAGCCAGGGGGGATGGTGAAAGTAGATGTGGCTAGGAGAGGGATCCCTTCAGACGCAGGACAAGCCATGGGTGGACATTTCATGTTTGAGGAGTGGGTGCAATATTTGAGGTTGAAAACCCCAGTGGTATATTCCAAGGCACATGTCTTGAGACGTTTCCCGGGAATTTTAACTGGCTCTTCAAAGATCAGAGGGACTTTGTATCCCAGAATAGAGAGGTATCCATCTTTCAAGTTGATTATCCCATTATATTCCCTAAGGAATTGGGTGCCAACTAAGAGATTGTAACTCTCGTTCTCCAAGACAACTGCTGGCGCAGCTAGGAGAAGCTTGCCAAACCGCATGGGTAGAGCAGAGGACACCCCTATGGCGTGGGTCATAGACAGTCCAGCTGTGCCATACAACTGGTGATAATTAAGGTCAGGGGCAAGTTTGAGTTTCTTCACAAGCTTGGAGGAGACAATGTTGACTGGCAAGCCAGTGTCTAAAATGGCCTTGATCTTCACTTTTTGAATGGATATCTCTACTCAAGTGGTAGTGCAACCAAAGGATGGAAGGATAGCCAAGATATCTTGAGCCTCTGCTAGCTCCTTATCCCACTTCTCAATCATGCATCTTAATCCTGGGAACTCCTTATAAACAGTTTGGAGAGGGAGCAAAACAGATACATTCTTGAAGACAGCGTCAGCAACCTTGGCAGCTTCTTCTGACAACTCCACTAGCACAGGGGACCTCTTAGCCTGAGTGAGGTAAGGGCAAGATACAACTTCTTTGGCTTCAGGCAAAGGCTTAGCGGTAGTTGTAGTCTTTCCTGATTGCAACTTATAGGGGACTGTAATGGTTTCAGGAAAAGCCAGAACAGAGTACCTATATGCGTCGGCGTCATCAGTATTAGAGTCATCCAGGTTAGAGTTGTCAGAGATATTGTGGAACAAGAGGAGGATAGGATGAGTCTCATTATCAGCAGGCTCAGAGTCAGATATAGAGGGAGGGATTGAAAAAGACTGGGAAGAATTGTCAACCAAGAGCGTCTCTGCTTCTAGGTTGACTGTTCTTTTCCCACCTGCTCTTTTGGATCAGCTCCTTCAACCCGTGGGTTGGTGCAGACTTGAGAGTGGTGACTTATCTGACCACAGTTGTGGCAACCTTGGCATTGAGGAGGACTATGCAAGTTCATGGTAAGAATGCAAGGACCACAGGAAGACAAACCAGAGTTAGAAGTAGCTTGACCTTCCCTAACAACTGCTCCAGAATGAGTAAGGTGCATGTCCTGCAACAGTGTCTTTATGCTCTTCATAGAGGAAAGCATAGCCTTATGAGCTTTGAAGTGAAGGCACAGAAGCTGTTTAACCTTGAGGGCTTGAGCGCAAGCCATGTAAGCTTCATGGGCTGTCAATTTTCTGCTTGTTATCAGTTGTTGTCCTTCCATGTAGAATTGGTCTGCAAACTCAGCTAGTGTCTCTTTAGGCTTGAAAGCAATGTGCATAAAAGCATCCTTTTTTACTTCCAGGCTAATATCACCACCAAACTCATCAATCAGAAGCTGCTTCATCTCTTCCCACGTCTCAATGGTGGGTAGTCCAGGCACTACCACCTCCTGGCAAGTCAGATGTAAACAGGTCAGAATATGTTCCTTCTTAACCTTATCTTATGCTCGTCTCATGGCAGTTTCATAGATAGTTAAGAAAGCCTTAATGGTCGAGGTTCTGGGGTCATAGACTTGCTTAAAAGTAGGCTTAAAGTGTGCTTTGGGAGTTGGACCACCATTGTTGCTATTGGGTACGTTTATACGTGAGGAAAACTCTGCTTTGGATTCAGAGGGGGGCTGTCTAGCCCATAGCTGACAAACACTCTCTTCAAGGGTAGTCAGGGTCTCAACAGTGCGGGCACCCACATTGACAGCTTGAGTGGTCTGTTGTGCAGTAGCATCTAGGCATTGACCTTGGGTGGTCACTACTGTGGAGAGCTCAGCCAGTCAAGAAGTAAGGGATGGTCCCACTGAGAGGCAAGAGGCAAACTTGTCGTTCACAGAGTCAATCACATCATTCATCTCTTGTATGTCTCTATCCAGTTCAGTATGGTCCCGCTTCAATTGATCCACCTTGTTAGCTAGGGCAATTAGTTCCCTAGCACATTGGATCCAAGGGGCTCCTGGTAAGCCAGGGCAGCAACCATATTCATTGACAACCCCAACTGGACTAGCAGCAGTTGCATCATTCAACGTAGAGCGGCAAGTTCTTGCTGTAGCTCTGCAACTTGCACAGTCAACTCAAGCACCTGGGGGTCAGGTTGAGGCGCTTCAGCAGGACGTCATTGACTGCAAGTAGTTGTATGTAACTCTCTAATAGTGTTCCATATTCTCTGCTCTCAATCTGCCAAGTCATCAGAAGGGGGAGAGGGCGGAACATCTGGCTTGGGCGTAGCTAATTCATTCACTTGACTCTGGAGTTTGTCTATAGCAGCAGCAGTGGCAGTTCTCTCTTGATCAAACACCGTACTGAGTTCATTAAGGCTGTTAGCAGCAAAGTCTGCTACCTGCTGTAGTTGCTCAAATAAATACGTGCTGAATGCATTGAGCTGCTGCACAAGTTGTTTGAAGTTGGTGAGATAAGAGTTTAAAGGGGAATCTACTTGAGTTTTTCAGGGTTGTTCTAGCTGATGAAACTTGTGTAGACGCTCTCTCACGTATTTGGGGATGGACTGGTGCATTCATTTGATAGAATTAACCAAACAGGTCTGGGAGGTAACAGAGTTGCGCTGATTGTCAGATATCAAGGAAAACAGGGAATGGATCCACTGTTGGTAGGCAGCAAACTGGTCCCAGTGATGAGTAACCGCTGCTTGTAGAGACAAGATTTCTTGAACGTGGTGCCCTAACACCATTTGATGATGAGCCGAGGCAGGCTGCACAAAGGACAATAGTAAGTGCTCAGCGGAGCCAGCCACTGAGAGGAGATGCTGTGGAATTTGAGGAGCCACAATCAATTCATAGTATTCCACTTGACTGAACTGCAGCTGAAGGCAAGGGATGGCTCCTTCACAGGCTATCCCAAGGGCTACCGCCATGACTTGTTCTAAGTCAGGGATACCCATGGGGTAAGCAACTAGGCGGGGACCATTCCTGAGGTTCAGTATAGTAGGGGTAATAGGTGGGTTGGCAATATCTTCCTCAATAGGAGGGCTAGTAATTTCAGGTGAAGTTGGCTCTTGTATAGGCGGAGGCAAAGGACCTGAAAACATGGATTCAAAAGGGATAACTGAGGGGCTTACAGATCCTGTAGTGAGCACCATTTTTGTTGTGTTCTGAGGCGCGGCACAGACACACAACGGGAAATCCTAACCTTAGGATTGTATTTGTACTAAGTCTTGGTTAGATGACAGGGAAGGCTATGCAATTACCTTGCAGCCCTGGAAGAATAATCTCTACTAGTTATGGCTAGAGAGAGGCACAGAAGTACTGAAGACACAAAGACAAAAATGTGAATATAACTTAATTTTTATTAGTGAATATGAAATGGAATATATAGTGGTTAGGAATACCATAAAACACTACCAGGACGGCAGGATCACTTGCTACCAGCATGAGTGGGGCAAGTGAGTTGCGCAGGATCAAGAAACCAAACAATTGTATTTCCTGATTCAGTCATCAACTCATTTTGAGAGACAAAAGCAAAATCAAGAGATTAATCTTTGAAATGGCCCACCAAAGGCAAAATCAATACATGGTGAATAGCGGTATTTACAACAGATAGTTGTAGAGGTAGGAAGATATAGAAGAGAAGATCAGTACAGCAGTAACCCAAAGATCTGCAGGATCAATCAGAAAACAACAGTGGTTGTGTAAGCAGTAAGCAAAAATAGATTATCTATTTTTAAAGTAGGATTTTATAGGAAAAAATAGGATTGATGTGCACAAACTATAAAACAAAAAGAAGCAAAAAAAGAGGTAACAAACTTGACTATTATTAAAATGCATTTTGAATTTATTTATTTTTTGAATTAAAAATTCAAAAAAGTAATGATTAAAAAATACAAGTTTAACAAGCCTGCTCTTTGGGGCTAGGCTGTAAAGTCAGAAGCGTTTTGGTAAATGATTGTAAACTTATAACATTAATCCCAAAATTTATGTTTGTCAAATATAAAAATGTTGGTAAAGCTTTCAGAAGTAATTGTATTAAGGCACCTAACAATCTATAAGAAGTGAAATAAGGACTAAGTTGATTAATTAAGCCTAAGAGCATAAATAGAGATCTGTTTTAACAAAAAAATATTGATTTAAAAAATTAACTTCTAAGTGGGTGAATTGGTCTACATTAATGGTAGGGTTAAGCTATTAATAATAAATTCTATTTGTTAGTATAAAACCTTTTAATTGGTGGTATGGAAAATCAAATGGTATCATGATATAAAGAGAATAACTAGGATACTGTAAATTCAGAACCTAAACGTAAAAATGCAGGATTGTCAAATCCTTAGTCCAAATTTAAAATCAATATTGTGAGATGGCCTTTTTTAATTAAATTGGATTTTTTTATTTGAATTTGAATTTTTAAAAATTCAGGAACTCAGAAACTTTGCAAATTTCAAGTCAAACTGCTTATTTCCAATGGAAAAAATGAATTAACTGGCATCAGATTTGAAGCATCTAAATCCATCAATCATCTTCATTAAGTTTACTATGTTTTTGGAATTTTGGGATGAAAAATCCATGAACAAAATTTCAAATCACTTTTGTATGCCACTAGTAAACTCAAATATTAATTGTGGGAACTGTAATCCAAATTTAATGGAAAGTAAGCACACTAGGAAACACCAACTCAAATAAAGAAGCTCCACCACAACTAAAATCAAATAAAAATTTCAATCTAAATAACCATGTTCAGACACAGTTATTGATTAAGCTTTAAAATCATCTAAACCCAGAAAGGATACAATATTATACACTTCAAATCAAATATATAGAAATTCTGTTACTATTCAAGGCTGAATCAAGAGAAAATAACTACTCACAACTAAACCAAAAACCTAAATAAATACATATTCAATCTAAAATATATTTTTTATTTTATTTTTTATGGACAGACAATCACATTCTTAATCCACTCATCCACTGGCCTGTGGGGCAGCCTGTCCACAAGGGCGTCTCAGAGGGTCCAAGAATAGACCCAGAACACAACTTGAGGGGAGTAATGCCAACACACAGGCCTCCCAAGGCATCAGCGCCAGTCAACCACCTCCTGTGTCACAAGCCAGAACAACCAGCTTAAATCACAGGCAGAAGCCACTCTAAAGGCCTGCTTCCAAAGTATTCAATACCAAGGTCATTGGGAATAATGAGGCTACATACACCTATACTGTGTACCCAGTTGTCACCTGGCCCCACACTCTGGATCCCAGAGTTGCCACCTCATGCCCCCGCATTTTTGATACATCATATGAGCCATTGGCCACCACCAAAGAGCAATATGCACCTGTGATGTATTCCACCATTGACAGCACCACCGCAAGCAAGAGTGATCCCACCTTCTACATGTAGGTCCCCATCCTGTGTGTTGAGCCTGATAGCCAGGATGCTGCAGTATCCGCCAAGGGCTGGCGTCAGTTGACAGATAGTGAGTGTGAACTCTCCTCAAATGCTTGAACAGGGGAATAGCAGTTTGTGGTATTTTGTCCCAATTTGGTGTCACAGCCAGATATATTGGCAACCTCAACACAAAACGCAGTGACACCAGTCAAATTGCAAAATCTTCCAGGGCAAAAAGACAGCCCAAACTACTACAACCCATGTACATCAATGTAATAAAACAGTGGGTAGCCAAGGATTGCCACCTGGAATCACTTACTGTCCAATAAATTCTTGCCACTGAGTTTGGGCTTTCTGTTTTGAAAAAGCTTGTTTAAAAACCATGGTCTATTTTGGCTTCTCACAGAAAGTACTGGCGATTTCTCTGTACAACCAAAATAGTGAGAAGACAATCAAGGTTTGCTGCATTTATGCCAAAACCTATCTGTCCCTAAAGGAGACTGGTAACATACAGTTCTTCTATATAGATGAATTGCTATTTTTTCCCTCACTCAGGTCTAGGAATGGGTGGGTTGAGAAGGGGTCCAAGGATATTCTAGTACATTGTGCAGCTGTCTGTTCCCAGACCTATTCCATGGTAGCGCTTCTTGGTCCCTGCAGGTTGAACCAGTATCAAATGATTAAGGGCTCTCATAAAAGCAGGAAATTCCTTGATTTTCTCCAAACTGTCAAATAGGGTGGGATACACCATCTAGAAAGACGCCATCTCAAAAAATGTGTCCAAAAACGCCTTCTCAAAAACAACATCTAGAAAGATGCTATCTCAAACCCTATCCCAGATTTCTGGCTAAACCACGCCAGATAACTTAAAATATTGCTAAAAGCCCAAAATAATTTTTAAAACTATAAAATTAACATATAGATAGACTTGAAATCATCCAAGGATTCCAAATCTGCAATAAAAATGTGAGGTCAGCTAATACTAACTATAGTGCGCAAAGCTCCAAAGTTGACACATCCTATAACAGTGATATTTTTGTATTAAATTTTAACTCTTTATTAAACATGTATGTACTAAAAATAAAGTTAAAATCAAATATTTGAAAGAAAGAAGTTTAATTTAAAAGAAGTGATTGTACATTAGATCCAAGAGCTGTGACAATGCCTTTGAGATGGGCAAGGCAGCCTTCTCTGGTGTAATAGGCCAAAACCTCCTTGGTAACATTTGCAAACTTGACCTGCTGGCCAGCATGCTTGGATACAACAGCTTTGCCTTTGGCAGCCTGGGAGTATAGCTGATCTCCATGAGCATGCTGAATCTACAGCTTGTTGACAATCACATTGAACATAGGCTTTTTTACCTTAACCAGGCGGGAAAATTGATTATGCCAACCTTCAAGTGATGAGGTGGTCTTAGGTACGCCTTCTTTGACCTGCTTATAGCAGTTCCAATTAATTGAGTTGCCGCCCTTGCAGATGCAGCAATGTCCCTGGAATGCACCCACCCACTGATGCCCAAAGTACTGGATAAAAGGAACAAATGCTTCTTGGTTCTCAATAATATAATTGTTGTTGAGAAGCTTGTCGTAAATAAGGTTGCCCTCTTCCTTTCTGACCATAGCCAGAGCAGCAAAATAATTGAAGATCTTTTGGGCCTCCTTTGTACCATCTTTAAATACTAGCTTATTGAGGGCTGAGTTTTTCATCAGGCTCTTGCGCAGAGCCTGGTGGTAGTGAAAGAAGCAGCCTTGGGGCCTGCTCCTAAATACCTTGACAAAGGTGTTGGCCTGTGCAGCCTCAAAGTCAACCATTAATGTGGTATGGTAGGGAAGGGACTCTGGAGCCTTTTTGGTTGTGGCCTGTTGGTCCTGGGTGGCCTCTGGGCTGACCTTCTTCTTCTTGTGGTCCCTTTTCTCAGTTGGCTCTTCTTCAAGCGTGGGCATGATGGCATCGAGTTTTTGCTTGAGTATATCCAAGGCGTGAATGTAAGTCTCTTCCCTTTTATTAGGGAGAACAAAGAAGACAAATGGGATTGTGTGTTCATTGACCTGACCATGGATGGCCCAAAGCTTATAAAATAGCTTTGAACAAGAGGCAAAAGTCCCATTGGCAAACCAGGTATCACACTTTAAAAGGCGTACAAGATCCTCTTGTGTTGAAAAGCACAAAATATGGGTATAGTGAACCTTGCCCATCATTGTGTAGCAGAAAGGGCTTGCCAAGCATGGTAGTCTTCTGGACTTCTGAAAGTACAAGCTCATTTATGCTCCTAGCGCTGACACCAATATTGGCATCAATTGACTGTTGATCAGTTACATACTGTTGGAGTCTGGTCTTTTCTCCAACCTCATCTCACTGATCCTAATCCAGGTAAAGGAGAGCATATGTTACCAGCTCAGTTGAAGTCAAGTCCTTGTTGAAAGGAATGGATTGGAAAAGGTACCAGTGCATAAGATAGTAGAGATTCATATCAGAGCCCAAAAAGTCATGCTCAATAGTGAGCTCCTTGACTTGGGTAAACCCAATTGTAGTTACTCATGCGGGGCAACCTGGACTATCATACTGGCAGTGATGGTGCACCATATTTTTTCTCTGGTCATTGCATGTGAAAAGGAAGCAGTCCTTGACAAAGCCAGCACCCCCTTCTTGGTCATAATGGGAAAAGAGTTGGAGAAAACAGCCGGAACGTTAAATTGCCTGTTGACGTTGCAGATATTGGCAACTTCATGTAAGTCCCACTCTAGGATGGGCTCCTCCTCTGAGGCTGCAGAACAATGATCACCAGAGTTGTTTTCAGAGACTCTTTAATTCTCATCATCATCATTGAAGTGGACGTACTTCTCCTGGGGATCAGAGGGGGAGTAGACAAAGAGAGAGTGGGGAGGGGTGGGGCTATCAGCCTCAGGCTTGGGGGAAGGCGTGGGGGTCTTGGAAGGCGTTTTTTCTTTAGGAGGCTGCTTGGAGAGGGTAGCCTTGGTCTTTCTTTCCTGAGCAGGAGTGGCTGTGCTCTTGGGAGCCTTGGGAGTAGCGTTGGTGGTAGGCTTGGGAGGCATCTAAGAGTTAATTTGCATCAGAAAAGTTAAAATTTAGGGACAATTTTTAAAGAGAAAAATGAGAATGTGTTAAATAAAAATGTAGTCAAAATTTTACATGGAATTGTAGAGAAACTCTCAAATTATACACCATGAAAATTATTATATTTTTTATTTAGTGAAAATTAAATTTTTATTAGTAGCACAAGTATACAAAACTGGGAGTTTTGACTGAAAACTTGCAAATGAAATGACGTTTTTAAGATGACGTAATTGAGAAAATGTAGCTCAAAAATATAGTGATTTTAACCATTTTTTATATTAAATTAAGAAATCTACAGTGGAGCTACTTCAACCGGGCCAAATAAAAAAACTTGAATATTTTTAAACTAGCTTATACAACTGGGGTTAAGAAGTACCCAGTTGTTTAGAGGATATCAAAAAAATATATGCAAAGTTTCAGACAGTTTCTTACATTTTTTAGTTAAGTGAGATTTGGTGCTGAATTATACATTTTAAAAGTGGAAACAGTCAATTTGTGATGGCGTGCTCTTTATAGCGTTCTATGAAACCATATGTTAAAACAGGTTAATTATTAGTGTCACATTGGTGGGCGCCACTCCAATTAAACGCTTTGAAGCTTAGTATATTTTGTAATGGGTGCATTTTGCACAACATAAATACTCTCATTACTAAATAAAATAACTATAACACATTGTGTTGTTGAAACCCAAATAGCAAAGTCTATACTATTGATGAGGAGCGCCTTTTGGGGAAGCTTCAAATATGGAATTGAGAACAAAGAGAAGTATATTTCATTAGATAATACTTTAGACTTATATAGCTTTAGCTGTGGTGGAGATTTAGTTGGATCAAACCTAGGGGTTAGTCATGTGCAGGATGGGTTTGAGTCACTGGATACTTGGACAGTCATATGATATTGCTTGATTGCCATTTCTGGTATTTCAAACTGTATATTGGGAGGGCACCAAATTGGGCAATAGCTGTATGCTGAGTAGGTTGGCAGTAGCCAGAATACTTGTACATCCAGATCCTTAACATTATGATAAGGAATAAGGCTAGCATATTAAACGTGGTTTTTTGAATGGCTGTATTATAGGGGATATTAATATAAAAGTGGATCTAATTTAGATTGATTTATTATATGGAGTCTTAAATTAATACCATACTTAATTCCCAATTAAAAAGGAAAAGGCTTGGATTTATCACATAAAAGTATGATTTTATAGACAAACAGAATCAAAGATAGCACTGTCACGCTGTTTTAGTAAAAGCTAAGGCACCACAGCGCTAACCAAAAATTATCTCAGGTGCTGCAGCGCCAACTTGGGAAAGTCTTGGGTGCTGCAGCGCTGCTTTTCAGTGGGTTGGATTTTGTCATTACAATTTTGAGTCTACTACTTATCCAAAATATCTTTTTTCAATTATCTTATTGAGACTAGTGCTTAGAAATATGATTAATAATTATATCAACATTTTGGGGATTCAAAAATGGTGCCGTGGCAGTGCTTGATGTAAAAGTAAAGCAGCGCTTTGGCATCCAAATTTTTTGCAAGACAGCGCCTGGAGTTTTTTTGGGTGGCGCGGTGACACTTTATGCATGATAGAGACAGCGCAGCAGCGCATGTCATTAGGTATTCTGCAGTAATAATCCAAAATCTACTGCCAATTGAATGTATATAAATTTTATATTATAAATTTGTGACAATGATGTTGCAGTAATTCTATTCTGTGAGCTCTGTCATGATTGGCATCATTGATTTTATACTGGTAATTTATGAAGTTGGCTGCTGTAATCCTAATCTGTGGGCTCTGTCATAATTGGCATCATTGCTTGGTCAAAATTTCTAACATATCCTCTCCCACCTGACCAAACACTACTTTCTTTCTTCATCAGATGAATCCCAACTCCAGCAGCAACAGCAACAACAATATGCACCAAGCCTACAACAAAATGATGACTTCAATGGACAAAGCAGAGCAGCGCGCTTTTCAAAAAATGCTGTGCTCAATTTGTATTGGTTTCTTGAATCAACTTTGGGCCAGTGACTCTCATTTTTGCAAACAGGACTGCACAACCACCATGGCTGGCTCTAAGCGCAGTACTGCGTCAAACTCAAGAACTGGAGATTTCCCTGATGAGGACTCCATGTTTGAGGAGCCTCTTCCTATCAGCAGTGCGCCTTCCAGTGGCAATCCTTCTGGTGCTCAGCACCCCTTTCCTCAACGCATTCTCTCTACTGGTGCACCTCCCCCTACTCCATCTGCCATGCTCTGCGCCTGCTGCAACTCTAACAATGTGGTGGTGGACTACCCCAACCTTCTTAGCAAGTTTGGGATCTGCCATCATGAGGAGACAATATACAGCGTTGTACAGGCACTACATTCCAATGAAGATGAAATGACCCCAATTTGGGCAGGGGAGTTATACCACAGCCAATACAATGCCTCCTGTTTGGCTGCTGAGGTTTTTCTAGGGCTACAGTCAGCTGCTTTAGCCCCCAGTGAGATTTCTTTTCAACATGCTTATATCATTGCCATCCACAATGAGTATATTGACAAGGTAGTTTGATTTTGGGCTCTTGAGCTTGCCGCTGACCCATCCTTCCATCAAACCTTGGACTTTCCTGTCCAAGCCAATACCAACTGTTGCTTGTCCGCCACATTTAAGATGTATCTTCAAGCTGTTACCACTGGCAATGCTTCCCTTTACCTTCTTTTGGCTACTATAACTTGCCACTTCATGTGGTATCCTCCTGAGAGTTGCCAGCCCAGCCAGCCCGGGTATGCTGGTTGTTGCTTGGAGCATTACTGCTCCCTGGCTTACCAGCTCTGTGTCCCCCTACCCCTATCTTATTCTTACATGGAAGATGTGTTGATGGACTGCTTCACCATAAGTGCTGCGTTCTATGCTTGTGGTGGCTGGGGATGTTTGGTGTCAGTTAGTCAGATCTGACTTCCCTTGTGCAACTGGTCTTCTATGCTGCGCAACTCCCAGTTGACCTGGGCCCAAATGCTGGTGATCCTGGCTCACGTGCGCCAGCGCCTGGACAACAAATGCTATACAATTGCCACCCATGAGCGCCCAGTGAGCACTATTTAGCACCCTGCCAAGAATCCCTGCCCTGTCATGTCTTCTGCTTGGCAGTGTGGAGGTGCCTGCAACACAAGGGACTAATCCCACTGAGCCTGCCTTTTCCTTTTCTTGCAATAAACTTACTTTTGTTTATCCTCTTTTTTATTGTTTCTATTATTTTTTAGCTCTTATTTTTTATTATATTAAGTTTTTAATTATTGTAGTTATCTTCTAAATTTAGTGCTTATAGAAATATTATTGATTAGCAGAGTTTGTATGTTAGGGATTAAATCTTGCGCCGCTGCAGCACTAAATATAAAAGTAAGGTGCCGCCGCAGCATAAGAGTGTTTACAAGGCGGCGCAGCGGCACCTAAGACTTTTAAAAGTTGGCGCCACAGAGCTTTTTGTTTTTTTGAGGAAGTACAGCAGCATTTTAAGCTGGGTAGTTTTGCGGTTGAATTCACTAAGTTTTGGTAACCTTATTTTGATAACAGACTTTTTATTTTGATTCAAGATAGTGTTTTTGTGATGCAGTTTTTTGTGATGGCATATTTTAGGGCAAGTGCCTAAAGTCAAAGTGCAGAGATTGAAATCTCCAAATCAATAGATTTTTTTATCTTTGCACTTTTTTCAATAAAAATTTTCCCAAAAAATTAATATTTCCTTAAATTTGAATTTTTTAATATGTTTTTACTAGTAGCTAAAATCAAAAAAACCAAGTTCAAAGTACCCAAATTGATGTAATTTAAAACACACCTTAAATTAATTTGGCTTTCAAATAGAATTTATTCATCCTTTTGAATATAGGGAACAGAATCAAAAGTGCAGAAATCAAAGTCTGGAAGTCTCTTCAGTTTAATATTTGAGGCCCCAAAAATAAAAAATTAAAATATCACTTAATATTGATTCTATCACTATGTAAATGATCAGAAAAGCTTCATAAATATATTATACTCAACCAAATAAGCTAAAACCTATCATACAGGTTTAAAATCACCTGTAAATCATTTGATTAAAATTTCAGTGATTTTCATTATTTAAAGGATAGGGTGCTGAATGAAACAAATCTGATATGATCACTTAGTAAATTACTGGGTCTAGTAATAGAGTGCGCAAATCAAAAATGCTTCAAATCAGAATTCAAAACACACTGATTTAGTGCTCACCAATACATATTAAATTATGATTAGAATTTAATATGTTATTAACTAAGCTCCACTAGGTGTTTATAATCAAAAGTGCAGAAATTGAAAGTGCATTTAAACCAAACAAATGCTCTACTTTACAAAACCATAATAATTTAACCAGTGTAAGTTTAAAGCTTAAAATTAACGTTTTAAAGGTTAAAGACTTGCTTTAAAGCATAGTAGAGTTTCAAGCTATTTGGGTTAGTTTATAATAGATTTTTAAAAGGTTTAGTAAAAACTGCTGATTTTGGCAGTTTTGAAAAAATATTAAATTAATTTAATATGTTACTATGTTCCTTATGTTTTTAGGGAGTGTCAAAATTGAAGTGTGGAAATCAAAACTCCCTAATTGTCTGATCAAAACCCCCTTTTTGCTCCTTTCAAAATGCCATAAATTTAACTACCTCAATTAAAATATTTATTAAAACTAAAAAATATAGTAAACATGACTCATGCTTTCAGATTCTGTTTAAAAATGATATTTTTATTAATAATTTATATTCTTTTTACTAACCAAAAAATACTAACTTTGAACCATCTAGATGCCCCCTAAGTCAACTCCCATCAACCCAAAGAAGGCCACCCATTCCAGATCCAAGAAGCCTGGCCCCAAGACCAGCAAGAAGATCACCAAGAAGGCCACCAAGAAGACCACTGAGCCCTCCCCCTCTCCAGAGGAGGAGCCTTCTGAAGAGGAACCTACCCCCAGCCCCTCCAAGAGCCCAACTGGGCACAAGTTTGTCCACAGTCAAGAAGATGAAGAGGAGACACCCCCTCACATGTCAGAAGAAAAACATGAAGACCTGTATGACTCAGGAGATGCTACACCAACTGAGGATGGCCTTGAGACCTGGGATATCCTTAAAGTTCATAATATATGCAACTATGAAGAGGAGTTCTGACTGAAAATATACTGCCCATCTCCTTCCCAATAATGTCCTCCAAGGGAAATGCTGGGTTCTATCATGATGGTTTTATGTTTAAGTGTAATGATGAGAATAAGCACTTGGTGCTTCATCATTACAAGTGTGAGAGACCTGACTGCCCCTCCTGCCTGACTACAACTGGGTTCATCCAGTTTAAGAAGCTGAATAATCAGCACACCTGTCTGGAACCAACTGGGGTATATCAGCACCTAATAAAGTGGTACCTGCGCCAGAGGCAGCCTTTCAACAGGGGCCTTACCTCCCAAGAGATAGTCACTAGGGCTATTCAAAACTTGGCCAGTTTCCAAAAGATAGCTGTTGGTACTTTTGGATCCTTTCAAAAGTATGTGAGTGATAATCACTGGAAGTCTGACAATGTGGGCAGAAGTGCCATCTCCCTCCTGGAACTGGATATACCCAATGAGCTCAGAGTCACCTCCAAAGATGAGCAGTTTATCCTTCATGACAATGGTCCTGATGAGCATAAAAGAGCCATATGCTATGCCACCCAGGAGAACTTTAAGAGATTGATGACAGCCAATATCTGGTTGGCTGATGGGACCTTCTCATCATGACTGTTGCGTTTCCAGCTATGATGTGATGAATAGCTGTTATTGCTTAGCTCAAATAAAACCTTAGTTATTATTAAAGACTAAGCTAAGATAGATCTTCAGCCTAATGTGTATAATAAAGTATAAATTATTTAAATTTGATATTTAATTCATAATTCAAGGAGAGAGTTATATAGTAAGTGTCAGGGCCCAGAATGGGCCAGAAAAACCCTATGTTGCATAGGGTCAACACCTGCAATGGAGCAATTGCAAAGCCAAACAATTGCATTGTCAATCACACAGATTAAACCAAAAGGAAACTTTAATTCTAAGTGGAGAATTGAACCCTGGTCAATGCCAAGCCTGGGGATAATTTAAAACCATCCCAAAGCCAAGTGGAAAAGATTTTAATTAGCCCACACCCTCTGAAACCCAGAATTGGGGACTTGGGTTGCCAAATAGCCCAAAACTCCCCTGCCAGCTTCCCCAGGGCAAAAATAATGAAATGATCCATCTAAATGATAAATCAGGAGTCACCAATAGAACCCAGCTTGAGAATAATCCATTGACAACCAATAAGAAGTTGCCAGTAAGCCCAATTGAAGTTTCCCAGCAGGATATAGCTGGAAACAATGGCATCCCCTATCTTTGTTGATATCTTAAAATTAAACATCTTTATGCCCAGGATTCCTTATTTTCTTGCAAGATCTATCTACTCTTGCACCAATATAACTATCCTGTTTGCATTTATTTGCAACTCCACTAACTTTACAACCTCATGTATTTGCTCTTCCTGGCCACCAAGAGTGATCATTTTGCCCTCCATGCTGGAGATCCCACCTAATCCTCCCTTATCAACTGTGTCTCCTGCCCAGGACTTTAGTAAGTTGGGTTTTGTCTATATAAAAGTATTGGGGATGACCAACCAGGCTGTGTCCCATACTGGGAATTGGAAATCCCTAGCTACTGTAGTCAACTATCTGGCCAGGATTGTGCATATTGTGTTCTTGGCCTTCCAGGCCCAGCCTGCTTCCCCTACAGGAGTTCAGCCAGATTCTGGTATGGGCCATGACCTTAAGGAAGAGATTAATAGGAGCCATAGAGCAACAGGATCATCTTTTCCACAGCCCAGTTCCTCTGTTACTTAGTCCACTATTTTTCTAATGATTGTATGATCATTAGTTAATATGACCTAGAAGTGCAACTTAGTTGATTGATTGGACTAGTTATCATCCAATACAAGAGTACTATTGTTCTATGGCTCACCAAGCTTAATGGGTCAATATTTGTTACAGTGAAGGCTAGTTTACAACCAATCACTTGACAACATTTCCCCCATTAAACTAGACATTACTGTAAAAGTCTATTAACCTCCTTCCATATGGTAAATTGACCAAGAAGAAACAGTAAGCTATTTGTACGCTACACAGATGTTCCAGAATAGAGAATCAGCAAAGCCCAAAGGGGAGTATCCAAAATTCCTGTTGACAATGTACTTATCCACTCACCTGTGCTGGTCTAAGAAGAAGCTGAGTTTACTAAAATTCTAGGCAGCAAAATAGACACAGCTCTTCATAGTTTATCTAGTACAGTCTCATATAAACCAATAACACCATCAAGTAGTTCTGTAGTGCAAGACTCTGGTATGCCTACTTCATTGCAGATTTCTACTATTGCCAAGAAAAGGAACCATACTAGCAAGAACAAAGCACATACACCCGTGCCTACTAATAGGACCAATGAACCTGTGCCCAGCTTGACCAATCTTCTTCAAGAGTTGAACAAGGATGAAAGGAGCCATTCTCCCGTGATAATACAAGAGGATAGTCAAGGTTCCTATATCAACATGGTTGCTTTCCTTTGTTGGGAAAAGTTGCCTACTCTGCATTTTTGTGGGCCCGTAGTTATGTGATTGACTCTTATGTTGGCTCTGGAGAACCCTTAAATGATCTCCACAAAAAGGCTCAAATTAGGGAATAGCATTAACTGGCATATACCTAGGGTGAAACTTATAAGGTATGCCCAGTTATGCCTTCAGGACTTATCCTTCAATGGGGTATACTTGACAGACAATCAGATCTCTTGTGCTCTCAAACTTCTTGAGCTGGTTTCTGCAGCGTGGTCTGATCCTTGGTCTGCTGTTAGCCCTGTGCTCTTGTGGCATGGTTCAGATAGTCACAAATATTGGTTGCAACAGGCTATGAGTACTACCTTGGAACTTCTCAGTTATAGTCAGGCAGGAAGTTGTCAGTCCATGACATTAGTTGGAAACTTGGTGCTTGGTAGCTCCAAGATTGTTTATCATCAGAGGCTACACTATATGCATGAGTATGTTGAGTGTCTTCTTGGAGTCATGTACTCTGTTAGAGGTAAGAAACCAGAGAAATATGCACAGCAAGAAAGTCTTCTCTGGGAATGCATCTTACTTGGGCTTGCATTCCCTTATTCTATTGGCATAAACCGTGTCAATTTTCTTCCTGTAGATGAGTCTCCTTTTCTTCCCTTTGGATTCTGCTGGCTACCCAATATTTGGATAATATATGCAGCTGTTGCCAAAGTCCTCATCCAGTTGTGTATGGGTTTAGAGGCAATAGTAACTTAATAAAGCAACATTTGCCTGACCCGTCCTATTATCTTTTACTATAATCATTATCTCTTTCTTGATGCAAGAAGGATAACAACCCATATACTATTTTCATTAGGGTTTTCTTTTTACAAGTTGTTATCCATAATGGGGTTTATGTTTGACCACTTGGATCCTTGCACATATATTGCACATGGACTCAAGCAATCAATTGACCTGCTTTCAGATCCTTGAGAGTATAACTATCTACTCCCACTTTCTGGACTACTTTGACCAGGCCGTGTCATAGCAAGACAAGTTTGCTTTCACAACTGTACCATAAATTGCTGTAGAAGGATACTAAACTACATATCTTGTATTCAGGGAGAGCCAACTGAGTCTTTTCCACACAATTCATGTCCTTTTCCTTAGTTGCCAGATTTGTAGAGTATGCTTAAGACTGTAGTTTGATCAGTGTCTGTGCTAGTTTCTTTAAATAGGCATCAGGAGAAAGAGGGTCTCCAGTTTTAACTAAACTGTAGAGATGGGGAGAAAGACTTGGCTGTCAGCCATAAAGAAGCTGGAAAGGGATTTTTCTGGTGGCCCTGTGAAATCCTATATTGTAAGAAAAAGTAGCTGCCAGAAGATAAGTATCACATTTCATTTCATGCTGATGACTCAGCTTCCTTAAGATCTGTACAAGACTTCTGTTAGTTCTTACTATCATTTCATTTGTTTGGGGATGATATGGGGTTGAAAGGGTACCACAAATACCCATAAGTTTGTTCAGCCTGAGTATCATGTATCCCGTGAAGTTTGTCTCATTATCTGTTAGCAATGTCTGTGGGCAGCCATGTTTATAGAGTATGTTCTCCAGGATGAACTTGGCTATGGTAAGCGCCAATTGATTGGGAATTGCTTTTGTTTCTACCCATTTTTTAAGTTGATCTACTACTACAATTATGAACTTGTTATTGCTAGCAGTCAGTGAAAGGTGCCCTACTATGTCTATAGCAACAGTATGGAACGCAAAGCCAGGTTGGATTAATTGGTATTGATAGCGCAAGACCTTTGGTTGCTCTATAGTACAGTCATGGCAAGCGGCCAGGGTTTCTGCTACATCTGAATGCATTACTTCCCAGTAGCAATGCTGCTGTAACAGATTGAGGGTCTTCTGGATACCACAATGATCCACAGTACAGTGAGCTGATAATACTTCATCCGTAAGTAATGATGGCTGAATATAGGGTAACCACTTCCCTTTATACTGCTTGAGAAGTTGTTTGTCTTTGGTGCAAGTATCCACCGCAAGAGCCTTCAGAATTTTCTGAATATCAAGCAGCTTCTCCCCCCACATAGAAGATTTCAGCATCAATTTATTGTAAATTTTGTCTGCTGCTGAGGAAACCAAGGCTATGGTAGGGAGTTGTGAAAGACAATCTGTGTTCTGGTGCATAGCGCCCACGCAATGAATTATCTTTTAGTCATAAGCTTGTAGCTTAATAGCCCATTGTGATAGTTGTCCTTCAGGGTCTTTCAGGGGTTTTAACCATTTGAGTGAGGCGTGATCAGTTACCACAATAAAGTTTTCTCTGTGGAGGTACACTCTGAACTGTTGACAGGCATAGATGACTGGCAGGCATTTCCTCTCCAAGACTGTGTAATTCTGTTAATGGCTATTGAGTTTACAGGAACAGTACCCTACATGATGGTCTTGGTTGTCATTGTCCATCTGAGAAAAAACAGCACCAATTGCTGTTAAACTAGCATCCGTGTGCAAAATGAAAGGACAATCAAAGTTAGGGTATATGAGTACTGGCTCAGTCACTAGAGTGGCTTTCAAGTCCTCAAAAGCCTTCTGGCGTTGTCATAAAAGTTGCAACAAAGGGTTGCTAGTTTTTACAAACAGTTAGTCAGTGACCTAATTCTTAATACTATACCTGTTGATGGTATAATGATAGCCTATGAAGGACAGAAGAATAATAAGGTGTATAGACAAAACTGGTATTTATTTAGATATTATCACACTTATATAGTGTGAGGCAGGGGAATTGCCACCAGAGGCAGGGAGGCACAGACAGAAAGACTTCCCAAATGGAGGAGAGTGGATTGGCACAGCTAAAAGTCCCGCGCAAGAGAACAACCACTTCCTTGCGGCTTTCCTTAAGGAGGTAGATATAAATAACTTTGTTGTTCTATTTATAATCCCAGAAGTGAAGCCCATGCCTTGTGTGCATTTGAAAGGCAAATTGAACACCTGTTTTAGGGGCATTTTAAATGTCTTTATCACTAGTAGAATCAAGATGCAATAGCGCAATTACGCAATCTTTCTGTTGCTTGATTCCTAGATGGACAACTTAATGTCTAATCCATTTAATCCGCAACATTTCCCTCCACTGGATTAGACAACAGGGTCAAGAATGGCTTGGCATCTCTAGGTAGCGGCTATAGTGTTGGGGTCAAATCACATGTCTTGTTAGGTGGGGGTTTGTTGCCCAATCCTTGGTCATTGGGTTTGTGGATCTGTAGGCAACCAGTTGTGTTTCTTGGCTGTCATTCAGGTGGTAGAACAGTTGGTGCAGTACTGGAAGACTCTTGTCAGTCTCAAATAAACGCCTTGTTTTTTCATTCTTATTCCTCATACTTTGGTGCAATACTATTGCAAACAGGGCAACAACCCATGGAATTTTTTAATTAGGCTTTTGTTTTTTCTGGTTGTTGTCCTCATTGGAGCTTACTCTTGGTCACTAGGAGCAGCACACATATACTGAGTGTGTACTCTAGTGATCAATTGCCCAGAATGGGGCTCCTTAAGGGTGTAGGAGTCAGGGCCAGTCTTCTGGATAACTTGAACTGGGCCTTGCCAAAGGGAGGCAAGTTTGGGTTCTTGACCATACTCCCTATTGCTAAAGAAGTAGACTGAGTCTCCTACCAGGTAAGTGGGTAAGGCAGGGCGTTTGAATGCAGCTTGTTCTAGGTTCTGAAACTTATGGTTTAATTTTACAGTGTAGGCCTCTGATTGCAAGCAAAGAAGAGTTTGAACCAGCTTGTTGAGGTACGCCTCTGGGGACACAGCCAGGCTGGGCTTTACCAAGGAATATAGTAAAGGGGAAAGTCCTGGTTGCTGGCTGTAGAGAAGTTGAAAGAGCGGCTTGCCAGTGGCCCAATGGTACCCAATGTTATATGCAAAGGTGGCTGCAGGCAGGAAGGTATCACATTCAGTCTCATGTTGATGACTGAGCTTCCGGAGTATCTGGACCAGGCTCCCATTAGTGCGCTCTGCTATGCCATTTGTCTGTGGGTGATAAGGAGTGGATAGTGTCCCACGGATTCCCATCAGTTGGTTGAGGCAGGGGATGATATAACTGGTGAAGTTGGTACCATTGTCTGCCAGCAGGATCTGGGGGCAACCATGTTTGTATATGATTTTCTCCAGGATGAACGTGGCTATCACCAGTGCAGATTGATTGGGAATTGACTTGGCCTCTACCCATTTAGTCAGATGGTCAACCGCCACAATGATGAACTTGTTGCAACTGTTGGTAGCTGACAGGGGGCCCACTACGTCAATGGCTATAGTGTGGAAGACAAACCCAGGGTGTATAAGTCTGTGTTGAAACTTAGCAACCTTAGGTCTCTCAATGTTGCAGTCATGACAGTTGGCTAGTGTATCCAATACGTCAGTGTGAATTCCTTCCCAGAAGCAGTGCTGCTGTAGAAGAGCTAACATCTTCTGTATGCCACCATGGCCAGTAGTCTTGTGAGCAGCCACCACTGAGTCCATGCGTAGGGATGGGCGTATGTAGGATAGCCAAGAGTCTCCACAAAGCTTCAGGAGTCGTCCCTTAGAGACCTTGGTATCAACAGTTAGCTTCTTGAGAGCTCTCTGTATCTTTATCAGCTCCTCCCCCACAAAAAAGGATACTCCATAAGCTTGTCATAGAGAATGTCAGCCATGGGGGATACTAAGGCAACAGTGGGAAGGCAGGAGAGACAGTCAGCATTCTGGTGGGCTTCCCCGGCTTGATGAATGATCTCGTAGTCATAAGCCTGAAGTTTAATGGCCCAACACGCCAGACGTTCTTTGGGGTCCTTGAGGGTCTTTAGCTATTGCAAGGAGGCATGGTCTGTTACAACCGTGAAATGTACCCCATGGAGATAGACTCTGAATTGTTGGTAGGAGTATATCACAGCCAGACACTCTTGTTTGATGACAGTGTAGTTCCTCTTATGAACATTAAGCGTACATGAGCAGTATCCAACAGGGTGTTCAAGTCCATCGGAGTCCAGTTAGGAGAGAACACCCCCAATTGCTGTCAGAATAGCATCTGTATGAACCAAAAACGGCTTGGCAAAGTCAGGGTAGGCCAGCACAGGGGCTGTAGTCAGTGTTCCTTTGAGAGCATTGAAGGCAGATTGACATGCTGGGCTCCAGAAGAATTCCTTGTCAGCTTGGAGAAGCTGAAAAAGGGGGTCACCCAGGGATGCAAAGTTGGGGATGAAGCAACAGTAGTACCCAATTATCCCCAGGAAGACCTGCACGTCCCGCTTATTGGCCAGGATCTGCATTTGCTCAATGGCTTCCACCTTTAGAGGTACAGGGCAGAGTTCATCTTGGCTAATGATGAGCCCCAAGAACTCAAGGTGCTCCTTGAAGAAGTTGCACTTGCGTGGCTTGAGCTTGAGATTAGCTGCAAGTAACCTCTGGAAGACTTCCTCCAAGTGTCGTAGGCGATCATTAAAGATTTGGGAGAACACATTAATGTCATCCAGGTAGACCAAGACTTTGGTGAGTTTGAGGTTGCCCATCACTGCATCCATAGCCTGTTGGAAGGTAGCTGGGGCATTGGACAGACCTTGAGGCATCCTTATGGGTTGGAATAGCCCTTGGTCAGTGATGATCGCACATTTTTCTTGATCAGCAAGGGGTAGGTCAATCTGCCAGTACCCACTGATAAGGTCCATGGCGCTGAAGAACTTGGCGCCACCCAGTTGGTCCAAGGTATCATCAATACAAGGGAGGGTATATGAATCCTTCTTGGTAAAAGCATTCAGTCAATGGTAGTCAATCATCACACAGTTGCTGTCATCCTTCTTTTTGACAATCAGGAGAGGGGAAGCCCAAGGGCTTTTACCTGGGACCAGTAAGCCAGATCCCAATAGCTTCTGAAGCTCCTTGTTAGCCACGGCATGATTGGCTTGACTGCGCCATATAGGTCTGGAGCAGATAGGTGGACTGCCTTGGGTGTCAATATGATGAGCAACATCTGCAGTCTTGCCCAGGTCATAATCATCCTTGGCAAATACATCTTTATACTGGGCAAAGAGATCCATAGTTTGATCCTTCTGCTCTTCAGAGAGGCCAGATAGAGAGTTGCGGCTTTTAACCAATAGCACCAGTGGTTGCTCACAGGGTGGACCCAACTCAGAGAAGTCCACAAAAGGGGCGGTCTCCTGCAGGTTGTCATGCTATTCCAGTTGTATATAAGTCATAAGTTGGTGTTTGGAGACAACCATAGCTTCACAACTCATGTTGGCAAAGAGTATGAGTACCTCCTTCTCACTTGGTATGAGGATGCCCGGTGCAACCCATGGTTCTAGTCTGGAGGCATTAGGGATGCCAAAGATTTCTCCATGAGTGCCAGCTGGTAGAGCCAGCAAGAGGCCTGTATTGTGGATCACCTGGACGCCAGGTGGGATAGTCACATTACAGGAGGCGTAGACTGGGATACCCTTGGCTTCCCCAATTGATAGAGGTAGCACCTTGACCTTCTTACTACACAGTGTATAAGCAACTGGAAGCTCTCCATTAGCGTACTCCAGATTGATGTAGTGCAGACGTTGTAAGGGCAGGTCAGACAGGCAATCACCATGATAGAACATGGGTATAAAATGGCCCAAGATTCCAAATTATGATCTCCATGGTTAGTCACAGTGCCATACTGAACCATGAAGCTAGTCCCAATAAGAATATCATATTTGTTTTTTTCCAGAACTATAGCAGGAGCAGTGACCATTAGCTTCCCAGAGCAAAGAGGGAGAGAAGAGTAGGCTCCTTTTGATCTAGTGGTCAGTGGCCCAGCAGTACCAAACTCTGCATGGTGGCCAAGTCTGGGGCCAGCTTAAGCTTCTTAACCAGCTGAGAGGATATAATGTTTCCAGGGGCACCAGTGTTCAGTATGGCCCAGACATGAGTCTTGTTCACTACCAGGTTGATATAGGTGCAATCCTGGCAGTCCTCTATGATCTCCACAATATTTGAGACCTGGTGTACGCTTAGTCATTTGAACTTCTCCAGGAAGGTAGCCATGGCAGCTCCCATAGCTGGGTTTACTTCCATGAGGGATTCTAGCGGTGCTGAGACGTTTACTGTGCGGAGCATCTTGGCCAGTTGTTCAGCACTGTTCTCCTCATGAGTTACTTCAATGCCTGGTTGAGCCAGTTGTTCAGCATAGGGTAAGGACACTGTTCTCCAAGCTATTTGGGGGATAACCACCTCAGGGCAAAGTGTAGTCCTATGAGTTCATGTGTTAACAGTGAGGACTCAATGGAGGAGGTCCTCTTGAACTCCGCCAGACTCTGCATCCTCATGTATTGGCTGGGGGTTGAAGTCAATCAGAGAGGGTTCATCCTTAGGGTTGATCCCAGAGGATGGCAAGGCAGCAGGCCTCTGATCTGGTTTGTCAAGGGGCAGTGGTATGGGGGGAGATGAGGGTGTCAAAATTACAAAGGCAGCCAAGGATTTCTCCTTGTCCTGGCTGCTTAGTAGTTTTTTGACTGGTCCTCATTGTCCTCCTCAATATCAGCGTCCTTGGCATAGTCCTCCTCAGTGTTCTTCATGCCTACATGATGGATATTTTGACCTGGATTCCTACATTCCCAAGAGAAGTGGCCAGCCATACCACATTTGAAGCAAGTACAGGGGCCATTGTTAACTGGAGCAGGCCCAACCTTGTAAGAAGGCTTGGGCATCTCAACAGCCACGCGGGGTCTATGCTCAGATTGCTGGCAAGGGCGGCCTTCAGGAAGAGGGACTCTGAACTCTTCCTTATAGGTGCGTAGGAGGCAGATCAGATCTGGCACAGTGTGAGCATTGTAAATGCCTGACTTAAGGGCCAGAGATAGTTCCCGGTTGACACGTACAGCATTAAGGAGTGCTGACTGCACATCAATAAACTGCACCACATTCATAGACAACAGAGTTTGAGCTTCAAGGTAGAACCTAGAAGTGAAGTCTTCTAGGGTTTCCCCCACCTTTAACTTGGTGTTGGCAAAGTCCATCTTACAACCAAGGAGTGCTTCTTGGCTACCAAATTCTTCTGTCAAGGCTCTAGAGACGTTTGCAAAAGTCCAGCCATTCTCAGGGAGACATGGCAAGATAATGGTTTGAGTCTCAGCATCCATACAGTTGATAATTTTGGAGTCTCTCATGGTATTGTCTGCGCCATACATTGAGTTCTGGTACAGATGTAAGAACATGGCCACATTGCTCTTGCGGTCAAACTTGGGTAGATTGACGGGCTTGAAGTTGTTGGAGCCATGTTGGAGGAGAGCAGGTGTGATCCTCACTGGAGAGTGGGTGAGACAGGAATGGCTGAGAGTAGAGGCAGCAAACCTAGCCTCAGAGGCGCGGCAACAATTTTCCTCTTGCTGGGCTTTGCGTTCACCTTCTCTGTATTGAGCAGCTCCAGAAGCTTCAGGGGTGGCCAGGACGTCATCCTCAGACTCCAGTACTGGCTCTAATACTTGTAAAGCGTTAGGAGCCAACCAAGTGTGGTCCTCATTGCTTTTGTAGCTATGATAGAACTCAGGACTAGAGGACCTCCGTGGACTGTGGTGACTCTTGGAGTTGATGGACATAGCCTGTAAGTTGACGGCCATAGTCTTACTGTCCATCCTATTCAATTGGATCTGGAAGGCGTTCAGGAGAAGTCATTGCTTGTCCAGCTCATCTTGGTAGATCTTGTTCTCCTGACGGTTGATATCTAATTCATCTTTCAGAGAGGTGATGCACTTTTTGTGGGTGGCAAGCTCAGCTTGGAGCAAGGCTATTACTTCCTTGTCCTTCCTGACTTGGGTCTGGCTGTTGGCTCTGTCATGCAATTGGCAAAGTTTGAGATAATCCTGAAGTTCTGAAACAGTGTGGTAGCCATCAAACAGGAAGGCAAGATTGGCACTCTGCTGGACCAATTCTGTCTGCATCTTCTTGTAGTGATCAAAGAGCTCAAGGATGTCTCAAACAAGAAGGGCGCTGAAAGGGGAGTTGTTGGTGGTGGCAGAAGTGAGGGTGAACAAGTGGAAGGTGGCAAGGCAGAGGGCTAAGACTTCCACCTCATGAGTCAGGCTTCAAACCATGGGGCCAGTCTCCAGCACGTGGTTTGTAACCACACTAATCCAATTGGCATCTACACCCTGATGGGCAAGGGTCTGTACCACATGCACTGGAACTAGCTTAGCTATACCCACTTTGATGGCATCAACCCAGTGGAGCATGGTATTCTGGGTGTTGGTGACTTTGGCAAAATACTGATTGACAGTGGTGAAAGTATTGCCAAGCTCAGAGTACAGAACCTGGAGGAACGTCTGTTGGTTAGATACCAGTATTCCCTGGTCATGCACTAGGCTTTGGATGCAGCCCAGGTGCATTCAGTTGTGGCATACAGCAGGATGGGCAAATTGGTGTAGGTAGTCCTTGATATATTCAACAGTACAGAGGTCACAGCAGAGCTGGTCAGGGTTGAACTGGGAGAGATTCTGAAAGTGACTCAAGGCGTTTCAGCAGAAGGCTGCTGAATGACCAGGTGTTCAGAGCAAGAACCATTGCCAGCAGCACTGCATCCATGGCGTGTATGGCATTACAGATGGCGTCCTTGGAAGGTGAAGAGTTGGCGTCCATCTCCAAGAGGGCAGGTGCTTGTAGGAGCAGTGGTTGACCAAAAACAATAGCCTGGGGGCACTGATGTTCTGGCATGAATTGGCTTAGGTTGGGCAGGCCATAGAAAGCGCCTGCTCTTTTCCCAGCATGGGCATTAGCAGCAGTAAAGGACAGTGCCTGGTGGTAAGGAGAAGCAGTAGTAGGAGACTGGGCCAGGGGCATTCCTCCCTCCTCATTGAAAGGACCGCGGGGGTGGGGGCTGTTGGTGTTGTAAGACATGAGCGCCAATTCGTAAAAGTTACAAAAAAGGGTTACTAGTTTCTACAAACAGTTAGTCAGTGACCTAATTCTTAATACTATACCTGTTGATGGTATAGTGACAGCCTATGAAGGACAGAAGAATAATAAGGTGTATAGACAAAACTGGTATTTATTTAGATAATATCACACTTATATAGTGTGAGGCAGGGGAACTGCCACCAGAGGCAGAAGGACTTCCCAAATGGAGGAGAGTGGATTGGCATAGCTAAAAGTCCCGCACAAGAGAACAATCACTTCCTTGTGGCTTTCCTTAAGGAGGTAGATATAAATAACTTTGTTGTTCTATTTATAATCCTGGAAGTAAATCCCGTGCCTTGTGTGCATTTGAAAGGCAAATTGAACACCTGTTTTAGAGGCGTTTTAAACGTCTTTATCACTAGTAGAATCAGGATGCAATAGCGCAATTGCGTGATTGTTCTGTTGTTCAATTCCTAGATGGACAACTTAATGTCTAATCCATTTAATCTGGGACAGGCATCCTGCAGTCCACGCAAATTTGACTTCATTTTTGTCATAAATGACATTTCAATACTTGTATTAAAAACCCAAGAGTTGAACCCCAGTTCCCTGAAGGCGGATCAAACCCTCCAGGACAGTCCAGGACCTGCTGATCCGTTAAGTCACAGGCTCAAATTGTTAAATTACTCCGCGACCTGCCAGCCTACTACGGAGGATTCCCTGAATAATTGCCAGTCTGCCAATAACTGGTGCCAATGAAGACCCATACCTACAAAGGAAATGTAACCTGACTAACAGAGGGTGGGGAAGAACCTACTACCAACCTGCCAAGAGCCCAATACTGGAGTTTCAAAATCAACATTAGAAACCCTGGAATCAAACCCTGACCCTCCAAAGACTAGTTGAGTGATACAAAGTGGACAGGAACCTACCCACTTGCTAAATTGCAAACCCAAGTTGACGAGTTACCCTGAGACCCGCCATTATCCCAAAGACAATTCCCTGAATGGTTGCCAGATTGATGCCAACCTTGAGCCACCAAAGAATCAAACCTATGCAGAAGTTGCAGCTTGCCTTAAGGAGGTTAAAACAAAACCTATTTTTAACTCTGCCAATGACCACCAGCAACTGCCAATCTTCCGTCCAGAAGGGGTAGTACAATTCAACTACACAGGTGACATAGTGAACAGTGGCGGCAGAACAAAGCATTGTCACTTCTATTTGCCAGAGCAGGCACAATCTGGATCTGCCACCCTCAAGGATCTAAGCCAAGATTCATTCCCTGCCAGTGCCTTATCTGTAAACCTGAACCCTGCAAAAATCAAAGAAGCAAAGTCCCATGGTATAAAAACCCCGGCAGTATGGTGATAACCACATTGTCATTTTTGATAATAAAGTTTATGAACCTTTGGTTTGAGCAAATTCTACCCTACCTAGTCTTAGTGATCTTCCATCTTAATTCCGGCCAAGTAGACAACCAGGTTGCCGCCCCCTCTAGAGACCAACCTGCTGAACTGCCCCAGGCATTATATTGTCCCCTGGGAGCCCCCTTTAGACCTGTGCACTTTACTGAATACTCGCACAACCCGGCCTACTTGGAGTTTAACTTGGAGACCATCCTCATTGCCAACCCCTTGGCAAGAACTAGAGAGACCAAATACATAGGACATGAAGGAAAGAGGATTGAGGTACCACCAAGATTGTTCAAAGACAAGTACAACTACCTGCCAGTATACTTTGTTCCCATGACTCTGCCATTAACCCCAAGACCAGACCGCCCACTGGAACCTACCACCGCAGCTGAGACCACCTCTACCCAACTGTTTGGAGTACTCTACATTACTTTGACAGGATTGGTGGATTTTATGGTCCCCAACTCCGGACCCTGGTCCTTACTCAGGCAATCTGTATCTTACATTATCAAGTTAGCACCCATTCTATGGTGGGTCTTACCTGCTGGCTCAGCTGCACCTCACCCCAAGACGCCCAATGCCTCTACCTATGACTGGCTTCCTGACAATTTTTCAACAAGTAAAAAAGTGAACCTCCTAGGCCTTCAAAGTTTGATATAAACCTTCTATAGTAACCAATCATTCCTAAAAACACCTGAACATCTCTTTTGTTTGAGGGCGTTTGCATGTGTGTGATGACTTTGACTTTAGAGGGAGCAGGCTGTAAGCCATCCTTGCTGATAATATAACCAATGAATTCCAAATATTTTTTAAAGAAGTTACACTTCCTTGGTTTTAGCTTGAGATTGGCTGCAATAAGGCGTTAAAACACTGCCTCCAAGTGGTCCAAATGCTGACTAAAAGTCTGTGAAAAGACATTAATGTTGTCAAGATAGACCAGTACACAAGTCAATTTAAGGTCACCCATCACAGAATCCATGGCTTGTTGGAAGGTTGCGGGGGCGTTTGCAAGTCCTTGTGGCATCCTAGTTGGCTGGAAAAGGCCTTGTTCTGTAATGATGGTGCACTTTTCCTGGTCTGCATGGAGAAGGTCAATCTGCCAGTATCTAATGATCAGATCCATTGTACTGAAGAACTTTTTGCCTTCCAACTTATCTAACGTATCATCAATGCGTGGCAACGGGTAAGAATCCTTTTTTGTGACCAAGTTCAACTTGCGGTAATCCATTACCACTTGATTTGACCTGTCCTTTTTCTTTACAATCAACAGTGGTGAAGACCAAGGACTCTTACTGGGAACCAGAAGTCCAGCTGTGAGTAGTTTCTGTAGCTATTCATTGACAATGGCTTGGTTGGCCAAATGTGTCTTATTAGCCTAGAGTGTATAGGGGCAGTCCCTTGCATATCCAATACATGTTCAACTCCCAGAGCCTTCCCTAGGTCTTGATTGCTCTCTGCAAAGACATTCTTGTATTTCTCAAACAGGTGTATGGCTTGGTCTTTCTGGTCTTCTGTCAGTCCATTGAGAGAATCATGCGGAATTAGCAATAGAACACTTGGCTGGTTGCACGGTAGTGCAAACTCACTACATTTTCCAAATGAGGTGACATCCATAATACTAGAGTTTTACTCCAGCTTCATGTAGCCCAGAAGCTAGTGTATCTTCACCTTCAGTGTGTTCTCAGAAAAATTTCCCAAGAGTACTAGAATCTTGTCCAAGGATGGCATGACAATACCTGGTAGGATCCATGGTTCTAGTTGTGAGCTATTGTGGAGTCCAGATACTTCACTGTGCATACCTTTTGGAAATCTGAGACTCAGGCCTGTATTGTTTATCACTTGGAACCCACTTGGGATGGAGAATTCACTAGAGGAATATAAGGGAATTCCTTTGTACTCTTTAGTGGCCAGCGGTAAGACCTTAATTTTGCGCTGACGCAAGGTGTACACTATTTGCATGTCTCCATTAGCATACTCCATATTAAGATAGTGGACCTTTTTTGTAGGAAGCTTTTTTGGTCTGTTGCTATGGTAGAACTTAGGTACAGAGTGGCCCAAAATGCTGAAGGTGCTATCCCAATGATTGATGATAGTCCCATAAGTCATCATGAAACTTTTTCCAATCAAAATATTGTAGCTTTCAATGTGCAGCACTATTTCTGGGGCTGTTAACACCAATTTACCAAAACATAATGGTAGAGATGAGTAGGCTCCTAATGTCTTTGTTCTGTCTGGTCCTGCAGTTCCAAATTCCTCTTTGTAGTCCAAATCAGGGGCAAGTTTCAGCTTCTTGACTAGCCTGGTTGACACAATGTTCCCAGGAGCTCTGGAGTCCAGAATTGCTCTTACTTGAAGTTTATAAATCACTAGTTCAATGTAAGTGCAGTTGTGTCTTTCTCCATAATGGGGAAAAGTGATTTTGGTAATCTTATGGATATCTAGCCCTTTAAACCAAGCAACAAACAACTCTAGAGCAGTTGTTAACTTGGGCTTCAGGGCTTTCAAGGTATCCAAGTTTGTGGAGACTTGTACCAACCTCAATAATTGAGACAACTTTTTAAAACTGTCACTTTTGTGAGTGACCTCAGTGTATGGCATGGAAAGTTGTTCAGCGTAAGGTATAGACAGTATCAATGGCTTCTTAGGAAGGTAGGCTTTCCGTACATGTTGCCTGTTTTCTGGTGACCACATTAAAAGCTAAAACTCTGTCAAGCAAGTCTTCATTTATTTCTTCTTTATCTGGCAAGTGTCTATCCAGGCAGGCTTCTTGATCCAGCAGGCAGTTGTTGCAATCAGGGATGTTGGGGTACAGGTTGATAGGTGGAGAGGGTAGATTACTATTAGCAGTCAGGATTTTCTCCTCAACCTGACTGCTTAGCAGTTTTTGACTCCTCTCCATGTTCTTCTCTGTCCTTGTCTTTGTCTGCTTGCTTGTCCTCTTTGCTGTCTTCCTGGCCCAAGTGACAGATATTAGCCTTGGGTTGCTTGCAATCCTGAGAGAGATGTCCTAATTTCCCACACTTGCAACATGTGCAATTATTTGCAGTGTTGTTGATTGGGGGTGTAGCAACGGTTTTTGACTTCTTTAATGGGTCCTTCTCCCAAGTCTTGCCTTTAGGTTCATTAGAGGAGACAGATGTGGATTTCTTGTAATATGGGAAAGGAACCTTGAACTGCTCCTTAAAAGATCCCAAATGGTGTATGAGTTCAGGGACCGTTCTTGCATCATAAATTTCATATTTGAGAGCAATGGAAAGCTCTCTATTGGGACATACACAGTTAAGAAGTGCTTCTTTTACATTGATAAAAGTAGCAGCTCCCATGGAAACTATATTATGTTCTTCCAGATAGAAACACTTGGAGAACTCCATTAGGCTTTCCCTCTTCTTTATCTTTCCTTCTGTAAACTCCATTTTATGGCAAAATAGAACTTCTTTGCTACCAAACTCAGCAATAAGGGCCCTGGACACATTCTTGAAGGTCCAGCCCTGTTCTGGAAGTCTTGGCATTATTATTGTCTGAGTCTCCAAATCTAGACAGTTAAAGATGGCAGCATTCTTCATGGCATTGTCTGCTCCATACATTGAGTTATTATACAGACAGAGAAACATGTGAACATTTGCCTTTTTGTCAAACTTAGGCAGATTTGTTGGCTTAAAGTTCTGGATAACAGAAGAGGTGCTAAAGTTATAGCTTCTTCTGGGTGGAGGCAAAGTATTCCTCTGAGTCAAGGTGCAGAATTGCGCTTCAGAAGCTGCCTCCCTAGAGTTGTTACTGGTCCTGGAAGTCAAAGCGGCGGCACCAGGAAGATGTGTCCTGCTACTATTCAATACTGGTTCAGCCACATATACCTTCCTCATTGTCTGGCCTATATTGTCCTTGTTGCTTTCATAGATATGGAAAAAGCAACAATCTTCTGACATTGCCTGTCTGGTGGTGGATAAGACACTTTGGCTTCTTCTGGTAGTTGTCTTTGGCCCCGGCTCTAACAAAGTATGGACTATGTGTACCTGAAGTAGCTTCTCTACTTGGCCTTATAGTAGAAGAATATTGCTACATTGTGATTGTACTTCTTGAGCCAGAACTTTAATTGTATGGTTGGCTACGTGCAATCTGTCTTCAAGTTTCTCAATACACAATTCCAGTTTATCAAACAACACATTGTTCTTTTCATGCATAGCCCAATGGCTATTACCTAATATTTCCAGATTATTGTGATTTTCTCTGTGAAGTTGTGGTTATGGTCAATCAGTTTTGCAAGCTTAGGGAATTCTATGTAGAAATGGCTACAATCAGAAAGAGATTGTTGAAGGCCCTTGTCAATCTTTCTGACATGTTTGGATAGCTCCTCCATTTCTTGTTAGATAATGACAGTGGCTTCATTGTTGGCTTCTGTAGAAGACCCATCATTGATCATTCTTAATGAACAGAAGAGTAACTAAACTTGCTGCATAGAAAGCAGAAAGTGGCTTCTACCCCTTTGACATGGTGGGTAACTGTGCCAAGCTAATTATTGTCCAGTTCCTCATGTTCAAGCATTGCTCCAATCATTGTGACTATGTATCTAGTCAGGCAATCCTCTAGCTGTGCTTAAAAGTTTGCAGTAAAGTTCTGGTGACCAGCAAAACTATTTAATTGGTGGCTGATGTTGGTCATGGAGCCTACAAGCTCATTTTAAAGGCATTGGAGGAATACTTGCTGGTTGTTTATCAAGTTTCCCTGATGTGAAATAAGGGAAAGTTGGTAACCCAAGTGGATTTGGTTGTGAAAAATAGTGGGATGTGCAAAGCTATGGATATATTCTTTTGCTTGCTCAATTGATTTCATTAGCAAACAATTCTGGCTGGGAGTAATCCCTGTAAAATTGCGGAATTTCTCCTTAGCTGTTATGCCATATGAGGGCAGTACTGCCAGCTTCTCATGGGCTTCCCTGCTTTGGTATGCACTGCGGTCCATGCTGCTTATGGCCTGCTCTAGCTGCTGCTGGGTAGGCTCTGCATTCCCGTCCACTTCTAGTGGAATTGTGACGTCAAGGTGCAAGGAGGACTGGTCCTCAATCTGGCAGGGGTATTGTACGTCAGTCATAAATTGACCAAAAGCAACAATCTTTTAGGCAGACCATCCCTTGTTCCAGCAAGGTGAATGATCTCTGTGAAGAGCCCATTGGGGTGGTCCTGAAGGTGTTGGAGAAAAGCATGGAGAAGGTTATCTCCATCACCTCCCTGCCCAAAAGACAAGTCCCCAGTAGGGCAACAAGTTGCATTGGACTGTTGTATCCTAGAGTGAGCACCAAATGTTGCGTTTCCGGCTATGGTGTGATGAATAGCTGTTATTGCTTAACTCAAATACGGCCTTAGTTATTATTAAAGACTAAGCTAAGATGGATATTCAGCCTATTGTGTATAATAAAGTATTAGTTATGTAAATTTGATCTTTAATTCATAATTCAAGGAAAGAGTTATATAGTAAGGAATATATTAATAGGAGCCACAGAGTGCCAGGATCCTCTGTTCCATATCCCAATTCCTCTGTTTCTTAGCCCACTATTATTCTAATGATTGGATGATCATTAGTGAATATGACCTCAAAGTACAACTTAGTTGATCAAATGGACTATTTATCATCCAGTACAAGAGTACCATTGTTCTATGGCTCACCAAGCTTAATGGGTCAATGTTTGTTACAGTGAAGGCTAGTTTACAACCAATCACTTCATGACAATGTCCTAAGATCTTTTCCCAGCTTTGTTGCATCCATGGGAAGTATGGTGATAAGGTTTTACTAATGGTTTACTTTCTAATGTCAGGACAAAATGAGGATGACTATACTCATGCCTTGGAGATTCTAAAGGGGAAGTTGGATCTCCTTCCCCCTATTGATGCCCCCACTTCTACCCCCAAAAAGAAGAATTCTAAAACCCCAAGCCAACCTGATGATGAAGAAACATCAGAGCCTTATCATACCCATCTCCTTGTTGAATTTGAACCTGATCAAGCCAAAGCCTTTAAAAAGGTATTTAATATCAAGCCTCATGGTTTCTTCTTCCACTTCCAACACTGCCTCAGAAGAAAGCTATAGAGCTTCAGTGAGCTCAACAGACTGGTTGCTAGATCAACCTCCCAGGAGCCAAGGTGGCCTTCAACTCTTTTTCTGCCATTGCCTTGATAAGAAAAGAGGAATCCAGCAAGATCTATGATGCCTTTAAGAATACCAGGTATATGGAGGACAATGCTGCTCTTATTTGCTCCATTTATTGATTACTTTGAATGCCAATGGATTGGAGAACTTGAGCCCAGATGCCATGGAAGAAAGGAAAACAAGATTGAATAAAATAAGTTCAAGTTTGTTAATAATAAGACCATGAAAGCTACTTCCTCCCTAGAAAGCTGGCCTAACAAGTTTGCCAACTGTGTTGAGGTGAAGAAACCCAAGTTTAATGTCCTGATCAACAAGCTCAAAGATTAACAGGCAACTAATGAAACTCTTTATCAGGAGTTTTTAGATGAACGCCAAAGTGTTTCCCAGAGCATCAAGGATCTCAACAGCTTTGAGATAGTAACAAAAAACTCCCTCCTTCCTTAAAACTCTTCCAAATGGCTCACCCATCTTGAGAATATTACAAAAGTTATCTAATATTCAAAATTAAATCTTGCATTGCTTTTAATTTCTTTTAGTTTTATGTTGTGATAATAAAGATTTTACCATACAAGTACAATTTAAAGCGGTTTTTGTGTAGTTTTATACTTTATATTTAATTGAATACAGTTACATATAAATTATAGTTTAATTTTGTTTTTAAAAGTAAAAAAGAGGTGCTTTTTAAAAAACAGATAATTTAATAATCTTTTTATTATCTAGCATATTTTTTATTGCAGAAATGAATTCCTTGGAGTCTCTTTAGTCTAGAATAGATTTTAAAATATATGTTTTTATATTAATAACTGTTCTTTATTCTGCTTCAAAGTTAACCTCTAGAAAATTGATTTTTGCACTTCAATCTTTGATATTTTTGATTTTTACACCCTACATAGTGTTTCAATTTCTGCACTTTTCGGGGGTCCCATTTTTGATTTCTGCACTTTCAACCTTAGGAACTATGACCTAAGGAACTTGCCTGTATTTTAGGGTGTTTATTAAGTGCTTTTATACTCAAAAAATCTTATTTGAATAACACTCTTTTTATTTTGATTTGAGATGCTGTATCAGAAACCAATATGTAAAAAATAACTATTTAATAATTTTTATTAAGTTTTTTTTAATTGTGCTGATGTAAATCCTGACGCTGTCTTGATTTTTTTTGAGATGGTGTATTGCACTTCAAGGAGTACCTCTGGATCAATTATTGTAGTACAACCACCATTGTTGTGCTTGATAATGTTGGGCTCCACAAAGTGGATCTGGTTGTTTCTGAGTTCCCACCCATTGACAAAAACAGCCACACCTCCAGCCACTGGCTTACCAATTGTCCAATGAGACTTCTCTTCCTCCCGCTATATTCCCCATTTCTGAATCCAATTGAGGAGGTGTTGGGTTGGATCAAGATTAAGGCAAAGAAAGGCCTCCCTCAAGACACCAAAGATCTCTTCAACATTCTTGAGGTCAGTAAATTTGCAATGCACCTGATATGGTGACAGCTTTTTACAAGTACTCCAAATCCTTCCTTCCCAAAGCCCTTGCCTCCAAACCAATCAGATAAATGGGTGTTCTGGGTTTTATTTGTTTTCATTTTTATTTAGTTTGTTCTTATCAGGACTTGAAAATAATACTCTATGTTATAATGGCCTGATATTGAATTGTATTATAGACATAAAAGAATTTGTACATTAGTTAAATAAAAAGGTTTATATTGGATATAGAGACACATATTTTTATTATAATGTACAAAATGTTGTAATGAATGTGAATCTAACAAATAAATAAATTAAAAAATATAGAAATAAATTAATTTTATTTGAATAAATGTGAGCCCTTTTTAGTGCAAAGTCTTTTTTTAAAAAGCCACAGATTGGGCCTTGTGAGTCATCACCTGATCCTTATTGATTCAGTGCCACTATAGCCATACATCATGAAAACCAATGATTTTCATGTATCTCTTACTAATTAGTACTTAGGATGCGGATCAAGCATATCAAATATATTTTTAAAATCATATTACAAGGGAAAGGTAATTCAAGTTCTAAACAATCACTTTTTTGAAACATAAGTGGAGCCAGTAGTTTGATGCAGATAAAAAGAGCTCATGTTGTTTAACTACATAATATATGAACCCATACTTGACAATCAACTAAATAAAAGATTTATAAATTTCATTTTACTATTAAACATGTTTGATTTATTATAGCTTCAAAATTATTATATACTACCTAACTATATATTACAGTAGTTTTGAAAGCTATGGCAACAACCAAAAATACCTCAGATTTAAACAAAATGATTTCAGATTTGAAAAAAATCCAAGTTGTACAAGATCCAGGATTCAATTAATTTAAAAAAATTCAGTTAAAAAATGAAATATCAAACAAAAAAACAAAATTTCACTAGCCCATTATAAAAAATTATATCAAACATCAAACAGCGTAGCTCAAACCACAAACAAAATAAACTGACACAACAAGTGATATGAATGGATGCTATTCTGGAGTATATTATAATCCAATCAGGATTCACATGAGGCACCAACAGAAGGACTAAAGTGAAACAAAATTTGGGCAATCTAGAAGCAAGATTCATCAAACATGAAACAAAATGAAGTCACACAAGATTTGTAGTATGAGCAGCCTAAAATAGAAGTACAACAGTTTTAAAGCCAATCAACAGCTATCTAATTTAGGGACAGAGGCATTTTATTCATTTTTATGGATCCTGATTTGTATGAAATAGTTTTGACAACCTTCCAAATATTTAATGGTGATTACAATAAAAATAAATCATAAAATCTTTAAACTTCTACTTTTAGTGATTTTATCCTAGGTTTTTTACAATGGCTTTTAACAGCAATATCTTTGACAGCGCCAGCAGCCAAGCCAGCTTCAATTGAGGCAAGGCTTAGAGCGTGGATGCACCTGTTTACACCCAAGCTTTTGAGGCAGGTGATGAGGAAGCCAGCCTATACCTGACCCCCAACCCCTATGGTTTTGACTTGTTCAGTAGTCATGTAGTGTCTAGCTCTGCCCCTGCTCCCGTACCCACCCCTGCACAAGCTGCCTGTTGATTAACCAATAAGGATGGCAACCTTGATTTGAAATAACTTCCTGCCACCAGCCAAACTGCCCCCTACAGCCAATCAGATTTCAGCTCCCCCAGCCCAGAGCCCCAAATGCAGAATAATTACTGCCCAAATTCTCCAGGAAATTGTGGCCCTGAACCTCCAGGGTCTGTCCTGGGATCAGATTGCTGACCAATTGAAGTTTACCCAGACCACCATAATACAGGAGTTAAACAACCTAATGAAAAAGGGGAATCAGATTGGGATAGCCAAAAAGCCCAAGAAGGCCCCCAAGTCCCAAATCACAGAGGTGTACCCAATAATGCTTGACCTCCTGCAGCGGGACCCCAAGCTTCCCTTGACCCAGGTCTGGAAGCAACTTGCACATCATAGTATTTGGGTGTCTGAGCGCATGGTGCAGCTCTGGATGTATGGGAAGGTGGCGTCAGTCTGTGTGCTGACCAATGTTGCCAGCAACCAATGGAATGGCGCTGAGGATTCCCCATATGATCCTGTCATTGAATCCACCCTAGTCAAATGCCTGACAAGTTTGTCTGATGATGTCATGTTTATCTCCTACTATAAGCTATTGATAGCTTTTGGTGATTTTGGCAAGCAAGGAAGAGCCACCACTCAAAAAGGAAGGAAAAAAGCCAAGAAAGGGACTTTCATTGATGCATTTCTGGCTGTTTCAGCCAAGGGTTCTGTCTATTATCAGACAAACCCAGACTTCACCAATGGCTACAAGTACAGCCACATCCTTGGTGGATTTCTCAACTCTGGGGATGGCTCAAATTCCAAGCACCAGGTTTTCTTGAGCCACCAGATGGAGGGTAGCTCCACTGCCCTTGAGGCCATCCAGCAACACAGGCACTAGGCCTTAGTCTACCCCGCCAGCCACACAGACATCTATCTGGGTGATGTTGTCTTCTTTAACATTGGAGACACAGTACAGGAGCGCCACCCTCAGGCTTTCAAAAACCTCTATCTTGGTGTCCTTGACCACAATTCACTCTTTGGTCACCAAATGATGGCTGACTTATTTGCGCAAATGGTTTTCCATGTGAACATGGGCAACCAATCACGTAAGGATAAGCGCCTCCCACCTTGCGCCACAACCATCTACCAGCCAATCAAGCCAATGAAAGAAGAAGAATATGACAAGCCGTATATGGCAGCAATCACGCAAAATCTTCCTAACCTTACCCCCACCACTACCCCTCATCTTCCAGCCCCACCCACCCAATCCCAGACCCCGCAGGCCAGCATTGCATTTATGTCCTCCTTCTCGCGCTATTCTGCCTACTAGGGATTACTCTTCCCCGCCCCAATAAACCCCCTGTTGCCAAACATTTTTATTTATATTATCTTTATTTTGTATTTCAATTGTTCATATCCTCTTTGTTTATTGTTGGTTCTATTCTTTATGTTCAGCTTATTTCTATAAAATCATATATTTACTATGCCATATATCTAGATCCAGAACACAGTTATCTTTAGCACTTTGCACAGCCCCTTGTGAAAATATAAACAACAATTTGGCTATCAGCTAAATTTGAATTAGGAAATTATAAATTAATTGTGTTTAGATAAAGTTGTTACTGATCTGAATTCAAAATCTTAATGATAAACTTTGAGACAATCATGAGCCAAGTGATAAAGTGATTGTTGTGACATAAAGGGTCACCCAATAGCTCTTTGATGCAGGTGTGCTAATTAATATGATCAGCTGGTTGTTTTGCAATTGTGTGCCATTGTTGCTGTGGCAAGTTGTTGATGGATAGTGCTCAATCAGCTGCTGGGTTAGCACTAGTCCATCAACAACTTGCCATAGCGGCAATGGCGTACAATGGCAAAACATCCAGTTAATCATATTAATTAGCGCACATATACCAAAGAATTATTGAATGAACCTTTATGTCACAACAATCACTTTATCACTTGGCTCCTGAATGGCTTAAAGTTTCTCATTGAGATTTTGAATTCAGATCAGTAACAACTTTATCTAAAAACAGTTAACACTATAATTTTATAATTCAAATTTAGCTGATCACCAAATTGTTGTTAATATTTTCACAAGGGGCTGTGCAAAGTGCTAAAAATAACTGTGTTCTGGATCTAAATACATGGCATAGTAAATATATGATTTTATAGAATAAGCTGAACATAAAGAATAAAACCAACTATAAACAAAGAGAACATAAACAATTGAAATACAAAATAAAGATAATATAAATAGAAAATGTTTGGTGACAGTGAGTTCTTTGGGGGGGGTGGGAAAGAGAGATGCCTAGTAGGCAGAATAGTGCAGGAGGGAAGGCATAGAGCCGCTGCTTGCCTGGGGGGTCTGTAATTGGGTGGGTGGGGCTGGAAGGTGGGGGTAGTGGTGGCGGGGGTGGAGGCAGGAGGAATTTGCGTGATGGCCACCATATACCACTCATGGTACTCCTCATCATTAATTGTTGTGATTGGCTGCTAGCTGGCAGTGGCATGGGATGGGAGGCTCTTGTCCTTCTGTGATTGGTTGCCCATATTCACATGGAAGACAATTTGGGCAAATAAGTTTGCCACCATCTGACAATCAAAGAGAGGATCCTGGTTGAGGACCCCAAGATAAAGATCATTAAAAGCCTGAGGGCGGTGCTCCTGTACTGTGTCTCCAGTGTTGAAGAACACAACATCACCCAGATGACTGTCTGCATGGATAGTGGGGTAGACTGAGGCCTGGTGCCCACATATTGTATGGTCTCAAGGGCCGTGGAGCTACCCTCCATCTAGTGGCTCAAGAAAACTCAGTGCTTGGAATTTGAGCCATCCCAGGAGTCAAGTAATCCAATGAGGATATGGATATACCCATTGACATTGGTGTAATCAGGGTTTTTCCAATAATAGACAAAAATCTTGGCTGAAATAGCCAGAAATGCACCAATAAATGTCCCCTTCTTGTCCTTCTTCCTTCTATTCTTGGCAGCAGCTTTTCCTTGCTCACCAAAAGTGTCAAACACAATTGATAACTTGTAGTAGGAGATAAACATGACATCATCAGATAAACTTGTCAGGCATTTGACTAGGGTGGATTTGGTGGCAGAGATCATATGGGGAATCCTCAGCGCCATCCCATTGGTTGCTGGAAAAATTGGTCAGCACAAAGACAGAAGCCATCTTCCCATACATCCAGAGCTGCACCATGCGCTTGGAAACCCATATGTTGTGGTGTGCAAGTTGTTTGCAGACCTGGGTCAAGGGAAGCTTGGGGTCTTTCTGGAGGAGGTCAAGCATTATTGGGTACACTTTGCTGATTTGGGACTCAGGGCCTTCTTGGGCTTCTTGGTTGTCCTGATAAGGGTCCCCCTGTTCATCAGGTTGTTATGAGAGAGGGGGGCTAAACTAACTAAGTTTGGCTCCCACCCTGGGGGAATAATCCATCAGGACACCATCCAGTACAGGACTGGTATGTCTGTTTGAAGTGGCGTCCACAGAGAGGACGTGGCAGATAGTTGGGGAAAGTAGGAATCCAGCCTCATCAGGATCATCCTACCAAGCAACCAGGAAGCGCGCTTGGGAGGATACTCTTTGACCCCAAGATCATCTTCTTGGACCTGAACACCAGGGTCCACAGAGAGGGAAGACAATGGAGAGTCTGAGCTTGGGGACACCAAAGGAACCAGATCAAGAGCAGGATACTCTAGGTTGTCACAGGTAAGGCTCCTTACCACGTTTTCATTAGTGGCCAGGATACCCTGAGCACGCCCAGGGATATCCTCAAACATTTGAATAAGCTGGTTGGGGTCACTCCCTACATGGTAAAATAAAAGGAAATACAACTCCAGAGATCTGGAGACATAGTCTATATCAACACCAAGACATAGCCAGGGCATAAACAACAAATTTTGCCAAAGGAACCAACATTTGTGACAGAAAAAGAAGAAAAACAAAAGAAAGAAAAACTTAATATTTTTGCAGATTTTTCTGAAACAAAAATGGAAATTAGAGAACTCTCTAACCACAGAAGTTGTTAAAGATAACTGTTGGGATAGAAGGGAAGAAAACTGCGGGCTATACACTTCAAAACCAGCAGCAGGAAGCGCCGCTTTGACGTATATGAAGACTAGGCAAAAGCAAAGCAAGCAAGAGACAATTTCAAATTTATAGTAAGTATTTATAAAGATCATACAACTAAATTTAAGGTTCAAACTAGAATTTTGAAAGCAACTAAGGTAAGAGCTCACACTAATACTAACATTGACTCTAGGGGCTCTGAAGACAACACGTAAGTCAAAGGAGAAAAAAAGGGTAAAGGAAGTACAAAAGCTTTACTAGCAACTTATAGAAGAGAAGAGCCAACAAAAGTGGGCCCTAAAATCTGTATTTATTTCAAAAGCTTTAACCTTTATTGATAATGAGCAAGCAGGGGACCAAAAGTACCCTGTCTTGGTTTAAGGGACTGGATTTTGAATTTGAAAGGTCACCTGACCTCAGTTGTGCATTTGATTGGCCAGAGTAAATTTATGTCAGAAATTTCAGGGTATTTGGATATTTTCTCATTACTTTCCAACCCAGCCTCCAATCAACTGATGCCTAAGGAGCCCTTCAGATTTCCATTAACTCCAACCTTAGTGGAGCTTAGTGAATTGGCAGGAGTGAGAGCAGAGTGTTTAGCCTTCAATTGTTTTAAATTAGGACAAAGTCAAGTCAGCAAATAGTCCAAATTAATCAGGGATTTCTCCAAAGTAGGGAAGGAATTCAAGGCGTTTGTATTTACCACCTGGGAGGGATATGCCAACAAAAATCTCTCATCAACCATGTGGGCTAAATCCTCAAGGGAATTAAGTGGCTTGACTGAATTTTGGGTGGTCTTCTTTGTACATTGGGGGGAAATAGTCCTATCCAAGGCCAAAGGGGGAGTAACTTTACAGTTGTTGAATTCCTGCATGACAGTAGCCTGGGTAAATTTTAATTGGATGGCTATCTGATCCCAGGACATACCCTGAAAGTTCAGCACCACAATTTCCTGGAGAATTTGGGCAGTAATGATTCTGCATTTGGGGCGCTGGGCCAGGGGAGCTGAAGCCTGATTGGCTGTAGGGGGGAAGGTTGGCTTATGGCAGAAAGTTGTTCTGAATTGAGGTTGTCATCCTGATTGGTTGGTTGGCAGTCAGCTTGTGCAGGGGTGGGTACAGGAGCGGGGGCAGAGCTAAACACTAGGTGACTGTTGAACAAGTCAAAGCCATATGGGACGGGGGTCAGGTATAGGTCAGCTTCCTTGTTACCTGCCTCAAAAGGCTTGGGTATAAACAGGTGCCTTACGCCCTGAGCCTTGCCTCCATTTAAGCTGTCTTGGAGCTGTTGGCTTGGCTGCTGGCGCTGTCAAAGATATTGCTGTTAAAAACCATTGTACAATAAGACCTAGATAAAATCACTAAAAGTAGAAGTTTAAAATTTTATGACTTATTTTTATTGTAATCACCATTCCATATTTGGAAGGTTCTCAAAACCATTTCATACAAATAAGGATCCATGAAAATGAATAAAAAGCCTCTGTTCCTAAATTGGATAGCTGTTGATTGGCTTTTAAACTATATACTTCTATTTTAGGCTGCTCATACTACACATCTTGCATGACTTCATTTTGTTTTGTGCTTGTGGAATCTCACTTCCTGATTGCTCAAATTTTGTTTCATTTTAGTCCTTCTGTAGGTGCCTTATATTAATCCTGATTGAATTATAATATACTCCGGAACAGCATCCATTCATATCACTTGTTGTGTCAGTTTATTTTGTTTTTGGTTTAAACAACACCACTTGATATTTGATATAATTTTATATAATGGGCTAGTGAAATTTTGTTTTTATTTGACAGTTCATTTGTTAACCAATTTTTTTAAATTATTTGAATCCTGAATCTTGTGCAACTTGGATTTTGTTCAAATCTGAAATCATTTTGTTTAAATCTGAGGTATTTTTGGTTGTTGCCATAGCTTTTAAAACTACTGTATCCCTTATTTTTTTCTGTGTTTTGTCTTTTGTTAGTTGAATTATCTGCTAAAGAGATTTGAAATTTGCCAATTTAAATAAACCAAAAAAGTCAAATTAAATAGTTGATTTTATTAATGATTTTGATCTTCACTCAGCTGAGTTGACCACAAATGTGATTTAAAATTTGGATCAAAAATTTGAAAATTCCATATTTTACGTTTAGGTTCTGAATTTACAGTATTTTAAAGCTAAAGAAGCACTTATGTGGAAAATTATAGTTGTTTTGTAACTGTGCTATTTTAGTAGAGTTACAAGGGAAAAATATCTGGGAACTAGATAATATTATTTATTGAGAGATAGTGTCAGGATACCAAGAGTACTGTGGAGCTCCAGCAGGTGAGGGAGGAGTCAAAGCAGGTACTGGCATGGCCCGCCAGATGATGGGACCTAACTTTACCAGATAGGAAATGGCCTTCTCAGCCACAGCCCAAGGCCCAGCTGCTGGCAAGGCAGAGTCAATCAATCCTGTGAGCGCCAGGTAAAGCACTCCCAGAAATTGACTGCTCTGGCCAATGGTATCAGAGGTGAGTGGAGATGACATGGTCAGTTTGGGTGTTGGGGGCGGTTCCATGGGTAACCAAGTAGACAGCAGGATTGTTGTACTTTCCGTTGAAGATCAAAGGGTAGATGGTGATTGCTTTGCCGCACGGACAATTTGGTAGGGTTCCTTGGGAGAGTTTGGGCGGGCGTACCACTGCAAGTCTTCCAATGTCCAGGGTTTGTGGTTAGTATTGGCAGGATACTCAGTGAAATGCACAGGGCCAAACGGTGCATTGTGTGGACGGTAGCAACAAAGGCTTTGGTGTAAGGTCTCATGGTCTGTGGAAGATGATTATAAACTAAAGCTTTCAACCCAGTGATGTTTATATTAGTCAAATACAAAAAGGTGGGCAAGGTCTGCAATAGCAACTGAACTAAGGATCCTAAAAGCTTATATGAGCTAAAATAAGGACTAAGACAATTTATTAACCCTAAGAAGATAAAATAGAGACCAGTCTTAATGACAAATGATTTGATTAAAAAGTCAATCTCTAAGTCTGGGAAATGGTCTGCACTAGAGGGAGGATTAAAGCTATTAACAATTAAATTGTGTGTGCTACTATAAAAACTACCTAACTGGTGAAGAATAAAGTCAAAAGGAATCATGGGACCAAAGATTAAAACTAAAATTGAAGAAAAACACAAGCCACAAAACCTAACAAATACCTTTTTGGGGTACAAGGCAAACAATCTCAACTTACTGTTAAGATTGGAAAACCAAGCCTTTTTATTTCACTTGGTTTGTGAGGTGCAGAATTGAGGTTAGAGGGCTAACCAAGATTGGTTAGGTGCTTGGTGTTGAGAGAAAAAACAAAAGCACATGTTTCCTGCAGTTTAAACTTAAAAAGTTAAACACCAAAGTAAAGGGGATGGCAAGGGTAACAGTGGTTGCTTAGTAGACGTATGAAAGCAAAAAGAAGGCAGAAGAGCGGGAAAAACCTGGTCCAAAAGTGCTGGCGTAAGCAGGCAAAAGCAAAAAGGTAATTTGACTTAGGACTTAATTGATTTAAACTAACATATAGATCCACAGTTTGAGAATTGTCCAGGAAACAAGGTAAGCTTCAAACTTAAAACTAACCATTAAATAGATAGAATTTAGCCAGTCAAGAGGGCAAAAATAAGGAAATGTTTTTAAAGCCATTAAGTGAAAAATAACCAAGAATAATTGACTTTGAAATTAAAATTGGTGTCCAAGGAAGAATACTAGCAGCTAAAATAATAAAGGAAAGTTCTGACAGTACTTCCCTTAGCTGCTAGTCTGAAGATCATGGTAGGCTTTAAGCAACTGTTGGCACTGGTTGGGGTTTCCTTCAGGTCCCTTGTGGATTCTTTAAATTCATAGCCCTTTCATAGGATGAGGTATTCTGTGCCAGATTGAAGGGTGTGATGAAATAGGATTCCTCTACCTCATATTCGACAGAGCCCTGGAAATGGAGAGGAGAGAATGGAGCCTTTGATTGGTGACTAGGAGGATGCTGTCTTAGCTTTAGAAGAAGTGAGCAATGAAAAACATTGTGGATGCGGAAGTGCTCAGAAAGAGATAGTCTGAAGGCATTAGTACCAATCTTTTCAGTTACTTGGAATGATCCAATGAAGCAGGGACAATTTGCAAGAGGCAACAATAACCGGGAGGTTCTTAGTTGAAAGGAGTGTCAAGTCTTCAGGCTGGATCTTGTTGCCTGGAATTCTTTTCTTGTTGTAGTGATCCTTATAATCTAGGATAGCAGACTGGAGGTGGGCAACAAGTTGGGTCTGTGTTTTGTTGATTCTGGTGGCAAGTTTGGATGCGGACTGTGAGCAGAAGTATCCCTGGAGGTCAGGGAGGAAGGGAGGAGTGTACCCAAGATTTGCTTGAAATGGTGTCATGCTAATAGATCTGTGGTATGCTGAGTTATAGGAATATTGGGCAATGGGGAGAATTTTAGACCAGTTGTCTTACTTCTCATTGATGAAACAACAGAGATACTGTTTCAAAGTTTGATTTGTTATTTCAGTTTGTCCATCATTCTGTAGTTGATATGCAGTGCTGTAGAGAGAGTTTACCCCAAGAGAGGCCATGAGATCTTGCCAGAATGTGGAGGTGAACTGGAGGGCCACAGTCAGAGATAATGTCAGGAGGGACTTCATGATGAGGAAAGATATACTTGACATGTAGCTCAGGGTTTTTTTTGGCGGTGACAGTTGTGTGGCAGGGGCAGAAAGAGGCTTCCTTGGAGAAACAGTTGACCACTACTAAGATTGAGTTGTACCTGCATACAAGGGTAGTTGGGTAATGTAGTCCATAGAGAGGCTTTGCCAAGGACCTTCAGGGATTGGGAGGGGACAGAGTAGACCAGATGGCTTGGAAGTGCAATTCTGGCTTCTGAGACATACTAGGCAGCTGACAACGTATTTCTTGGTGGTCTTTGCCATATGTAGTCACTAGTATTGTGAGTTAATGAGGGGCAGGGTTCTTTTATAGCCTAAGTTTCTAGCAGGGAGGGAGCTGTGGAATCCAATTGTGATTTGCAACTGCAAGTCCTTATTGGGTACCATAACCAGTTTGCGGAAGAGAAGCAGGTTGTTCTCAAGTGAATACTCCAAGGGGGGCATTGCTTTGGATAGCAGGTCCTAGATGATTTTGTTGGAGGCAGGGTCTTCTGATTGGGCCTTCTGAATGAAATAGGTGTCTGGAAAGTTGAATAAGGTTGACAAGATCTGATTTATGAAAACAGATGTGGGGAGGACTGCTTTGGTGTTGAGACATTCATATTCAGGATCTGAGTTGGCAGAGGTAGGGTGGCAGGAGAGTAGGTCAGGGAGAATGTTGAGGGATCCCTTCTTGTAAGTGATGGTGAACAAGAAGTTGGTAAGTTTGATCACCCAGCAAGCATGTCATTGGGATATACGACATGCCTGAGTGAAGAACAGTAAGTTCTTGTGGTACGTGAAGATGCTAAAGGGGTCTGAGGTTCCTTTGAGGTAACGGCGCCAATGCTTGAGAGACTTGATAATTGCAAGCAGTTCCTTGTTGTGGACAGGGTAGTTCTTCTCAGCAGGAAGATGCTTCTGGCTGTAGTAAGCTACAGGGTGGAGCATACCATCCCCCCATGCTGAAGAAGGACGGCACCAACAGCATAGTTGCTGGCGTTGGTCTCCAGGAAGAAGGGTTTATTAATATTGGGCATGAGCAAGACCAGGGGAGTGGTAAACAGGTGGCGGATCTGCTCAAATGAGTCCTGCACTTCAGCAGACCATTTGAACTCAACCTTGGTGGAGGTCAGATTAGTGAGTGGAAAGTCAATGTGCTGAATCCTGGGAGAAACTTGCAGCAGTAATTAGCAAGACCAAGAAACCCTCAGAGCTCTTTGTGGTTCTTTGGTACCAGCCAAGAGAGGATGGCATCAAGTTTGCTTGAAGCAATGGCAAATCCTTCCTTGGTTACAATATATCCAAGGAATTCAACTCTTGTCTTGAAGAAGCAACACTTAGAGATCTTACAGTAAAGATGGTATTCTTGAACCCTAGCCATGACTTTTCTTAGGTGATTAATGTGGTTGGAAGTGTTCTTGGAATATATTAAGATGTTGTCAAGATACACCACCACAAACTCATTAAGGAAGGGAAGGAGGACCTTGTTCATGAGGGCTCAGAATGTAGAGGGTGCATTAAATAAGCCAAAGGGCATAACCTTGTACTTGTAGAGGCCAAAGGGGGTTCAGAAAGCAGTCTTCCATTTGTGTCCTTTGGCAACACAAATCTGGTTGAAAGCTGCACAAAGGTCAACCTTAGAGAAGATCTGACTGCCTAAGAGGCAGTAGTGAGGGCTTCAGCAGATGAAATGGGACAGTGATCCTTGATTGTGACAGCATTTAGGGCACAATAGTCAATTTATGACTGCTTGAAACCATTGTATTTGGCAACAAAGAAGATTGGAGAGGAGCAGGGTGACGTAGAGCAAGTGATGAAACCCTTACTGAGCTTGTTGTTAATGTATTCCAAAAGCAACTTGTTGTTGGCATCAGATAACAGGATGATTCTACCGCAGGGTGGGTTTTCTCCTTCAGTCAATTTGATCTGGATGTTGTATGGTCTGTGGGGAGGTAGGTCACGGCATTGCTTGTTGCTGAATACCTCTTCATAGTTGCTTATGCAGAGAGGGATAACACTGCTGGCCAGAGCTGCCTCTGAGGAAGGTAGGATGGTGCAGGAGTTTAGCATCTTTAAGTTCCAAAAGCTAGTGGGGAGCTATTGTTTTCTTAAGAGGTCTAGGGAGCAGGGAATGTCATGTGTGTAGAAATCAACCTTGCACTATTGACATCTGATGGTGAGGCCAACTTCCTCACACCAATTGATGCCAAGGTAAACAGAGAAGTTTAGCAACTTGGAACTGACAAACTGGGAGTGGAAGGCGGATTTCCCCAGTCAGAGTAGAATGGGAGGCTTTATCTCAAAGGCTGTCACAGGCAGATTGTTGGGGCCACAGGCGTCAATCTTTGGGCCAAGTGAGAGCTTCAGAGCTTTGGCTAGTCTGGAGTCAATGTAGTTTATGTTGGCACCCGTATCCAACAAGGCAAAGGTCTTGATGTTGGAGACAGAGCCATGAATTACAATCCAGATGAAGGGCAGTGAGGACTTCTCAGGGGTTTGGATGTTATTGATCTGGGTATGGTTGGGAGAGCCTGTAGACTCTGATATTATTTAAACAGAGTAGGCTTAAGTTCTGGGTTAGGGCAGGGGATTTGTCTGGGATCTAAGCAGTTTGCCACCAAATGGTCACCCTGTCCACAGTAAGAGCACAGCTTGTTCATTTGTCTGCGGAGAGCTTTGGCAGCAGTCAAACAATATCTGCCATCCTCCTTTGGTTTGTATGCAGAGGCTGGTGAAGTATTGGATGGACTTACAGTAGAAAAGGAGTGTGGGGTGGTTGTCAGTTGTGTGGTAGACTGGTTGATGGTCAGGACTGGTTGAGGATGGGGTGGCTTTGATATAGTTCTGAACTATTTTTCCCATTTGGAGACTGTCTTCATGAGTGGTTCCGACTCTTCAGGAAGTTTGTGGTGGATAAGAAAGGCCTTGAGATTGGGGTTTAAACCAAGCATATAAAAGTCACAAGCTTTGGAATGAGTAGCATTTAATTGGGATTATATCTCACAAAAATGCTAGTTGTAATCAGTCAAGGACCCAGTTCCTTAGGTGCAGTTTGGGAAGCGCGTATTTGGGGTTGTGGCGGACTCCTCCTCAGTTACTTTCTTGGTGGTGTGTGCAAGTAGTTTGGATACAAAACGGTTGTAGCTCTCAAGGATAGAATGATCTCAAATAGATAACTCACAGAACCAACTGCGCATAGGGCCCTCAAGTTGCTTTGCAAGGTAGATAACCTTTTGAGAGTCTGAGTTGAACTCTAAAGGATATTCTAGGAAGTGGGCTTGTGTGAAAGCTAATAAATTAAAGGTGCTATCTAAAGAATTATATAATTGCTTAAACTTAGAAATGTTATTGAGTATAACAGTCTGACTATGGGAAGTGGAAATGTTCTCTGTATTAACCTTATTGATGGGAGACTTATTATTAAAAAATAAAAGTGAAATAAGGTATAATAGAAAGGACAAAGCTAAAGTTCAAAATAAGGTGACTGCTAAAACCAACAAAAAATGGTTGAGAAAAAAAGTTTAATTCTGGCATATTGCCATGTAAAGTTGAGATAATGTAAGGTCTCATGGTCTGGGGAAGATGATTATAAACTAAAGCTTTCAACCCAGTGATGTTTATATTAGTCAAATACAAAAAGGTGGGCAAGGTCTGCAATAGCAACTGAACTAAGGATCCTAAAAGCTTATATGAGCTAAAATAAGGACTAAGACAATTTATTAACCCTAAGAAGATAAAATAGAGACCAGTCTTAATGACAAATGATTTGATTAAAAAGTCAATCTCTAAGTCTGGGAAATGGTCTGCACTAGAGGGAGGATTAAAGCTATTAACAATTAAATTGTGTGTGCTACTATAAAAACTACCTAACTGGTGAAGAATAAAGTCAAAAGAAATCATGGGACCAAAGATTAAAACTAAAATTGAAGAAAAACACAAGCCACAAAACCTAACAAGTACCTTTTTGGGGTACAAGGCAAACAATCTCAACTTACTGTTAAGATTGGAAAACCAAGCCTTTTTATTTCACTTGGTTTGTGAGGTGCAGAATTGAGGTGAGAGGGCTAACCAAGATTGGTTAGGTGCTTGGTGTTGAGAGAAAAACAAAAGCACATGTTTCCTGCAGTTTAAACTTAAAAAGTTAAACACCAAAGTAAAGGGGATGGCAAGGATAACAGTGGTTGCTTAGTAGATGTATGAAAGCAAAAAGAAGGCAGAAGAGCGGGAAAAACCTGGTCCAAAAGTGCTGGCGTAAGCAGGCAAAAGCAAAAAGGTAATTTGACTTTGGACTTAATTGATTTAAACTAACATATAGATCCACAGTTTGAGAATTGTCCAGGAATCAAGGTAAGCTTTAAACTTGAAACTAACTGTTAAATAGATAGAATTTAGCCAGTCAAGAGGTCATAAATAAGGAAATGTTTTGAAAGCCATTAAGTGAAAAATAACCAAGAATAATTGACTTTGAAATTAAAATTGGTGTCCAAGGACAAATACTAGCAGCTAAAACAATAAAGGAGAATCCTGACATTTGGTTTTATCAACCAGAGTCTGGCTATCTATCCCAGTGGGTGGGTACTGACGCTTGGGTGTATTCAGATGGAAGAGTATCAAAAATATGTATGGAAATAGATTGGTGAACCAAAGGTTCATAACAACTTTATTTGGTAAGGATGACAATACAGAACTTTTTCAAGTGCTTCTGATTTATATACTTAATCACATTCAGGTGCATCTGGGCATTCTTCTGCTTGCTATCTGTGTGGAAAGGCTTGGCTTCTCAAGTTCTGCTGTTTGGTTGGCTGCTTCATGGTCATTTTTGGGGTTTTCAGGAGCAGTTGTTTGGCTTTTTGGTGGTCCATCTTGGCTTGGCTGGCCATTGATTCTGGAAGGTTTGGCTTCTGGGGTCATGGGGTTTTTCCCAATCTGATCCCCATTTTCGGACTGGCTTGACAGGCTCTCCTGAGCCCAAAGAACTTGATTAAAAAAGGGGTCCCCAATTGGGGACCCCAAATTACTTAATGGAGGATGGGCTTGATCTGGGTTTACTGGGCAGCTAAAAATAGCCTGCCCAGGCCCAGCAAAACCACCAAGGCTTAGGCACAGCTTTTGGGGCCCAGAACGGGCCCTTCAGCTGCCACCAGGGCAGGAATGATTCCTGCACCTGTATTTGCTTTGAAAAGAAAAAATCCAGATGAGGGCAAATCTCCCCCACCTGCTAGCCCCGCCTGGTGGCTAGGAGCGGGTTTGATTCCCGCCCAGGGCCTTGAAACTGTTGCTTTTGTAACAGATAGGTATTATATAGTCATTGTGAATTGTGGCTAACAGGAACATGATAGTGTTGATCACACAGTAGGATGATGAAGGGGGGTGGCTTGATCCTGATAATGAGTCAAGCACCAAAACAAGGTATCCACCCTAAGGGATTATCATCTGTTCATGTGGTTGGATCTGGAAATTTGAGTTGACTTCCTAGTCTGGCTTTGAGTGACTGGATAATTGGATTGCGGGTCAAAAACCTGCTTACTCAAAACCTTGTTTACAGGCTGAGCCTGCTGTTTCAACACCCCCCCCAACTGAAGGTCAGCATCCTCTGGGAGCAGGTCATCAGGGAGGTCATCAGGAGCCTGGGCGTCATACTGGACTAACTGTTGTTCTGTGGTGGGTAGGGCAGTCTCACACTTCTTCTATCTTGCCTTACAGGGTCTCAGGCAATCATGGTGTACAACCTTGTCTTTTTTACATTTCCTGAGTCATTTCACAAGGTAAATGTTGTTTTTGTTTACCTTTAAGATTCTGCTGGGCCTACTTTCTTGGGTTTTAGTTTACTTTTGTCAACATTTAATACCCAAACTTTGTCACCAACCTCATGTCTGTTTTGGATGGGGACAGATGTCCTTTTTAGATGCTTGTTTTCTCTCTCTGTTTGATCACCATTGGCCTCTATAACCTGGGGATCTGAGCAATGGGGACTTTGCTTGGAATTTCCATCCTGGGTCCTGATAATGCTTGTTTTCTCTCTCTGTTTGATAACCATTGGTCTCTATAACCTGGGGATCTGAGCAATGGGGACTTTGCTTGGAATTTCCATCCTGGGTCCTGATAATGCTTGGATGATATTGGGCTGTATGCCATATCCAACTCAAAAGGGCTTTTCCCAGTGGATCTGTTCACAGGAGTCCAGCATACAAGTAGCGCAGCTGGTAGTTGCTTATACCAGTTCTCAGGTCTCCCAGAAGTGAGCTTGGCCAAGGATTGCAAAAGGCTGCCATTTAGCCATTCCACACATCCAATGGCCTGAGGATGATAAGATGTTGTCACTGTGTGCTTGACCCCATTCTCAGTGAAATATATTGGTATCTTCAGAGATTAATTCTTTGCCTCCATTGGTTATCAGGAGTTCTGGTTTCCAAACTTACTGATGATTTCTTTTCCTATGAATTGCTGTACATCATTACTGGTATGTATTTTTACTGCTTGAGCTACTGGCCATTGTGTGGCAAAGTCTAGTGCGGTAATGATATACTTCTTTTTGTTATACTTTCCTGACATGGGGCCTACAATGTCTAGGGCCCACACCTTGAAGGATAGTTGTGTGCGGATAGGTAGTACTGACTTAGGTGATGTCTCACTTTTTGCAAATTTTTTTGCATACCTCACATTGCTCTAGAACTTCTTGAATATCACAATGTAAGGTTGGCCACCAGGCCTTATGCTTAAGGAACTCATATAGGTTTTGGCTCTTGGTATGTCCAAGGTCTCTGTGATAGCGTAGGATGGTGTCTACTTGCTGATGTGTGGGGATGTAGAGAATGGTTGTGCTGTCAGACATTTTTCTGTGAAGAGTCCCATATACGTCAGCAAATAGGTGTTCATTTTTTGATAACTGTTTCCTTTGTTCTGTCGGTTGTACCAGGGGTGAAACCTTTGTCTTTTTTTAGTACTAAGAGAGGCCAGTTTGGGTCAAGCCCATTCTCTCCTATTGAGGCACAGACATACAGGTGGGAAAGGGTGTCTGCCATGGCAAACTTGGCCCCAGGTTTGTACTGGATGAGCATGTTAAACCTATCCAATAGCTCCATCCAGCAGGCTTGGCGGCGCAACAGATTTGCTTGAGTTTTGAAATAGATAAGAAACTTGTGGTCGGTTAAAACTGTGAATTATTCCTGCCATTCTAGGTAACAGCGCCATTTGACTAGACAGTGCACTATAACCAACAGTTGGGTCATTATTTGTTAGATTAAGCCAAGGCGCCAGCTTAAGCATTTCAAAGCCTTTTAACTTCTTTGGTATCATTTAAGTCATAAACTTATGTTTTTTGAACATTAGTATAATGCTTAGTTTACTGAAGAGAAGTTTAAGAGTGTAAAATATACAAATAATAGAAATAAATCTTATTTTTATTAACTGTATTTTTTGCTAAAACCCTTTTTTCTATTTTAATAAGCCAAGAATTAAATATATGAGTTGCATGGGAGAGTAATAGCAGCCCCAAAGCTGTAATTGCTATTACCCTATCTTTGGCTCATATAATTAATTTCTTAGTTATTTTTTAAAAAAAGTTGTTGTATTTCAAAGACTATTTACCCTATGTGAAATATGAGTTTTTGTTATGCATCCAACTTCATGAACATGTCCTACTAATCCTTTAGTAGTATCAGCTCTCTTTGTTTCTCTGTCATCTGTGCAGAACTTTGCACAATAATTTATTTTGGAGTACTCCTTAACATCCTCAAATGTCAAAGATGAAACATACAGCTCACCATCTTTCATTAAATATGAAAGATTAACATAAAATGCTCTGACTTCAAGCCAGCTTTTTTTAGGCCTAGATTTTCTATCATAGATGTGCAAAAAGATTTTTTTGGGAAACATCTGAATTATTTACAAGTGTCTCATTAGACCCTTTCTTTCTTCCTCTCTCTCAAAAACCATTTTGAGATCATTTATATTTTTTATATACATCTCTTTTCCTTTTGTTTAAATATTTTAGATAATACACCAAAATGATCATCAACAATACTTTTGCCATGACACTCAACAAATCTATTAAACTTAATTGTTCCTTTTATAATTTTAGGTACCTCTTTAAAAAGATAATATAAGAATTCATAAGATCTGAAATGATTACCATTATCAGTCCAAACTTTAATATTTTTAATATTCTTAAATTTATTATTTTTAAGCAGACTTATCAAACACTGACCTGAAAACAATTAGTCATGAGATAAAATTTCAGATAAAAAGTCATGATACTCATATTTAATTTTCTCATTTTCTTTAAAAGCAATTGCAAATCCTAATAAAGAAATAGGTATTTTCTCATAAAAACAATTATTTGTCTCTATAGGACCCCCACCTATTTTAAAGTTTTCTTTATAGTCTATTACTATAACACATGAATTATTATCAAGATTATTTATATCACTAATATATTCTTTATTTTGATGCTTTTAAAACTTATCATGTAGGTCAATAGATTCCAAATTTTCTTTAATAGATTTAGGCAATGGCAACTTCTTTATACTCAAATCCTTTTTCTTCATTTCTAATGATTTTTTTAAGTTGCAAATGTTACACATATCAGTTTACTTTTTGCTTTTAATTATATTATTAGGAATAAGCTTATAAAAAGTGGAAAGTGAAATAGAAATATTGTTTTTTGCTTTCATGTCTTCATAAATTTCTTTTTTTGTTTTCAATAATGAGTATTTTATTTTAGTTGAGTATTCACTCAACTCTTTTTGTAATTCTCCATAAATCAATCCAGGGGATTTTTTAGTGAATTGGCTAGTTGGAAATGAATTTTTTAATATATGTTTTAAAATATTTTTTATGTTTTCTTTTTTTACTGAATCATTTTTTCCTTTTTTATTTTTTGAATTTAATAATGCTTTTTCAGAATTTTTTATTTTTTTAGAATATGAATACTCATTTTTTGTCATTTTAAATCCACAATCCCAAAGCTCTTTTGGACTGTAGCTTGATGTAATCAATGCTCTTAGGGAAGGAAGGTGCTTGGTAGGGGACTCTGACATCAATTCCTTTAGGTTGTTAAGGAAATCATCTGTCTTAGAATTTTGTATGACAAGTAAGAAGGTACTTTTTCCAAACTCTGTTTTTAATAAGAAATGCTCAACAAAGCTGTTAAGATCACTGCCAGCAGTAAAAAGGAATGCTTGTTTAAGCATAGAGATTCTTTCTCTCTTAGTAGAAGCCCCCAGTGAGAAGAAGGGTGTCATCTGAGGTGCAAGCTTGATAGGTTCCATAATGATAGTGGTTGGGTTCCTTGGCTTGGTTCAGGCAGTTCTTGCTTGGAAATAGATGTGCAGTTATCAGAGAGGAGTTAAGGTGTGGATTGTAAAGTAAATATCTGTAAAGTTGAGCTGTTTAAATACCATTTTAGCTGAGCTTTTGCACTACAGGCATAAATCCCCAACTGATCTCTTAATTTATCAATATCACCCCTGAAGTCTGATATCATTGTTTATTTACCTCTTTTTATATTCTGGTTAACTGTTGATATTTCCGTAAATAGTACTTCAATCTCGCTTAAACTAGTATCATTAGAAAGCCCTTAATCTCAGCTTTTGGAATTGTGCTGCAACTTTATATTTCAATACCAATTTAGTATCTTGAAGTAGCTTTGAATGTAAGCTTTTAAGATTATTATTTGAAATAAAATATGCCAATTAACTCCTAAAGTATGATATTTTAATCAGTAAACTAAATTTAAAGTATAAATCATTATTTAGCTTACTTTTAGTAATCAACTCAAAAATCTTTTTTTAAATAAACTTAAGTTTATTATAACCTTTAACAGTTCTTAAAAATGAACTTTATATATCTTAAATCTATCAAAACAAAAATGTTATTTTTAATCACATATAAATATTTGCTTGTATAATTAAATTTGTATCTTATTTTTATATATACGATGACTAAGATCATTTTTCATTTAGTTTAAATAAATTTTAACCTTTATAAAATTTAATTAAATAAAGCAAGATTTTGATACATTCTTTTTTATGTTTGAATTTTTTATACATATTATCTCTAGCATACAGTATAAAAATACAATTTTATTAAATAGTTGTATAAAGCTATTTTATTAATATTAAATACTTAAAATTTTGAAAACAAAAACTTTTACTCTCTTATAAGTTCTTATTATATATTTTCTATAAAATCTAACTTAAGAATAAATTACTTATGCTAAATGAGATCACTGAAATTTCAATAAAAGTTCAGTTTTAATTTTAGTTTTAGTTTTTTTTAACTTTTTACTAGATTTTTTTTAAAAAATCCAACATTATTTAATATTTATTTATTAAATATGCAAAAAGCTATCTGCCCTCTTTTTAAAAAGAGGGATTCAAAAATTATTATATTTTAAATTAAATATTTTAAAAAGCTAAGATTTTAGGCAACAATTTAATCTCCAACAAAAAGCATCATATCAGTTTTTATTGTATTTTTATGTTGCTCTTTTTAGAATGATGTCATTTTGTACTAATCAGCTTTCAAGAAATAATGGTATATGAAATAAGATTGTTACTAGCTTTTAATACAGTTTAATTTAGCTGTAAATAGAAAATGATTAATTTAATATAGGTTTTTATATTATAAGGATTAAATAAGATTTATTTTGATTAAATTGTTGCAATTATTTAAATTTATTGATAAGAAAATTAAAACAAATTTTTAAAGTTTTAAGTAGCACAGTTAATAGGAAACAGATTAATCTAACAAATAATGACCCAGTTCTTTGTCATGGATAGGGTATTGACACTTGCCATCTGTCAATTTTTGCGATTTGTAAGCTACAGGCAGGAAGTCACCATAATTATTTTTGATTTTTAGTACTCCCCCAATGGATGCATCTGAGGCGTTGGTTTCCATTTGGTATTCCCCGTCACGTTTGGGGTATTGCAGGATGGGAGCTGTCATGAGTTTCTCCTTGAGGCGTCTAAAACAGAGGTCACGTTGGGGGGTCCACACAAACTTGGATTTGGCGCCTGTTATGGATGATAAGGGAGCAGTCAAAACTCCACAGTCAGGTATGAAGTAGTGTACATAGGCCACCATTCCCAAGAAGGTGCGGAGTTCCAACTTATCTTTGGGTGGTGACATCTTGTGTATGGCCTGTATCTTTTGACTGTTGGGTTTGATGCCGTCCTTTGAGACTATGCACCACAGGAAGGGTAGTTGCTTGCAGAAGAACTGGCACTTGGAGGGCTTGGCTAACAGTTTGTGTTGGCCAAGGTAGCAAAGACTGCCTCAAGGTCTTTGTAGTGTTGTTCCACCAAGGGATGTGGACAATAATGTTGTCCAGGTACACTAGGGCGTGCTTGCCTATGTGGGGCACAAATACTTTGTTCATGAAGGTCAAAAAGGTTGAGGGGGCATTTGTCATACTGAAATTTGATAACCATACATTTTTATGAGCCATACTTAGTGCAGAAGGCTGTCTTGGGGATATCTCCCTCTTTAATACAAATCTGGTTGTAGCCTGTAGTTAAGTTAATCTTGGAGAAGACTGTGGCGCCGCCCAGGGCATCAAAGAGGTTGTTGATAAGTGGTAGTGGATAACAATTTTTGATGGTAACTTTGTTTAGGGCTTGGTAATCTGTGACTAGGCGCAGGCTGCCATCCTTCTTAGCCACAAAGAAGACGGCGGCTCCAAAGATAGATTGTGAAGGACAAATAAGTCCTTTCTCTAAGGCCTCCTTGAGGTAGGCACATAAGGTGTTGTCTTCATTTGGGGTCAGGCAATAGATGGGCTGTGCTTTGGGTACAGCTCCCTTGAGTTAAATGGAATGTTGGGTTTGTTTTTCTGGGGGTAACTTGGGTAAAGCCTCCTCAAAGATTTCTGGATAGTGGGCTACAATTTTGCAATCCAGAGTTGTAGTGGTGTCCTGGTGATCTTTGAAGTGTATGATCTTGTACTGGCAGGTGTCCCAGTCAATTATCTTGAGGCTCTCTTTTTTGTCCAGGGTTGCTGTAATGCATACAAAAACATGGCCGCATAGGAGTTGGTCCACTGAGTCAGGGTAGATCTGGTGATTGACGCCTTTGCATTTGATGGTCAATACTGAGGTTGCCCAGTCCATGTGGGGGTTATTCTGTCTCAGCCAATCCAAACCCAGTACAATGTCAAACTTGGGAGAGTCAATGATGTGGCCTTAGATGGTGGAGTGCAGGTTCTCAAGCATAACAGAGAAGGGGGCAATCTCCCTTGTCACAGTGATGTGATGTTCATCAGCTAAAACCACGTTTTTAATCCACAAAGGATTGATGGTTAGCTTGCACTTGTCCACAAAGCTGCTGTTGACTAAGTTTTGATCCACACCCAAGTCCAGGAGTGCTGAGCCTGTGTAACTGCAAAAGTGGAAAGGGTAGGACATCAGTTTATTGGGATGTCTAAAGATGGTCTAGAGAACTGGGCCCTCTGAGGGCACTTGGATCATTGGACACTGGTCCACATCCTTGGGGTGGTATTCATTGTTGGGCAAGTCAGGAGTTGCGCAGGGAGAGCTTGGCTTGCTTAATGCTCTACCTGGGCTTTTCCCTTGTCTTGGTTGCCCTGTGTTGCAGTGATGCGGAAATGGGTACAGTTTGACTGACCATTGTTCCTGTTTCCATGTGCATTTGAGCCTGCAGGTTTGTGGTTTGTACTATTGCTGTTATTTCCAGGGGGTGGTCAACTGGAGCAGCCGGCTGGGTGAGAGTCTTTGGGTCTCTCTTGTTTTCTGGTTTGTGCTTTGTGGAGAGTATTGGATGTTTGTTCTTCTTTATCTGCTTTGCAATACAGACTCTGTAAATTGGTCACTTGATCCAGGTTCATGTGCCTCATTACATGCAACTTGAGGGCGTTGTAGCACATGAGGTGTGTGGCTGGGGTATCAAAAACCATATCAGAGGGTGCACATAGACGGAGTTCCTTGTAGGCGCAGGTGAGCTCCTTTACGGTACCTGTCTGGATTAAGTTCTTTACTTGATGTATGATCATGAGTGCGGTGTCCTTAAGCACAAATCTTGCCAAGAAGTCTTTTTTGAAGGTATCCCAGTCCTTTTTGGTATGTTTTTCATGCCACTTGTTGCACCAGGTGCCAGCGTTGTGAGTCAGTTGGATGGAGAATTCTGCAATCCAGAATTGCTGTGGACATTCTATTTGGGCCAGCTTGCTTTGGGCCAACTGGATCCATGCAGCAGTGTTGTTGTTGTTGGCCCTGGCAAAGGATTCCAGGACAGAGCTTCAAATTCTTTGGGCTATGTAGGCTGGCATGGTTTTTGATCAGTTGCGTGGGGCATGGCAGAGGGGGCCTGGAAGAACCCTTGGGAAGACAGGGCATTGAAAACGGGAAGTGGTATCACCATGTTCTGGTAGAGGACAAACCTATCAGGTATATCAGTACCAGGTGTGTACAGTGTCCAGTCCACTGGGAGGCCAGACATGATTCTATCAAGGATTTATTGGCCGCGGTGAGTACAGGCAACAAGCAGAAATTTTGGGGAATAAAGTAGGATGGAAAACCTACTTCTGCTACCAATGTTGTAACTGTGCTGTTTTAGCAGAGTTACAAGGGGAAAATATTTGAGAACTAGATAATATTCTTTATTAAAAGATAGGTATTATATAGTCATTGTGAATTGTGGATAACAAGAACATGATAGCAATGATCACACAGTGGGATGGTGAAAGGGGTGGCTTGATCCTGATAATGAGTCTGTCACAGTAGGTTCCATCATGCCTGGTATTATACGCCCAAGCAAGAAGGCTCAAAAAGCCAGGAAACCTTTATCAAAATTGACTGAGTTAACAGATTTAAATCAAACAGTCAATCAGAAATGAGTTACGGCTGCTCCAAACTGTCAGATGAAACTAGTTCCCCCTTGCAAATTGACATTGATAAATTGGCGTAATTTGAGGGTCACCCAATATGAACTTGTCAATCAGCATGGTTGTCAGAAACTAGTCACATAAGGGTTCTTTGCAACCTGGACCAGATACTTACTTGACAATGAGTAAGGAATAGGAGGTCAAGACTCAGGTGGTATTGCTTAGTTGATTTTACTGATATATATTGAATAATTTTCACTGTTTCAACTCTAAGAGTTGAGTCCTCCCAAAATTTTACTCAATAAAAATCATTTATCCCAAGGTCTAATTTACTTATCAAAATGAATCCTGTAGTTGGATTGTTACAATATATTCCATACAATCTGATTCTCAACAGAATCATTTCTGGAAGATGGGGTCCTGCAGTTGGAACTTCATTGTTGGTGCTGCCCAATGTTAATTTTGCGCCAACCAATTTTTCAGCTCCTCCCCCCATTCTTGAAACTTAAAATTGTGTTGCCTCCCAATGTCCAGAATTCCATTCAAAATATTCTTTGATGTTGTCTCAGGCCATTTATCTTGGGCTACTTTGGTTAGGATTAATTGTTTTGCTTAATCCTGGTATTACAATTGGAACTTTTATAAAAAGATATTTGAAGCCACATCGGTGGTTAATCATTGATTCTATGTGGATTTGGGTGGTAATTCCCATCACTTAGAAACAGCTTCATACTATCCTGCAATTTCTGTCAAATTACTCAACTCTTCTACATCTGAGTTTTTGGAAGCAGTTTGTCATAAATTTGCGTTTCTTTTCTCCTGCTCTGTTGAGATATCTGCATTTACCATGTTTATTTATATCAGCTCCTTTGTGAGCTTTCAGTTTGGGCTTTTTTTAATTTTTTGGTTTCCATCTCCAGTTGCAGTTGTTGATACTGGATCTTCTTTTTCCTATTTCCATCTTGTCATGTCATTTTAGTGTCCAGATTATTTTCCTGCTCCACCTACTGATGAGATTTTGCGTGAAGTTTTTTCAGCATTATCATTCTATCCGGCCCAAGCCTTAGTCATAAATCCCAAGTTTACCATGTGATGACAAAGGTGTCTGAGGATGCTCATAATGGTTGTTGTCCGTGGTAGAGCGCAATCTACGTGTTTTAACTGAAAGCGCATCTCTATACCCTTTGTTATAAAATTTTTATGTATCTATTGAGGAGCCTAAAGTATATTGTAAGCTGTACGCCTTCAATCAGGGTACTACTCTGCTTTTGATATTCCTTTCTCAGTTTATTGCCTACTGCTGTACAATTAATGTTCCCAAGGTGAATAAACTCTCAGCGTTGTGGTTAGCAGTTGACCAGACTGCCCAGGATTTGGCGGTTTGGGATTCCATGTTAACTACAACTGAGGCCCTGGTAAACCAACTTCTTTCTCTGATCTCAAATCTGTCCACGTCCAATCAAGGTACGTTGATAATTGAGGATAAACCTGCTGTGCGCTCCTGGTTTTCTGGCCCTTGCTCTGCGGTAGTTCCTTCCAACCAAAGCCAAGATTGTTCTCCCCCTAGCCCGTCTCAGTTGCAATTGGCAGTGGTGAACAAATCTGCCAATGTAACAGAGGTCCCAGTAGTGTCCGGCCCTGATAGTTCCTTGGCAATGCTTCAGCACGCTGTACCTGCAAAGTCTTCTGTGGCTATGTCCAAAGAGTTGCCCCTCATTTCCATTAATTGTGATCATCCTGTTCTTCCAGCTGCTGTCCAAGAGATGATTGAGCGTATTTCTAGGAGCATCCTTCCTCTTTAGCTGCTGTCTGTACCGCTGATGAAAAACAAGACCCTGCCAAGATTGCCACCTTTGCTGCAAATAAATCTACTTCTAGTTACTTCTTGTTTTATGGTAGCATTGATAACAGCCAGAATATCTATCAGCCAGTCATTTTGTTGGATACAGGTGCTTCTGAGAACTTCATGAGTGTGGAGACTGCCAGCTTGCTACAACTCAAGTACCACCCTGGAATGCTTATTAGGGGTGGAAACTGTCAAATGATTTCCTCTTTCCAGCTAAAGAAGCCAGTAACCTTTGTAGTTTTGGGTCAGTCTTTTACCACAAGGTTTTCTGTTTGCTCCTCCCTGATGTATCCTATCATTTTGGGTGTGGTTTGGTGGAGAGATCATAATGTATCCACCTTACTGAAAGAAAATGTGTTACAGGTGGAACACTCTTTGGGTATATTTATTCATATTCTGCTGTTAGGTATGTCTGAAATGGAGCAATCCTCTCAGACTATTCAATCAGTTCCTATCCCTGTCCATGCAAGTTCAGACTTACTGTAATGTTTACAATCCTGGTCCACGGCATTCAACGCTACCAGAGGAAAGATCTTTCCCAAACACACTCAGTTTGACTTTGACTTTAAAGTTATTGTTGATCTGATTTGAATTGTGTCCCATATTTACCCTTTAACCTTGAAGGAAGATGCATGTTTGGAAGAATGGACTTGTGAAATGCTGGCAAAGGGCTATATTTTTAAGAAGGCTTCTTCAATTTGATCCTTGTTGTTGTTTGTTCAAAAAGCTGATGGGTCTCTTTGTCCTTGTGTTGACTACAGGAACTTAAATAACTTCACAATCCCTGATCCCTATCCTTTACCTCTTGAAGCACAGATCTTTAGGTGTGTTGAGAAGGCTAAGGTATTCTCAAAACTTGATCTGTTGAATGCTTTCAATCAAATCAGGAATGCAGAAGGAATGGAATGGTTAACGGCATTCAGAACAAAGAAGGGTATCTTTCAGTTCCAGTTAATGCTTTTTGGATTGAAGAATGCTCCTGCTTGCTTTCAGCAACTAATTGATTCCATCTTGGGTGATCTCCTGGGTGTATGTGTCATTGTGTATATGGATGATATCTTGGTGTTCTCTCCAGATGAGGAGTCACATAAAGCCCATCTGTCAGCAGTAGTAGAGCGCATCCTCCAGGCCAAATTGATCATTAAAAGAAGCAAATGTGAATTCTTCAAATGTAAGGTTACTTTTCTGGGTAATATTTTCTTTGAGGATGGCCACGCCATTGTCCCTGACAAGGAAGCTGTGGTTTGAGAGTATGCTACGCCTGTGGAAGTATCCCAACTCCGTAGTTTATTGGGTACTGCACATTCCTGAAGAAATTCACTCCACACCTGTCTAAAGTGGCCACCCCTTTATATTTGGCTAGTGGTAAGACAACTTTGATCTGGACGCCCAAGTGCGCAAATGCGTTCATGGCAGTCAAGGCTCTTTTGTTGTTGTCACCTGTGTTGAGACATGGATCCTGAGCTTCTTTTTGTGGTTTCCACAGATGCATCTAAATACACTGTGGCTGGTGTGTTGCTGTAGACTGCTGGAAATGGGATTGAGAGACCTGTAGGGTATTTCTTCCTGAAGATGGAGGCTTGTGAACACAACTACATGATTTACGACAAGGAATTGTTGGCTGCTGTGGAATTGTTAAAGCATTAACATCACCATCTCATGTTGGCACGTCATCCATTTATAGTAAGAACTGACCACAAAGCTCTTCTATATTATTGATAATCCAGATGGCATGGTGACTTGACAAGATACAAGTTCTGCTATGAGTTTATTAAGGGATCAGACAATCACTTGGCTGATGCACTAAGCAGGAATCCTTCCCATCTCCCAGATGCTAATGTGGATGCTGAGTTCAATACACATACTATGATTCCAGATGAGGCTGTGGTGCCTTTTGTATTGCCTCCAACTGCTATGCTGGCTACCATGCTCTTAACTGAGGGCGCAGACCTGGACTTATATTATAAAGTTAAGTTTCTGCAACCTCTGTCCAAAGGTTATGATAGGCTATTGGAGCTAGCATGCACAAACCCAGTGGGTCAGCCTCAGGGTTATCATAAGATTGGTCCAGTCTTATATCATCAAGGTTGCTTGTGGGTCCCAGAAGGAACTATTCAGGACAAAATCATGGAGACTTATCACACCTGTCCAATGACAGGCCATCCAGGAAAAAAACAGTAGAACTAATCTGCTGCCAGTTTTCCTGGAAAGGTTTGACAGTGCAGGTGGCAGCTTTTGTTTATAATTGTCTGGTATTTTCTTGATCTAAGGTAAGACAGAACAAGACTAAAGGTTTACTGGTTTCACTACAGCCTGCTGCAGGACCCTGGATGTCTTTGTTGGGGATTTTATTGGTGAACTGCCCAATTCCAATGGGTTTAACGCAATCATGGTGGTGATAGATTGTTTCACAAAAATGGCACACTTTGTACCCTGCTCAACCACAATTACTTTGGTGGAAACAACTAGGTTGTTTGTGAATAGAATCTTTTTCCTACATGGCATCCCAATGGAGATTGTGAGTGACTGCAGGCCCCAATTCATTGCTCAGTTCTGGGAAGCTTTCACTGGGATTCTAGGTATCAAATTGTGTTGTTCTACGGCTTTCCACCCCCAATCCAATGGACAAACGGAGAGGGTAAACCAAAGTTTGGAGGTCTATCTACATTGCTACACTAATGTGCAACAAGATGTCTGGTGTGATAATCTACCCATGGCAGAGTTCACATATACTAACGCCCCTCACACGTCAACTCAAGTATCACCCTTCTATGCCAATGTGGGTTACAACCCTTCTTCCAATATGGGCCCTTGTTTGGTAGCAACTTGGAAGCTGCAACTGATAAGGCTTCTGCATTGAGCCAGGTTGATCAGAAGCTCCAGGTTACTCTCGCCGCTGCTGTGACAACTTACAAAGAATATGCAGATTGCAAGCACCAGGAAGGTCCAACTTACAGGCCAGGTGATATAGTCATGGTTGATGCTTGCAATATTAAATTGAAGGTTCCCTGTTGTAAGTTTGGGCCTAAGCAAGTTAGCCCCTTCAAAGTTGAACGTCAAATTGGTCTCTCCGCCTATTGGCTGGATTTACCTCCTTCTTTCAAGATTTTTCACACATTTCATAAATGTCTTCTTAATCCCTTTAAAGGTACAGAGACTCCTTCTTCCCAATCCAATCTTGTGGAGGGAGAACCTGAGTATGAGTTAAATTGTATTCTGGCTTCCCGCAAGAATTGACAACGCTTGGAATATCTGGTGTCTTTGAAGGGTTATCCTGATTCTGAAAACTCCTGGGTTCCCCACTACAATTGTTCCAATTCCCCAGATCTGATTCACAAGTTCTACAAGCGCAATCCCACTTCTATTGGCTACCCCAAACTTACCTTGGCCGCAATGAAACTCCCACATGCCCACAAGAATTTCTCCTTATCCCATCTCCCTGATGGTGGTGTTGTGCCCAGGGCTAAAGCAGAGGGTAATGTCACGGTAGGTTCCATCATGCCAGGTATTATCTGCCCAAGAAAGAAGGCTCAAAAAGCCTGGAAACCTTTATCAAAATTGACTGAGTTAACAGATTTAAATCAAACGGTCAATCAGAAATGGGTTACGGCTGCTCCAGTCTGTCAGCTGAAACTAGTTCCCCCTTGCAAATTGACATTGATAAATTGGCGTAATTTGAGGGTCACCCAATATGAGCTTGTCAATCAGCATGGTTGTCAGAAACTAGTCACATAAGGGTTCTTTGCAACCTGGACCAGATACTTACTTGACAATGTGGAAGGAATAAGAGGTCAAGACTCATGTGGTATTGCTTAGTTGATTTTTCTGATATATATTGAATAATTTTCACTGTTTCAACTCTAAGAGTTGAGTCCTCCCAAAATTTTACTCATTAAAAATCATTTATACCAAGTTCTAATTTATTTTTCAATATGCACCCTGTGGTTGGGTTGTTACAATGTATTCCATACAATCTGATTCTCAACAGAATCATTTCTGGAAGATGGGGTCCTGCAGTTGGAACTTTGTAGTTGGTGCTGCCCAATGTTAATTTTGCGCCAACTGATTTTGCAACTCCTCCCCCATTCTTGAAACTGAAAATCATGTTGCCTCCCAATGTCCAGAATTTTATTCTGAAGATTCTTTGATGTTGTCTCAGGCCATTTATCTTGGGCTACTTTGGTTAGGATTAATTGTTCTGCTTAATTCTGGTATTACAATTGGAAATTTTACAAAAAGATATTTGAAGCCACGTTGGTGGTTAATCATTAATCCTATGTGGATTTGGGTGGTAATTCCCCATCACTTAGAAACAGCTTCATACTATCCTGCAATTTCTGTCACAGAGTCAAGCACCAAAATGAGGTATCCACCGTAAGGGATCATCATCTGTTCATGTTGTTGGATTTGGAAATTTGAGTTGAGTTCCTAGTCTGGCTTTGAGTGACTGGATAATTGGCTTGCGGGTCACAAACCCACTTACTCGGAACCTTGCTGGCGGGTCAAGCCTGCTGTTTTGACAGTTGGATCAAATTTGACAGAAAACCAGTCAACAGAAAAAATTGATGGAATATCTTTCTGCCCCTAAAAGTATCCAGCACCTAAAAGCCCATTAACAAGTTCTTAGTTACCTGATAGATATCAGCAGCTGGCTAGATTTTAATTCAGTTTTAATAAAAGTAACAATTTACAATTTCACTTCTGCTATATTGTCTGTAGTATTCTACAACATAGCACTGATAGATTTATTTACATTGACAAGGCTAATTAAGGTCATCAGACATTTCATAGCTTTAAACTTACAAACAAACACCCAAGTTGCTTCACAGTTAAAAAACAATTTCAAGTCCATAGTGACATCTACATTAGACAGAACATTGTATTCTCAAAGCTAATACCCGGGCAGTAAAAACCAAGTGTGAGGCCTTCTACAAAAGGCATCCCTTATCTTTCATGAGTGCTCAACAGGATGCCTTACGTTCAGTTGTGTAGATCCAGTATTTGGATGAATAATATTTTATGGGCAACTCAGAAAGAGATCCCCTTTATCCCCCAAAAAATTCCAAATAAAGAAAACTTTACCAAAAACATTGGAATGGGGTTTGATGGCTTCTTATTCATGCACTTAATATCAGCACTCCAGGATCGAGTTTTAGTGATGGCATCCTATTCCAGAAGGAACAACATTTGTTGTTGTAGCAGCCAATCAAGTACCTTTTGTTAAATAGGGTCTTTAAGTTGAAGGCTGATTGGGTGCTTATTGATGCCCTTCAATTTGAGCTTGAAATCTATAAGCTATCATTGGAATCAGAGGATCAAGAGCACAGGGTTGGGAAGGTCACATTTTTTAAATCGGAATAAAATATTCAAAATTGAAATTTATATTAAAAACTGTGACCAACTTAACCCTAAATACACATGGTGAGGTTAGGGGACCTGTACTTTCCATTGGCATTAAATTAAACGCACCTCTTTAAATCGATAAGGAATAGAGGGAGCCCGATACATTGCCCTCTTGATGTTTCTTGACATTATCCAGGCATTGATTTTGGGTGGAACAGTGATGTAATGCTGATGCATCCCTGGGAACCAGCCCCTGAATTAACTTTAATAGTAAATGCTAAATTAAGAACAATATTTTGGAATGAGGTGATTAAAGAAATACTACTATGCCGTATGGCTTATACTCGTCCCCTGTTTCATACTCGCTCCTGATGTAAAGGCCCAGACTTGGGGTTGGAATATAGAGCAAGTACATATAAAATGCATCAAAAAATGCGTCATTTTGCATCAAAACAGGTGACCCCAGCCTAGAACTATTTCCTTGCAGAGAGGACTTCGCATTATTTGCAAGTGTTTAAAAAAGGGCTTCCCATTTTTATTGCTTTAATATAAATGTTAATTTATATTTTTTATGGCATGTGGTTAAAATCATGACGTCCTACTTGAGGCCACACAATATCAACAAAATCCAATCAGGTGTATGGTAACTTGTACTGGCTTTAATAATAAATTACTTAAACTTTGATTCGCTATAGCTAAGGAATTATTGTTGCAAGTTGCTTGGGTCTTTAAAGTCTTGACGCAATTTATGGGAACTGTAATCAGGTTATTAATAGAAATTTATATGGAATTATTCGCTTTCGCTTTCAACTGCATATTTGGAGAATTATTGATTACTTTGCATTTAATAAATACTTAAGCAATAGTAAGCTCATGACATTATGAAAACTGCTATATAATCCAGGCAAGCTGGCGGAAATAAAACATGTCCTGCTTGAAATCCATCCTAGTTTCATTTTCTCTTCTGTACGGTACTGGCCTTGGTCAATGGACTTCAGCCCCCATGACATTGTCCCTTACATTGGCCAGGTCAAGGTAAAGGGAAGTCGTCCCTGTTTAGGTTATTTCAGAACATGTGATGGGTTCGTTACACCAGCAAGCTGCCTCGGTGGCCGATTAAGTGTTGGAATTTATAAAGTCGGCAAGAGAAACAGCCAAAAAACAAAAATATTTACAGATATTCATTATCACGAGTCCTGGAATGAGGAGCGCCCTTTCTTCTACGACAAGGCTATTGCCTTTTCTTACGCAAAGTGCGCAGCAGATTTTCCTGAGATCCAGATTTCTAGCTTTGGTGCCTCAAGAAAAGACAAGAGGGACTACTCTGTGGTGCGCTTAACCAATAATGGGAAACTAGAGACACGTGCTTTTAAACGTGTTTCTGATAAGAAATGTCTAAAGTATCACACCTACCACGAGTCTGTCAATGTGGGCTTGGGCGAACCAAATTTTTCCAAGGATCTCTTCTGCCTCACAGAGAAGAGTGCTCCCAAAAAGAACTCTCTTGGAAAATCTGATTTGGGTGCACCGGCCTTTACTGGAAAACAATCCGACGTTACCGTTGCTGGTATCTACACTGCTAAACTTAGGAGAGAGAAAAGAACCATTTTCTTCTTCACAAAGGTTGCCGATATCTGAAGCCAACAATCAATCGAAAAATCCCGATTTTAAACTGCAATAAATTCTTTTATTAAACAACTGATATTTAATGATTTAAAAGACATATCCCCATCAATATAAACCCAACTATCCTTGTAATTGCTTCATAGTGTCACAATGAGCCAAACCCCTAACGAGTTGGATAGTCACTCAGCTTGACTCAACTCCTCCTGTTGCCTACTGTAATGCAACACGCCATCTCAAAAATAAATTTGAGATGCCATTTTTTTCTGCTGGGACCAATGAATTGTTAAAAAATAAAAAATAAAAATTCACTTATGATATTATATTACAGCATCTCAAAATACAACATCTCAGTTATGCCATTTTAAGTCAAATTGTCAAGGTGAAGTAGAGTGAGAACTCATTGTAGTCAATCAAATAGAGAATATACACCCAAATAAGGATGATATTACAGTAGTTTTCAAACCTGTTGATATAAGCATAAAATCTCAGCCTAAAAAAATATACAACTCAGTCTAAAAAATAAATCAAAAATTTAAGAATTTATATTAAATTTAAATAGATTTTGATCCGCTTTATTTTGTTTTTAGACTGAGTTTTATTCATTTTTAGACTGAGATCTTTTGTTTATCTCAACAGGTTTAAAAACTACTATACCAATGCAGAGAAGATGGTATGGATTTACTCTGAATTGTTATACTTAAAGAGTGAATATGGATAGGTACAACAGATTATAATGCAAAGGTACAAGAGAAAGACTTTGATTGACTCAAAGTCAAGGAACCGGCTGCATAGATAGGTTCACACTCAATTTTGCAAATTTCAGTGACCATTTCATCAGAAGGAAGAGGAAGATTTCCATGAGGTTGGAGTGGTGAAAATACAGAGTCTAATAATATTGCTATTATAAATCAGATAGGCAGATATTGAAATAAGTGAATCATAAGCCAATATATTTATTTGTAAGTAAAATATAAAACTAATACTGTAGTTTATTGGGAATAGTGTTACTTAAAGCTCTTAGGTACATCTTGATGAGGTGGCCTCCTATGTACATGGTATTTACTCAGCTTACAGATATCACTAATGGTGGCCCTGTAAGCTGTTACCTGACCTCTAAGGAGGTCAGGAATTGTAAACCAAATAATAGTTTTTGAGAAAATTGAGCAAGGGGCATCCACACCCCGCTTGGACTCAATTTTCTTTGAAACCACCCACTTGCTATCAGTTTTTAGATTTAAACCTATGATTGCCGCAAGTGGGCAGGGCTTCTGGGCGGGTTTCTCCAGGTGATGGCACTTTGGCCTGGCCACACCTGTAAAAACTGTGTTCATGTGTCAGGAAGCCAGGCATAAGTAGAGACATTAGGTGACTCAGGACGGGGTACTGCCAGGCCAGTGGGTAATGCCCACCATAGGATGGGTGCTAACTCAATAATAAAGGATACAGATTGCCCAAGCAAAGACCAGGGCCTGGATTTGAGCACCATAGAGTCTACAAATCCTGTCAAATTAATGTAAAGTACTCCAAACAGCTGGGTAGAGGTGGTCTTGGCTGTAGTGGTAGGTTCCATTGGGTGGTCAGGTTGAGGGGTTGAGGGCAGAGTGATAGGGACAAAGTAGGCAGGCTGATAATTGTACTTTTCTTTGAACAATCTTGGCGGCCTTATGTACCACTTTCATTTACAACCTATAGTTTTGGTCTCTCTAGTCCTTGTGTGGTGCTGGGTGCCACCCACTAGTATTGCCTTATTTGGAATGCTTCCTTATTTGGAAAAGTATAAGGGGAACTGCTGTCCTTTTTTGTTATTACCATTGGAAGATAACCCTCCAAATTACATAGTGTTGTCTCCGATTATAGACCAATTGACGCACCTGCGGCTAGCCGCAGATGCGTCAGAGAGTGACTCATTGGAATGGGTTTTCATATGGCAATTAGTGACCAATTGGAGCATCTGCAGCTAGCTGCAGATGCATCAATTGGTGACCCATCAAAAGAAGTTTATATATGACAGTTAATGACCCATTGATGCATCTGCGGCTAGCCGCAGATGCATCAATTATCAACCCATCCCTCGTGCCCACTATGTAAATTGGTATAGTGATCTTCTGCCTCTCTTTTTGCCAAAGTGGGAACCCTGAAAGAGAGTAGCCTAAAACCTTATTCTACACTCAATTCCCCAGAGACGGCCCTACTATGTGCTGCGACCACCTGACCTCAGATCACATACCCAAATGTTCATTTCTTGCCCAATCCAACCTATTTCTTTCTGAATATTTCCCACTATGTTTCAGCCCTCCAAGAATAAGCTCATTGCCTAACAGTCTAGACTCTAGTCAGCTTGACTCACCCTTTCTTTTCCCTCCTCCCCTTCAAGTATAAAAAGACCCCCAGGAGTCCCCAATAAAGAAGGAATATACACATACACAACAATTGACTTACAAATCTTAGACTACTTGCAGAGCCCAAAAATAGAGGTTCTGTTGAGTAAGAAGATAATAGTCCTGTTGTGTTTCCAGTTGCTCAGCTACTCTAAAACCATCTCTCCAATCCTTGAGCACCACATCATGCCAAGGGGTTGGTAATGAGTATATTATCCAAGTTGAACTCAGAGTAGGCGGAGTTTGGCAGGTATTTGGTATATGCACAGGTCCAAAGGGGGCTCCAGGGGGACAGTATAGTGCCAGAGGTGGGTCAGCGGATTGGTCTCTAGAGTGGGTGGTTGCTTGGCTGTCTACTTGACCAGAGTTCAGGTGAAAGATCACTAAAGAAAAAAGATAGGATTTACTCAAACCAAAGGTTCATAAAACTTTATTATCAAAAAACAACAATATGATCATCCCCATACTGCCATGTTTTTTATACCATATGATTTTGCTTTTTTGATTATTGCGGACTTCAGGCCTATGGACAATTTGCTGAAAGGGCATGGATCTTGGCTTAGGGGCTCAAGGGTGGCTGATCCTGGTTGGGCTTGCTCTGGTGAAAAGAAGTGGTGATGTTTTGTTACTCCACTGCTGTTTACTATATCACCTGAGCCGGCCAATTGCATTGCTCATTCTGGACTGGAGACTGGCAGTAGCTGGTGCTTGTTGACGGGTCTAGTAGTAGGCTTTGTTGTAACCTCCTTTAGGCAAGCCATAACCTCTGTGTAGGCCTGAGTCTTAAGTGGTACAAGGTTGGCAGCAATCTTATGATCATTTGGGGAATCTCCCTTAACAAGCTGGCAGGTTGCAGAGTATTTTGACAACTAAAGTCTTTGAATCACTAAGGATGGACAGGGACCCACCAACCTGTTGAGTCAATTTGATTTTAGAGGGTCAGGTTTTGATTCTGGGGTTTTCAATGCAGATATTAAACTTTCAGTCTTGATACTCGGCAGGCTGACAGGTTCTCATTTCTCCTGGTTGGGGCAAGGCTTCTCCAGTGACCCAAGGTTTGGCTCAACTGTCAGTCTGGTGGGTCTCTATCTATCCTGGTTGGTGCAAGATATTTTATGAGAGCCGGGGTTCGATTCCTGGGTTTTTAATACAAGTATTTAAATGTCATTCATGGCGCTGTGACACATTAATTAAACCTTTTTTTGCTAAATTTATTTACATATGAAATCATTAGTGTAGGGCCTGTTTTGCCATTTAAAATCTGTGCTATCTTGATTTACACCATTTATCAAATATTAAAATAAGCTTATACCAGCACTAAATAAAAGCCTTTTGTATTTATAAGCAAATGTTCCTATAGTATTGATCCAAGTCACTAATAGTAAGAACAACTTAAAACAACGTCACTAAGGCAGACTTAAATCTATTGCCATTGCTGTTTAAAAAAGTCAAAACAAGAGATTGACTGCCCAGAAATGTTCTGCACAATAGACCTCATGTCACCCAAATCAACTTCTCTGACACTTAAAGCCAAATGTGGAAGTCAACTTGAATTCCCAAACAAGGAAAAGGGAACCGGTAAAAATCCTGTCCAAGTGGCAATTTGATTTAGTGCTTCCCTTGTTTAAAAGATTAAACCATCCCCTTTCCCAATCCACTTGATTGATCATCACAATCTTGTTCCTCTTATAATGGTTCACTTCAAATATATAATACCTCATATCTCAATAACAGCATTATCTAGTTTTCAAATGTTTCCCCATGTAGCTCTACAAATACAACACAGTTACAAAAAGTGGTAGCACAAGTAGGTTCTCCATCTACATTATTTTTCAAAATTCCTTTGGTTGCCCATATGTCAGGAATATTCCTGAAAAAACAGTACCATAAATTAATGTTTGCAGCACTCATGTGCCAAGCAAAGAAAAAAGTTATTTGCAGCAGTTTCCCCTGGTTGGGAAAACTGTCACAAAAAGTGCACAGCAAAAACAAAATTTTAAAATTTGATAACTTTGCCTTTCATAGGCCGGCCACAGACCGCTCAGCTGACCTCCAAGCTCCAGCTGGCTGCACACTTAGCCTGCCACCACCTGCCAGCCAGCCAGCTGCTGGCAGGGCACCCACTGTGGCTGGCCAGTCCCCCTGCTCAATATGAAATTGCCAAATTGGGAAACCAAGAAAGGTAATTTCCCCAAGCTTCAATTTGGGGGGTACTGCTTCTCAAATTGGGAGCTTGCCAAATGCAGAGGGGCTTGACAATCCCACCTGCAAAATTATTCATGCACCACGCCCAGTCATGAATTCAGGTGCATGAAGAAAGCCTAACTGTCATCATGCCAATGAAGAAGCACTTATACAAACCTTTCCACTTGATAACCAATAATGTATTCCAGGAAAGGAGATATCAGGTAACATAAAATGTCTTGGATTCCCAATCCAATGCTTTCCAATATTCCTGCAACACAGATGAAGCACTATATAATAAATATAAATCTCTTGATGATAGTTGTGCTATCATTGAGTGAAATCACCCTCAATAGTTATCACATAAAGCATCAGAAGACTTTTACTACTACAAAAAGTCAGACACTAAGCTTTATTAGCCCTTTCCCAGGAGCCAGAAGATGAACCCTTATGATCTTCTCTGCTGTTATTACAGCCTGCCTAGGGATTAGAGGCCACCAGACCACTTTTAAACCATATAGGTCTTTTCAAGAACCCACTGATAAGTATTAATACAAGGAGATAGCATAGCTAAACTCCTCTCAACTCTACTCCTGGCCCACATTGGTTTTGCCCCACTCAACCTTGTCCATAGCAGTATACTTTTTTATGTACTATGTACTCACATATTTCACCGGTTATTTTGGACAATTTAATGTGCAAACCAAGGTGTTCTGTTGGGTAATGTAGGATTACCCAATCATCTACTCACTTACAGGGTTCCAAGTGTCAAAATTGGCACCCTACCTTGTTAATACTCCCTCACATTTTGGGCATTTACACCATACTTGTGTGGTCAAAAAATACAAAAAAAGAATTATTTCAGGGCTTCCCTTAGATAAGACACCCTACACACCAGGTATTGAAATCCCTGAAGACATGTCCTTTATCAAAATATATTAAATCAAGTTTACACCTGTTGAGCAACTTGAGTTATTGATGATATGTTCAAAGCTACAGATAGATGTTAGCCTTGCCAATGTACTCTACCTAATTTTATGCAAAATCACTACAGACTATAATAGAATAGAACTTTGAAGGTAATTACGTTTATTGAAACAGGAGTACAATCTAGTAAGAGGCTGCAATCTATCCAGGTGTAACTAAGAACTTATTGTCATCATTTCAGGAACTGTATCAATATATACTGCAAAAACCCTTCTTCATGTTCCTTTAGACAGTTCTCAGTGGCTACCTTTGTAATAGATCTATTTTTGACGGCTATTCCTATCCTGATTGACTGTCCTTGTTATGTGTGCTGGTACTGGCCTTAGTAAGGCGTACATGGCACCTCAGCTATAGCCTGTAATCTACTTGAGCTAGCCTATAGGAAATTATTGATAGGCTGTATCTTACGCGCTTATTATGGCACTAGGAAACTATGTCATATTTAGTTGACGCTTAGAAATGATCTCTGTTCTGTCCTCCTACAAGGGAAGGTAGAATTCAAGTATTCCATTTCCAGGGCTTAATCAATGATTCTTTTCTGGCTGGCAAGCCTTCTGCTTATTAATGCAACAGATTAAATTAGGAATTATATGCCATATATTAGCAGACTTAATCCAATATTGACTCGTGGATTATCTGCTGTGTAATGCTGACCCTAACCAATAAGAAAACAATTATACACTGTGTAATGCTAATCCAAACTTGGTATTACCTTGTCATTTGCACATCAATTGTTTGATATGATCAGATACACCATTCAGGCTGGGTGGGACTGAGTTGATACACAGTCAGTAGGATGGGGTGAGAGATAAACAATTGATTATCTGGTGATTATACGGCGTGTAATCAATAATAATCACTATAGTGGCTGACAATTACTGTAAATTCAGAGCCTGAACGTAAAAATGCGGGATTTTCAAATCCTTGGTCCAAATTTTGAATCACTTTTGCAGGATAGCCTTTTTTAATTAAATTGAATTCTTTGTATTTTTATTTGGATTTTTAAAAATGCAGGAACTCATAGACACTTTGCAAAGTTCAAGTCAAACAGCATATTTCCAATAGACAAAATGAATTACCTGGAATAAGATTTGAAGTGTTCAAATCCATCAACCATTTTCATTATGTTTACTATATTTTTTGGAATTGCAGGATTGTCAAATCCAAGAACCAAATTTCAAATCACTTTTAAATGCCACTAGTAAACTCAGATATTAATTGCAGGAACTGGAATCCAAATTGAATGTACAGTAAGAAACTAAGAAAAATCAACCCAAATCAAGAAGCTCCACTCTGGATAAAATCAAATGAAAAATCCAATCTCAACAACCATGTTTAGACATGAAATTGAGCAAAATGTAAAATTGTCTAAACTGGAAAGGAAGCAATATTCTGCACTCTAAATTGCTAATATAGCAACCACAAAACCATATAATGATATATGAGCTACCCTCCTGATGATGCAGACTTTTTTAAAAGTTTCAAGGAAGAAGGAGAGGTGGGAAAGAAAAAACTCAAAAGTGAAACATCACTGGATTACTACACTATGTGTTAATGAATTTGCTATTAAGGATACTAGATTACAGTAGATTTTAAAAAATACAGTAATAATAAAATAGAATTATATATTACAATCTATCTTATTGTGTTGTCTTTCCTTTGATAAATTGATAGTTTATTTGCTGTTGATAATGTGCTTGCGTTTAATTGGATAGTTTCACCTCCCTGCGCCTTGGCAATAGGAAATCAAGTTGCCTCCCTGAGACCAGCTGTGGTTGTGAGGGCAACTTGATTTCCTATTGCCAAGGCAACTGAAGGTGAAACTATCCAATTAAACGCAAGCACATTATCAACAGCAAATGAACTATCAATTTATCAAAGGAAAGACAACACAATAAGAAAGATTGTAATATATAAATCTATTTTATCATTAGCATTTTTCAAAATCTACTGTAATCAAGCATTTAAATTTTAGCCGTCATAAAATAGAATAGGGTGATTTTTAGAATGCCTATGATTCCTAAAAGAATTAGCACAAATCCACTCTAGATCTTTTAGCATCCTTTTTGAGACTCCTATAATTGATTTTTATTTTGATTTCACCTCATTTTTGATTTGAAATTTGGTTCTTGGATTTGAAAATCCCAGAATTTCAGATTTGTTAATTTTTACATGATGTCTATGATTTGTTTGACAGTCAGTAAATCTCAAATTGTACATTAGAATCCTGCATTTCTGATCCATGTATCCCACGTTTGTTTGCTGTGTTTTTTCTTTTGTTAGTTGAGTTATCTGCTCAAGAGATTTGAAATTTGCCAATTTAAATAAATCAAAAAAAGTCAAATTAAATGTTTGATTTTATTAACTATTTTAATTTTCACTCAGTGTGTTGCCTGCAAAAGTGATTTGAAATTTGGACCAAGGATTTCACAATCCCCCATTTTTATGTTTAGGTTATGAATTTACAGTAAAAAAGATACCTGTTCTCATATAAATTTTATTTTTTCTATTATATATTTATTATTGATATCCACAGTTGTAAATTAGGCTATTAAGTATCACTATACTAGATTTAGTGATATATACATTAATCTTCTACCCCCTTGATTTACATTATGTCTATCCTGGATTGCTATATCAATTAGTGCCACAAATATTAGGCCTGATTTATTAATAGATTTCATATGTAATATATAGAAACTGAAAGTCAACTACCCCCTGTTTGACACTATCCACTTGCCACATAATTGGTTTGACATTTAAAAAATCAAAGACTCAGATTTAAGCCTAAATTAATAAGTGTTGTACTATGGGTGCTAGTCAACACCCATAAAATTGACACCTTATCAGGGTGATAAGTATAAAGAGCTTTTAATATTTTAACTCTCAATATAGTAAAACAAACTCACTCCCAGCTCCCCTCTGTACACTCTTACCACTAATAAACATCTTCCCACTTGTTTAAAATTTTAGTTTATGTTATATTTTTTAAAATTTATAACTTTACTAAACTGCATTGCTTTGGGCTTTCTTTTGAACTTTTTTTAAATTTAAGAAAGTTTTATATGTAAAAACATAGTAAATTTGATTTTTCTGCTCAACTCTGGGAAAGTCAACAGTGAGAATTCAGCTTTTCCCAGATGATTGACAGTGCCAAACTTGACACTTTACTATGTTTTGAATATTTAACCCCTGATAAAAAAATTCCACTTAAAATTTTTTGCAATTATAATCTACTAATCTCCCTGCTACTCCTCTGTAATACCCAAGTATTGAGGGTAAAAGTTTAGTAACATAAGATGGCAGGTTAGGCAACTCAAAGCCATTCAAGGCGTAGACAATTGGATAGAAGTTTACTGCCTGACAGAAGGCTTTGGCAAGGATGTTGCACTGTCTAAGGCTGACAGCAAGGTACAGTAGCGTAGCTGCAGGGATGACATAAGTAGCCAAGTTGGGAGTTGGGCGAGATGATGCCATAGGTGTCCACAGGTTCAAATCCATTGAGTTGAGGTGAGTTGGCTCATTGTATGATATCCCTTTTAGTTCCTGTGGTTCAGGACCAAACTGAGCATTGGTTGGCTGGTGGCCCCCTATCCCAAGGTAAGCTGTCAAGACAGCTGTGAAGATGATGTAGTTCATCTTCTGACTTGGGGAGGGGTAATGGGTTTAGTAAGGTTACTTGCTTAGCCTGGGTAAAGGATTGATTAATGTGATAATATTGAGGAGGATATTCACTCAATGATAGCACAAACTATCATTGAGGGGTTTGTCTTTTTTATACTAGTGGACCTGTAAGGCATGATTATTGGAAGGCATAGCATTGGGGAACCAAGAGTCTGAGTTGCATCTGTTATTCCCTTTTCTGGATTGGCTTGGGTGGCTGGCAATTGAGAAGGTTTGGCTGGATCCAAGTTTGCATTGACATAGTGTAGGTTTAGTCTTCTTCATGCATCCAAATTCAATTGCTGAATTTGGTGCATGACTTCCTTTGTTAGATAGTCTTTCAGTCCATTCCCCATTTGGTAGGCTCCCAAATTAGACAGCAGTTCCTCCCAAGTTTGGCTTTGGGGAAATTGCCTTTCCTGATTTCCTGATCTGGCTATTTCCCAAAGGAGTGGATGGGGACTGGCCTGCTGGCATGGGAGGGCAAAGGCTGGCAGGTAGCTGGCTGGCCCATGGGTGCCTGGTTTGAGGATGGCTTGCAGGTGGGGCTGGCAAGAGTGGTCTGCGCCTGTTCAGTGGCAGTGGGCATCTGCTTAATGGCGGCAAGCGTCTGTGTGTTGGCAGCAGGTAACAGCTTGGTGATGGCAGGCTTCTGTGTGGTGGCGGTGTGTACTTTCTTGGCAGCGGCGGACGTCTTCTTGGTGGCGGCAGGTGCCTGTACGTTGACAGCGGGCAACAGCTTAGTTGTGACAGGCTTCTGCGTGGTGGCGGCAGGGGCCCACGCGGTGGCAGTAGACATCTGCTTGATGGTGGCGGACATCTGCACGTTGACGGCAGGCAACAGCATGGTTGTGACAGGCTTCTGAGTGGTGGGGCAGGGGCCTGCGCAGTGGCAGTGGACATTTGCTTGGTGGCGGCAGGTGCCTGCAAGTTGACGGCGGGTGACGGCTTGGTTGTGACAGGATTCTGCGTAGTGGCAGCGGGGGCCCGCGTGGTGGTGGTGGACGTCTGCTTGGTGGCAGCAGGCGCCTGCGCGTTGACAGTGGGCAACAGCTTGGTTGTGACAGGCTTCTGCATGGCGGCAGCATGTATCTGCTTGGTGGTGGCAGGGGCCTGCGCGGTGGCAGTGGACGTCTTCTTGGTGGCAGCGGGTGTCTGCATGTTGACAGCAGGTGAATGCTTGGTTGTGGCAGGCTTCTGCATGGTGGCGTGTGTATCTGCTTTATGGCGGCAGATGTCTGCACATTGATGGCAGACGTCTGCTTGGTTTGGCAGATGTCTGCACGTTGACAGTGGACATCTGCTTGGTGGTGGCGGGCGCCTTCATGTTGGCAGCGGGTGACAGTTTATTGATTACACAGCTATAAGTGTCAGGAATATTCCTGACATCCTCATGTAACTTTTATACTTTTTAATTTTATTTTAATTATACTTTTTCATTGATTTAGTCCTAAGATATTATGCTGAGCCTAACATCTTTGATGTTTCATCATAAAAGCACATATTTTCTATGTTTTAAACCTTTTTGTCTAAACTTTGATTTTATATTTTGCTTTTATTTACTTTGTTATGCTTTTTTCTTGATAAATAAAACTTTATTTGCATACTTTTTACTTAAATTTTACTTTGCTTTACCTCTTTGTGTTTGATATATCTTCTCAGATTATATTTAAACAACAAAAATTTTCTTTAGCCAAGATCATCCAAATTAGACAAACATCCCAAGCGCCAAGCCTCCAAGGGCTCTAAAGAACCTGCCACCACCCCAAGCGTGTAAAGAAGCCTAAAAAGGCAAAGTCTCCTACTCCATCTCCCCCCACTCCTTCCCCCACCCTTGTATTCCACTTCCAATTCACCTTCACCTTCCCCCAAAAATTTCAACCCCAATAAATCTGATAGTGATTTAACTGACCACTCCTATTACCAGTCAGAGTCTGACTCCAAGCCCACTAAGGAATGCTGTACCAAGAAAGGAAAGGCAGCCAAAGAGCCCACATATTCTTCTGGTAAAAAAAGAAGGCATCCAAGCAGGCCTCAAAGAACCCTTCCCCTCCCCCTGATGGCTCTTCTCCCCCTCTTTCATCTGACCCCCAAGATGAGCCTAAGGAGTACTCCAAGAAGTTCAAAGCTTTTGGTCATGTGGCTTGAGATCCACTGGCAATCCACAACATCTATAATATGGATATAGAGCTCAAAGCTCCCAAGTGCTTCTTGCTACTTCCCCATCATGTTTGTGAAGGGCAACCCTGATTATGATTGCAGATAATTACATCTTCAATTGTAATAATCAAAAGCGGCAAACAAAAAGCAAGTCCTTCATCTGTGAGGATAAGACTTGTGTGCCCTGCCTAGACACCAAGGGCTGAGAGCAGGTGACTACTGAGAAGGGGGAGCACACATGTGAGCCCCCTAATCATTTAATCACTTGGATGCTTAAATGGTATCTGGTTCAGATGATCCCCACCTCCTCTCACCTCCAGGCTTCTGATTTGGCAACAAGGCCTTGCAGCACTTAAAGCCCAACAATCTCAAGTTGGTGCCAACTCAAGAGCAGTTGGTTAAGTTCATAAGCAATAAATGCATTGCTGTCAATCCCCTCACCCAAGGCCTCTGACGTCTTTTCCAAGCTTATGCTCACCCATGAGCTCAAGAAGCTTCCAAATGGGGAGCACTTTCTCCTGCATGACAATGAGCCAGGCTTTGAGACCAGATTATCTGCTACAAATTTCAGAATAACTTGATGGAGTTGAAAAGGGCGTCAACCTGGCTAGTTGATGTTACCTTTGCTTCTTGCCCCTGGATGTTTTGTCAGCTCTGGGTGATTTATACCCAGTTGAACATCCAGGTGATTCAACTTGCATTCTTCCTTCTTCCTGGGGCCACTGAGGCCATATACATCCGCGCTTTTACCATCCTTTGCAAGGCACTTTACCTCCTCCCCCTGACAAAAATGATGCCATGAAGGCCCCCTCACACCCGCGCCAACCCTCCTGCCGCTGACAAGGACCAGGCCACCCTGGGCTTGGAAGAAAAGGTAAGACTGAGAGCTCTGGGGCCTCACATTTGCATCCTGGACTTAGAGGAAAAGGTAAGACTGAGAGCTCTGGGGCCTCACATTTGCATCATGGACTTCAAGCCTGCTCAGTTTAATGTATTTGAGAAGCTTTTTAGCAGAGAGGTGCAGGGGTGCCACTTCCACATCTGCCAAGCAGTTGCTTGAAATGTGCAGGCCCATGCTGAGCTTAGTAGGTTGAGCCAGAGTGACACTTTAGACACCTGCAGATTTGTGCTGGTGCAATTAAGTGCCTTGGCTTTTTTAAAGCCAGAGCACACTGTGCAGGGATTTGATGTTCTCTCAAAGGATCCTTACATAGAGAAGCATCCAGAGTTCAAGCCTTTCCTTGAGTACTTCAAGCCCCAGTGGATTGAGAAGGTTGTCACACAGAGGCAAGGTAAGGCCTGCGCCAAGGTCAGCTAGAACATGTACTGGGTGGCTGCCAACAGGGAGCTGAACATCACTTCAGCTCTAAAGGCTTACCATAAGCATCTGAAGGCCAACTTTGAGCTGCACCCAAAGTTCAACAAGTTCTTCTCCCTTCTCCAACATGAGCAGGAAAATTATCACCAAGCTCAGAGATCTGGCCAACCGCGTCCCCCCACCAAGCCTACCACCAAATCCACCCTCTTCACCAAGGCCATCAAGGGTGCGGCCAAGAAAAAGTATAAGGCCTCTGAGATTAAGCAGCAGCTTGATTTTATTGACACTGCACTCCTGGAAGGGGCTAAAATGAAGAAGGGGAAGAATGGTGAAGAATTAACTTGCTTGCTTATATGACTTTTACTTTTAACTTTAATTTTTACTTTTTAGTTTTGATCATTTATTTTTTAGCTTTAATTTTTCTATTTTTTGATTTAATTAGATAGTAATGATTATTTTATGCATATATGGTATGTTTGAGATGAATAGTTATAGTTGAAAGCAAGTGAAATATCTTAATTTTGGCTAATTTACTAGTAAAACATAAGATATTCACAGTTGTGCTATTATGAACTATAAATAATTAATTTAATATTTCTTTATATTTTGCATAACTTTTATTTTTGTGTTTATATTTACTTTTAGTTCATTAGAATTTAATTTATATGGGAATAAAAATTATTTTTATAGTAAAGAATTTAAATTAAATAGTGAATTGAGAAATAATTGCTTATTTCTCCTTATTCTCATTAATTAAAATAAAGTTTTTATTGCATCTTTGAGCTCTCTGGAGTCACTTTAATATATCATAGCTGTATAGTCTAATTGTTTATATTAAAAGCTTTCAGAACATCAAGATATGTTAATTAAAAAAGTGTCAATTTCCAGTTGTTGATCAGGGAAAAAGCTGTATTCTCACTTTACTATAGTGTCAAGCACCAGGGAGTCAATCACCCGGGAGTTGATATTATCACAGTTGCCATTTGTTGGGTGCTCAAACTAGTACATGGGTCAGTGATCTTGATGTTTTTTGAGATGAGGTACACAAAGGTTCCTCCTTCAATTGGTGATTCAGGAATTTGTTTCTTGTCAACAAAGTCCTTGTATACTTGTAATGATCTTCTCAGGTTCTAGGCACATTTTTCTTGGCATGTGGGGATGTTGCTAACCCAATATTGTCCTTTTAAGTTGTTGGCTTCCTCTGTGAGAGGGGCATCCCATGTGGGGTTGAATCTGTAGTTTTTCTTAAAGGAGGACATGCCATTTGAGCTGTGTTCTTTATTGCTGTATGCAAACTGGGCCATTAAGAAAGTGAGTTACCCAGTTGTTCTGTTCTGATTTTATGTAGCATTTTAAGTTCTGTTGAATGACCTGGTTCACTCTCCTGGTCTGCCCAGTGCTCTGAGAGTGATATGCAGTGTACAAAAATATTTTTATTCCCAAGTCCTTTAGGATTTGGGCCCAAAACTTGGAGGTGAATTGGGGGCCTCTGTCTGAGACCACTTCTTGTGGGATTCCATGGCTCATGAATGCTTGGTTCCTGAATAGAGTGACTGTTTCCTTTGCTGTTACTTTGGTCATTATTGGAATGAAATGAGACATTTCGGTGAAACAATCAACAATTACAAGTATGGCAATGAATCCTTTTGAATTGGGTAGCTCCACAATGTAGTCCATGGACACTGACTTCCAAAAGCCTTCTGTAATCTGAAGAGGTTGTAGTAATCTTTCTGGCTTTCCTTGCTTAGTCTTGGCACGTCCACATGTCTTGCAACCACTGAGGTATCCTTCAATTTCTGGCTTCATCCTGGTCCACATGTAGGTTCTCTGGATTTCTTTGAGTGCATTTGTTTGTCTGGGGTGTCCTGAAATGGGGGAGATGTGGTATTCCTTCAGTATCTTTAAGTGCAGTAGCCTTCTGGTACATAGGTGCGTCTGTGTAGTTATAGGGTGTTTCTGTGTAAGGAGTAAACTGTTTGGTAGTATCAACTGTTGATATCTTTCTTTAAGTCTTCCATGATGGAAATGCAGTATTAGTCTACAGTCTGAGCAAGTTGGATTTCTTCCCTTCTACTGGATATTCCCAGGAATAGGAGCATTGACTCAATCATGTTAAAAGACAGCAAGGATTTAGTGTTGAATTCTTCAATCTCTTTGGTACTAGTAATGAGGACTGCTCTTTGGCTCAGGGAGTCAGTTAAGATATTGAAGTTGCTGGGTTTGTAGCTGATTAATAAGCCCTAATCTGCTAGGAATAGGACCCATCTAGCTTGGAGCTGGTTTGGTTGTTGCAGATTTAAAGTACAACAGGTTCTTGTGATCAGTCATGATTTTCACTTGGTGGTTGGTGTTGCACAAGTATCTTCTCTGATGTTTCAAGGACTGGATGATAGCAAGCATCTCTTTGTTGTAGATGGAATAGTGCAACTCATGTGAAGTGAACTTCCTTGATTAGTAAGCTACAGGGTGCAGACTACTATCATGCCCCTCCTGAAGCAACACCCCCCAATTTGAAGTCAGAAGTGACTGTCTCCATAATGAAGGGTTTGTTGTAAACTGGTATTGCCAAGACGGGGGCAGACACAAAGGCGTTCTTTAGCAACCAAAGGCAGATCTGGTAGCGTCATCCTATACAAAGGGGTGTTTCTTAGAGTAAGGAGGGTCAAGGGCAAGCAGATTGAAAAAAAACTTGAACAAATTCTTGGCAGATGTTTGCCAGGCCCAGGAAACTTCTGACTTTCTTTGTGGTTCTTAGGTTCAGGCCATGACATCACAGCCTCTATTTTTTTGGGTGTCATAGCAAATCCTCCTTTCAGTACATTGTACCCCAGCAACTCTACTTATTCTTGGAATAACTCACATTTCTGGAGATTAATAAACAGTACATGCTCCTTGAAGCATTCTAGGACATCTTTGAGGTGTTTGACATGTTCTTCTGGGGTGCAGCTGTATATGAGAATGTTGTCTAGGTAGGCTAAATAACAATGGTCCTTGAGTCCTCATAACATTATGTCTGCCATAGTTTGGAAAGTGCTGGGTGCATTGCACAAACCAAAAATTATAACCAGTTATTTGCAAAGACCTTGCCTAGTGTTGCAAATGTGCTAATAAATGATGGATTTTATGGCCATTAAGTTTGAAGTCAGATCCGGAATACAATTACACATTAGGAAATTACTCAAAAAATCAATCAAGAACTAGTGGATACCAGAGCATTCTGGATTCTACTCAAATATACTCAGAAATTGGGTATTTCAAAGGTTGCAAATGAGGGCTTCAAACAAAGCATTAGATTCCAGAATTTGAGTCTGTCTTGGCACCTAAGTCTGGAAGGCTAAATAGAGGTGACATCAACAACCCAATTTCTTGATTGATCTCTACTTCTGGGTACAAAATTAATAGTCAATATTGGTATTGATAATAAGATTTGTATTGATGCAAAGCCTGGCCTATTTCCTTGTTTCTTTATTCCATCAATTCTCCCTCTCCCAATTTCACACCCTTCTATATATACTTGGTAAATATATTAAATAAAAAGAAGTTTTTACCCCATCTATTGTTCACTCCTACTTTGGTTTTACTACTGTGTTATCAGGTATAGTAACTGTTTGATTATCAGGTCTAATTCTTACTAGCATACACCAGCAGTCCACACTCACATCACCTAGTCTTGAAGGCATTCTCACATTCATCACCAGGCCTGATACAAATCTGGTTAAAGGCATCCCTCAGATCAACTTTTTAGAAGAAGATGGCTCCTGATAGTTTTTCTGATAGGTCTTCAGCGTTGGGTACAGGGTACCTGTTTTTTATTGTGAGAATGTTAAGGTCCTGGTAGTTCACACAAGGATATAGGTCACCGCCCTTCTTCTTGACAAACAGTAAAGGGAACAAACAGGGAGATTTGGAGACGTGTATGTATCTTTTCTTTAATATTTTTTCCAGGTACTCCCTTAAGGCTACTTGTTCTTTCATGTTGCAACTGTAGACAGTTCTGTGTTTAGGTTAGTTTCTGGTAGGAGATCATTGGAGTAATCAAACTTTCTGTGTTTGGGCAAGGCAGTGGCATCTTTTTCTGAGAAGACAGACTCCCAAGGCTTCAAAACTTTTTGAATCTCAGCATTGCAAGATTCCATGGTGATGTTGTTTAGCTCTGGGGCTTTCTGAGGGCTCAGACATGGGACCTATAAGGTTTGGCTCTCATGGGTGACAGTCACCTGATGGTTCTTATAGTCTAAGTTCAATTGGTGATCAACCCACCATTTGAAACCTATTACTACAGGTTTGCGTAACTTCTTCATGATGTAGTATCTGTTAAGCAAAAGTTTTTCATTTAGCTTCAGGAAGAAATACTATTTACATCTGTATGGCAGGTATGTTGTCTTGTTGCCCAAGGTTACCATTCAAGAGTTTTCTTTGACTGGTACACCCAGTTTCATAGCTAGACTATGTTCCATGTAGTTGAGGGTTGCCACACTATCTAATAGGGCTATAGCATTCACATCATAGTGATGATAACATAAAATAGTGTCAATGATAGTATAGGACCAGGAAGCATTGTATTACTAAAATGGTGGCTACTTGGGTTCCATTGTAGCAGCCAGTGCAGCCTTTGGATAAGTGGCTGCTCTGGTGGCAATAAAATCATAACCCACTTCTGACATGGCAATAATACTCTTCCAGGGTCATGTTTAAGCAAGGCCTACTAGCACCAGGGGTTGATTATTCCGGGACTGTCCAGTGTTATATTCTTGTGGTTGACTGAAGTTCATGCCTGTGGCAATTTCTAGGGGCTTTTCTTTGGGAGGCTGCAACAGTGGTGTCTCATGAGGCTGGTATGTTATGGGTTCAATCTGTTCTGAAGTACAGCCCTGATATGTTGTCACAGATCTTGGCAGCCTCTGCCAAGCATAGAAATTGTTTTATGTAGGTCTTCAGATTGTCCCCTTCCTGGGTCAGGCAGATGCGCCCCATTTAGGCTTGGATCTCGGCCCCAGCAGGGGTTGTTGCAGAGCTTATTCTCTCAAGGAATTGGTCTTAGGAGAGGATGAGTTATGGATCTTCTTCTAGGATGATCAGGAATGTCTCTATAGCATTACCTTCAGTTGGGCAGCCACCATCACAAGCTTCTGATTTTTGTCTCTGGAACTCTTGGGCTGGGAGCAAAAAATGAATCTATCATTATTTTTCTTTTCTGAAGCCAGCTAAAAACATTTTTGGCAGGTCAGGAAGTCTTGTGGGGGCAGCAGCATTCTGATTAGAAGTAGAGCTTGTCACAGTCTGAACTTTTGATGGCTTGGCAACAACTCTTTCTTGGCTTTTGTTTGTTTCTTGCTTCTTAGTAATAAGCTGCTTTAGTTAGTAAGCTGAGGTCAAAAATAAAAGCATGCAAGATGCCCCTATAATAAAAGAAGAATAGGGGCCCAGGGTTACTAGTTTTTTATGGTTGACATACTGTCACAGATATAACATAGTCTGGCTGGGCTCCCACAGGGGAGGCAGGCTGGGCCTGAAAGGCCATGTAAACTTTTTTTTAAGATACTGAAATGCAATTCATTGCAGTAAACAGGGGGCCTGCTTCCAGTATGGGGCACAATCTGATTAGCCAGCCACAATACTGTAATTTAGACAAACCCCAACTTACTAAAGTCTTGGGCAGAAATCATGGTGGGCAAGGGGAAAGCAGAAGATATCTCCTTCATGATAGTTGGTATTGGGCCTCTAGAATGGCCAGGAGGAAGATACAGGTAGTGATGGTGGAAGAACTCTGTCGGAAACTGAGCCATTAATGATATTTTGATATGGTCTTCAAATAGTGATATATGCAAAGATTTGTTTGGTTTTGCTTTTGATTTTGGACATTCCTTGCCTTCTGTAAATAGATCTGTTTCAATGCCCACCCATTCTAAAATACCTTATCTGCCCTTGGCTGATCCTGGTATGACTTCACTCCAACGTGACCCCCTCTGCCACTATGTCTACCTAATGAGTGATCATTGACCCTTGTCTACTATTAAAGTAGAATCATTTCTCCTAATAAAGACAAGTTTATCCACATTTGTATTGGCTTTAATATTCTTCAAGCTTTTTTCTTTCCTTTTTGCCAAAAGGATTTCCTCATCTTGTATTCCAGGAAATTAAGGTACATGCCCTTAATCTTGCCCTGAAGGCTAATCCAAGGCAAGCTTTGAACCTTGAGTCTTTTGTTATAAAGATTTCCTGCTGTGTTTTTATGGATGTTTATCCCAGGAGCCAAACACAACAAACTCCAAGTCAATAGTCTAAGGTGGCTTGAAAAAATGAATAAAAGCAGAACCAGGAGGGAATGTATATTTGTGATTGCATTGTGTAGTAGATTTGCAAAGAGACACAGAGTTATTATATTGGTGAAAAAATAGATAACTCCTGAAAGAAAATAATGGATCCTGGGCATAAAGTTGTATGTTTTATGATGTCAATAGTGAGGAAAGCTTCTCCTCCTAACTACTTATACTTACTGAGGGATACTTAGTCTTTTTTGCCATCAGAGGCCTGGTGGTATCATTAACAGTGATACTTATTAAATGGTTTGTAAATTGCGCACTGGGACCTGCAGGGAAAGGACATTGGCTATTTCTTCATGATCATGAGTTTGACTTTAGCATGCCAAGGTGCCACAGCTATTATTAGAACTCAGGAGTGATTGAGCGCCAATCAAACAATTACTTTCTAAATTTGTTATTTACTGATAGTAAAGGGGCAAATTTTTATTTTGTCCCAGGATTTTGCAGTATATTGGCCTTGCAAACCCCTGTCCATTATTGGTCAGAAAGGGGGGAGTTTTACTTCTGGGAAGGCAGTTGACAATGGCTTCTACACTGTTGGTTATTTAATATATAGGTAGTCTATCTGATTGTATTGAATTCCAGGCCCTGACACAAATGCTAAGCTTGCAGCTTAATACATTCACTGGAAGCATAAAGATCACTAAAATTTTCAGTTGGTCACACTTTGTTTTGAAGTGATTGGTTAAATTAGCCTTCACTGTAACAGAAATTTGATCCATTAAGCTGGTAAATGAGAGAGCAATAGTACTCTTGCATTGGATGAAAGGTGTTCCTACCAATCAACTAAGTTGCTCTCCAAAGCCATATTAACTAATGATTGTCCAATCATTAGGGTAATAGTGGACCAAGCCGTCAGAGGGATCTTGCTATGGAGCAGAGGATCCTGGCGCTCAGCAGCTCCTATTAATCTCCCAACATCTATATAACTTTCTTTCTTGATTAATAAGTAAAGGATCAATATTTACAATTACTATACTTTATTATACACACTAAGTGGAAGAAATCATTTTAACTTAGTCTTTGATAAAACATAGAGTCTTGATTCAATTTAAGTGTAGTAAACAAACACCACACTTTATAAATGTGAATATGACACATTTCTTTAAATTATGTCTTCACATATGTTAATTCCCAGAACCCATAAGGGTTGAAATTGCCTTTGCATGCTTGTTGGGCCTTCAGAAGCCTGATTTACCCACAGGGTGGTCCTCAAGGCAGATATGACCTGAGCATCATCAAAGAAGCTCCTAAATTATGCTATAGCAAGACTTTTTTACCCATTGTGGTGAGTACTCTTTATTGAAAATCAAGCAGATAGGTAGCATAACAGAATATCTCAATATCTGGTAGAAATCTCTTATCATTATGCCTGAAACCATCATAAAGGAAATTTAATGCTTCTCACCTTTATCATCAATGAATTAGACCTCTATATTATAAGCGGGTACCCTTAGGAAGATGTATGTCTAATAAAAAATGTTATTAGGTCATTGCAGAAGCAAATAATCAGGCCGCTATGGGATTCTACAAAAAAACTGAAGGCCCTCTTAACCATAAATGATTCTTGGGAATAGATACATCATATTATAACACTTCCAAATCCTCTAGTACAAAGCCAAAAATTAGTATCCATGTTATAAGAGCTGCAATTGATACACATAGAGGACCTGGGGAAATCCTGAGTGTTGTTGATGCAAAAAAACTTCACAACCCAACTTGATCCCCACTCTAAACCAACACTGGCCAAAAAACCTTGTTATTACATTGTGGAAAAGTTAAAAATTTAGATGTTTTTCAGGTGCACATCAATGACCCTGTTCTATAAGCCAGTCATGCCTGAAATAAAATCACAAATTTGCCTTATCATTTTTCTTCTGTTACAATACTTGCTGTCTCTGTATGGATACTATTGTAGGCTAAATCATGGATAGCAAGAGATTTGTGGGAATCCAACAATTAGAATGCTTCCCTAAACTCTTCAAGCCTGCACAAGTGATTGACAAGAGAAGAGTACAGTAGTTATATAAGCTATGGCGTCAAGCAAAAATACCTCAGATTTAAACAAAACACAACTATCAGGTTAAAATATACACTCTGTTAACAGGGTTTTTTGGCGTTAATGGGTGAAATGGGTCAACACAGCAAAGAAGTGCTCACGTGCAAAGAAAAACCATTTAAAATAAAATCTGAAATACATGGATTCACAAACAAAATGGCGTGAGTTGACTTTTGGTGTACATTTGGATCATTATTTTTCTTGTTATGCCTATGCGCCAGATTGATTATTTTATAACTTAATCACATTATTTATGTTCAAATCATTCAGAAAGCTTTAAATAAATTAAATCCTAAAACTTTAATTGATCTTGGGATTTGATGATTTTTTTAAAAAATAAGTCATCAATTTTAGAATTGAAAATTGCAACTTATAGTATTACTGAAAATATCTTAAATGCTACTACAAACTACAAACCAAAAATATTTATGATGAGTTGCATGGGAGAGTAATAGCAGCCCCAAAGCTATAAACTCTATTACCCTATCTTTGGCTCATCGTAATTATTCTTAGTTTGTTTCAGAAAAAAAGGTTGTTGTTTTGAAAGACTGATAACTCTATTTAAAATACACCCTCTAGTAAGTTGCCCTACTTCATAAACTTGCCCCAATACATCACTAACATCTTCTGATATATTTTTTCTCTGGTATCATCACGTGATTTCAAATGATAAGTTATCTCATAATATTCTGACAAACTTTCAAATGTTAGAGGTGAAGTATATAACTTCCCATCTTTCATCAAATATGAAAGATTGATGCGCATATTTTTAACTTCAAGCTCTATTTTTATAGGCCTAACTTTTCTTTCATAAATACAAAAAAATGAATTTTGAGAAATATTTGAGCCTAATAGCACTGATTTATAAAAAAAATTTCTTTTTTCTTCTTGATCAAAAATAATTTTAAAATCATTAATATTGTTAATATAAAGCTCACTTTCTTTTCCTTTAACATTTTTATATTGCACCAAAGTAACCATCAACAATGCTTTTTTCATGGCATTAAACAAAACAATTATATTTTATAGAACCCTTTCAGGATACCAGGAGTACCGTGGAGCTCCAGCAGGTGAGGGAGGAGTCAAAGAAGGTACTGGCATGGCCCACCAGATGATGGGACCTAACTTTACCAGGTAGGAAAGGGCCTTCCCAGCCACGGCCCAAGATCCAGCCGCTGGCAAGGCAGAGTCAATCAATCCTGTGAGCGCAAGGTAAAGCACTCCCAGGAATTGACTACTCTAGCCAGTGGCATCAGAAGTGGGGAGGTTGAGATGGTTGGTTTGGGTGTCGGGGGCAGTTCCATGGGTAACCAAGTAGGCAGCAGGATTGTTGTACTTTCTGTTGAAGATCAAAGGGTAGATGGTGATTGCTTTGCCGTCACAGACAATTTGGTAGGGTTCCTTGGGAGAGTTTGGGCGGGTGTACCACTGCAAGTCTTTCAATGTCCAGGGTTTGTGGTTAGGATTGGCGGAATACTTGGTGAAATGCACAGGGCCAAAGGGAGCGTTGGGTGGGCGGTAGTAGCCAAAGGCTTTGGTTTTATCAACTGGAGTATGAATATTTATCCCAGAAGATGGGTACTGACGCTTGGGTGTATGCAGATGGAAGAGTATCAAAAATAGGTATGGAAGCAGATTGGTGAACCAAAGGTTCATAACAACTTTATTTGGTAAGGATGACAATACAGAACTTTTTCAAGTGCTTCTGATTTATATACTTACTCACATGCAGGTGCCTCTGGGTATTCTTCTGATGCTATCTGTGTGGCAAGGCTTGGCATCTCAGGTTCTGCTGTTTGTTTGACTGCTTCATGGTTATTTTTGGGGTTTTCAGGAACAGTTGTTTGGCTTTCTGATGGTCCTTATTGGCTTGGCTGGTCATTAATTTTGGCAGGTTTGGCTTCTGGGGTTTTGGGGGTTTCTCCAATTTGATCACAATTTTTGGACTGGCTTGACAGGCTCTCTTGAGCCCAAATAACTTGTTTAAAAAAAGGGTCCCCAATTGGGGACCCCAAATTACTTAATGGAGGGTGGGCTTGATCTGGGTTTACTGGGCAGCTAAAAATAGCCTGCCCAGGCCTAGCCAAACCCACTAAGGCTTGGGCGTAGCTTTTGGGGCCCAAATCAGGCCCCTCAGCTACCACCAGGGCGGGAGTGGTTCCTGCACCTGGATTTGCTTTGAAAGGCAAAAATCCAGGTGCGGGGTAATCCCCCCGCCTGCTAGCCCCGCCTGGTGGCTAGGAGCAAGTTTGATTCCTGCCCAGGGCCTCAAAACTTTTACTTTTGTAACAAACCCTTAATATATTTAGGTTCCTCTTTAAATAAGTAATATAAAAATTCATATGATCTGAAATGATTTCCATTATCAGTCCACACTTTTATTTTTTATTTTTTTAAATCTATCTAATTTAAGAAGACTTATTAGACATTCATCTGAAAATAAAGAATCATGTGATAATATTTGAGACAAAAAATCATAGTATTCATATTTAATTTTATTGTTTTTCTTAAAAACTAATGCAAACCCTAATAATGAGATTGGTTTTTTTGAATAAAAACAATTATTGGTCTCAATTGGACCACCTCCAACCTTTAAGTTTTCTTTATAATCTATAACTACAACACAAGACTCATCATCTAATTCATTAATATCTTTTTTATATTCACAATTTTGATGAACATAAAAGTCTTGGTGCTGATTAATAGTCTTTAAGTCATTGTCTATAGATTCTGGTAATGGCAAGTTTTTACTTTCACATTCTTCCTTCTTTTTTTCTAGTGAATTTTTTAAATTACAAATATTGCACATATCAGTTTGTTTTTTTACTTTTTATTATATTTTTAGGGATTAATTTATAGTAAGTAGAAATTGAAACCAAAATTTCATTTTTTATTTTCATATTTTCATATATTTCTTTTTTTGTTTTAAGTAGAGAGTATTTAATTTCAGATGAGTAATTACTCATCTCTTTTTCTATATCTTTATAAATTTTTTAAGGCACTTTTTTTGTAAACTGGCTTGTTTCAAAAGAATTTTCCAGCAATTTTTTAATTATTTTTTTAGTTATTTCTTTTTTTAATGAATAGTTATTATTTTTTGGCTTTTTTTGTTTAAACTTACATTTTTATTTTTATTTTTTCTTGAGTATTCAAACTCACTTTTGGTTATATTAAAACCCATATCATTAAGCTCTTTTAAAGAGTAACTGGAAGTAACTAGAGATTGCAAGGCTGGGAGATGTTTTTGGGGAGAAGATTTCATGAGATCCTTTAAGTTTTCAATGAACACATTGTCTTTTTGAATTTGAATAGTTGGCAGGAACTGAGCTTTCCCAAATTATGTTTGAGTAAGGAAGTGCTTGATGAAATTATCAAGATCATCACCAGCAATAAAGAGGAATGCCTTTTTTAACATTGCAATTCTCTCTCTTTTTGTTGAAGCTCCCAAGGAAAAAAAGGGTAGCATGGCAGAAGTAAATTTGACTGAGGACATGGTAGTATTTTGAATCTGTAATTAGGTCAGATCTCTGAAGTGCGCCTTAATGTTGGAGTAGTTATGATCAGAATGTGGCCTTTGAATGGGGTCTTTTGGATTAGAAGCTTTGTGGTACTTTAGCTCTTATATACCAAGCTAAATGACACCATTCTGAAAGAAATGGTGTGATAGCTTTTATTATAGTTTGAACTTGAATTTATGTTTGCAGAATTGATTAAATACCCAGTTTTCATGCACATGTGATACATGTGAAGCAGCTAAACATTATTATTACATCATATACTCTTTGTAATCAATGCAAATCAATTAAAATGATGTATTCAGTTAATTGTAACTCTTTTGCATATTTTTAAAATGATAAAATATTAAAGAATTCCATTTAAAGAATGCTTAATTTTAGGTTTGAAGCTCACTTGAACCTCAAAATTAGTCTAACCAGTGATAAAAACATTCTAACTTCAAACTGCCATAAAATCCTAAATAATTGAGCTTTTTAAATAAAATAAAATGCAAAAATAGAGCTCTCAATATTATCTTTGATTTTGTCAATTAAAAATGATCATTTTTATATTTTAAAAAAAGTATTTATTTTTCTTTGAAGTGATGTACTTTATATCATTAGATAGAATCATATAATAAAATTGGGATTATAATCTTTTAAATTACTTTTGCTTTAATATTGAGTATATTATACATATTATAATTTTTAAACCAATAAAAATTGGATCCTTAGCTTTATTTTGATAGTTACAGTGTGAAAAAATATTTATTTTAATTGAGTTATTAATGTTTTAAATATAAAATGTGTAATTAGTAACTTTTTCAAAATTGAACTGTGTTATGCTGCAACTTGAGCAGCATGTGCATTAGAAAATGACCTAATCCCTAAAATAATGATCCATATGTTTACCATGTGAATCTGTGACAAAATATGCCCAAGTGAAGTATGTCAAAACTCAATCCAAAAAAAACACAATAGCAAATCACTATGTAAACAAAATCACTCAAATGTTGTGTGCAATGGATTGTAATCAAGAATGATACCAAGGTATCTAAAATAGGGCACACAATCTGAAACATAAATTTTAAAAATATTGTGTTGGGTGTTTGAATTTAGCAATAAAATCTAGGAAAACGGGTGGAAATTATTTTGGGTATTCAAAAATGGGTGTTGTAAAACCAGAAACAACTAATTAAGAAATAAAAAATCTATAATTGGGATATTGGGTGGGGAAAACTCTAATTAAATATCCATATTCAGATAAAAGCAAAAATTAAAATTAGGGAGTAACTTAATTGAAATTTATTTAATCTTTTATTAAATTTTAAAATGAAAGGAATACAGCAACTGAGTACCAATGCACCCGTTGTGTGCTGCGGTCTTGGTTGCCCCTGCGGGTCAAAGAATAGAGTTAATAAAACCCAAGTGCCTACTCAAGGAGGAGACAGGAGAGGAGAGTTCCATAGTGATGCTGCACTGACACAGCCGGTTCAAGGAGCACAAGCTGCTAGGGTGCAGAGCATAAACTCTTGGGTCCCAAAGCTGACCCAGAAGCCTACCAAAGTCACCACTACAAAGAAAGTTAGAGACAAGGAGGTAGAACTTACTTCATATGTGTTTGACGTTGTAGACCGCCAAGAGTTGGTCCCGTCAGCCATGCTGGAAAAGGTGAAGGCTGCACTTGATACTAGCTATGAGCCCTACATCAGTGATGATAATCAGGAAGAGGACAAGAAGCCTTAGTTCTTAAGAACTGATGAGGGACAACTGGTGTTAAAAAAGGTTGCAGCCTTCTATACCAAGGTACCTATTCCCTGTGTTGTGCCCAATGTCAACAAGTCAATCCCCACCGCCAAAACACCCGCCCAGAAGCGCATCCCCGATATCAAATGCATCATCCTGCTTAAGCTAATGCGGGAATCTGGTGATTACAAGGTGGCCACGGCTCTTGTTGAGGTGGATCCCAAGTACGCCAGTAAGACCTTCAACAAGTTCATCAATATGGGTTGAGTCCTTACCGCAGAGAAATCCTTGCGCACGTCAACCATGCTCACCAGAGAGCACAAATGGGTAATCTGCCAGTGGATAACCTGTGACTGCCATCTTGAACTGACGAATATAAAGGCCATGATCAAATCTACTTTTGGGGTTGAGGCCTCAATTTCCTTTTACTACCATCTGCTCAAGGGAATGCGCTTTTCTTGGAAAAAGCTCAGGGTATCCCCCTACAATCTTAATAGTCCCTCCAATGTCAACACCTGGAAAAAATACACAGAGGTGTACACTGCCCTCAAAGCCAAGGGGACGGTCAAATTCTACTATATTGGCAAATCAGCATTTGCCTTGTTGATGTGCAATGGGTATGGGTATGTTCCCAAAGGCTCAAATGACAGGATGGCTTGACGTGCTGCCGTCTGTGCCACAGCCTATTCAATAATGGCTCTCCTTGGTCCAAAGGGGGTCAAGCTGTACCAAATGATATTGGGATCTCACAACAGCCAGTCCTTCCTATCATTTCTCTGATTGTTCCAGGAGCACCTGAGGCGCACAATCCCGGGCTTCACCAATGTAATTGTGCTGGACAATGTTGGTCTTCATAAGGTGGCAGATATTCTTGAGGAATTTCCATCAATTGACACTAACATCAGAGTGGGCCCCTAGCAATTGGCCACAGCAAATTTGCGCCTTCTCTTCCTCCCTGCCTATTTTCTCTTCCTAAATCCCAATGAGGAAGTCTTTGGGTGGCTCAAGCAAGTTGTCAAGCGAGAAACCCCAACTGGGACTGAGGACCTGTTTTATTTGCTCCAGGCCAGGATCCACACCCTCCCAGCTGAGACCGTGGCCAAATTCTATGGCCACGCTGATTTGTTCATCCCCGCGTGCCTAGCCAAACAGCCAATCAATTAAAGACTTAGCCTGTCCAACTTTTTTATATTCTCTAATCTACTATTTAAGATTTATTAATTAAAATTTTATATTTAGAAGCTTCTAAGCCCACAATCACATTTGGCAAGACCATCAATGGAGGTAAGTAATTTATTTATTTTTATATTATATATTTTTTATTATGCCATCTGAGGTTATCCTAATCATATACAATGCTGGATTATACAAATATATTTATATCACTTTTGTCAAATAAATATAAAAATAATTTTAAAAAAATAAATGTAAAATGTATAAATTAGAATTTATTTTATTAATGTATAATTTCATGCTTTTATGAAAACCATTTCTGCATTTTATTTTGCAAAAATTGTTTGCTAAATAAAAAAATTAAAAATTTATTATAATAAAAATAATATAAACTTTACTGTAAATTCAGAACCTGAACATAAAAATGCGGGATTGTCAAATCCTTGGTCCAAATTTCAAATCACTTTTGTGGGATGGCCTTTTTTTAATCAAATTGATTTTTTAGTATTTATTTGAATATTTGAAAATGCAGGAACTCATAGACACTTTACAAAATTCAAGTCAAACTGCATATTTTCAATGGACAAAATGAATTGACTGGAATCATATTTGAAGCGTTCAAATCCATCAGCTTTTTTCATTAAGTTTACTATGTTTTTTGAAATTGCGGGATTGTCAAATCCAAGAACCAAATTTCAAATCACTTTTGAATGCCACTAGTAAACTCAGATATTAATTGCAGGAACTGCAATCCAAATTGAATGTACAGTAAGAAACTAGGAAAAATCAACCCTAATCAAGAAGCTCCACTCTGGATAAAATCAAATGAAAAATCCAATCTCAACAACCATGTTTAGACATAAAAAGTTATTAAACTTTAAAATCATCCAAACCTGGAAAGTATACAATATTATTCACAGTAAATCACAGATATAGAAACTCTGCTACTATTCAAGGGTAAATCAAGAGAAAACAACTACCCACAACTAAACCAATAACTCCAAATAAATACATATTTAATCTAAAATATATTTTTATTTTATTTTTATGGACTGTCAATTGCATTCTCAACCCGCTCCTGCACTAGCCCACGGGGCAACCTGTACACAAGGGCATCCCAGAGGGTCCAAGAACAGACCCAGAGCCTAACTTGAGGGGAGTCATGCCAATACACAGCCCCCCAAGGTGTCATTGCCAGCCAACCACCTCCCGCATCCTAAGCCAGAACTACCAGCTTGAATCCCAGGAAGAAGCCACTTTCAAGGCCTGCAACCAAAGTCTCCTACACCAGGGTCACTGGGAACACTGAGGTTACTTACACCTCCACTGTATACCCAGTTGTCACCCGGCCCCGCACTCTTGACCCAAGAGTTGCTATTTCTTGCCCCCGCGTCTTTGACACCTCCTATCAGCCATTGGCCACAACTGAAGAACCATTTGCGCTTATTGTGTATTCAACCATTTACAGCGCTACTGCAAGCAAGCATGATCCCACCTTCTACACAAAGGTCCTGTCCCCTGTGTCAATCCTGGTAGCCAGGATGCCATGGTACCTGCCAAGGGCCGGCATTGGTTGACAGATAGTGAGCGTGAAGCTCTCCTCAACTGCTTGAACCGGGGAATGATGGTTTGGGATATTGCATCCTGATTTGGTGTCACAGCCAGATACATTGCCACCATCAACACCAAGTATGGCAACATTGGGCAAATTGCCAAATCCACCAAGGCTAAGCAGCAGCCCAAACTCCTTCAGCCTGTTCATATTGATGCAATCAAGCAGTGGATAGCCAAGGATTGCCACCTGGACTCACTAGCTGTCCAACCAATGCTTGCCACAGAGTTCAGGCTTTCTGTTTTCAAAACCCTTGTTTATAAAACAATGGTTGATTTGGGCTTCTTTTGGAAGGTGCTTGGAGTTTCTCCATACAATAGGAACAGTGAAAAGTCCATCAAGGATTGACGCATTTATGCCAAGGCATATCTGGCACTAAAGGAGACTGGGAATGACTTGTTCTTCTATATTGACAAATTTTTATTTTCCTCCTCACTCAGGTCTAGGAATGGGTGGGTCTAGAAGGGGTCCAAGGACGGCGTAGCCCATTGCTCAGCTGTCTGTTCCCAGACCTATTCCATGCCTGCGCTTCTTGGTCCTTGTAGCATGGACCAGTATCAGATGATTAAAGGCTCCCATAACAACAGGACCTTTCTTGATTTTCTCTGAGCTGTTAAGGAGTACTTTTGGATAAATTACAGTGGCACAACCAAAGTTGTTGTGCTTAATAACGTTGGGCTCCACAAAGTGGATCTGGTTGTGTCCAAATCCCCCCCATCAACAAAAACAGCCATTCTGCCAGCCACTGCCTTGCAGACTGCCCAATGAGACTCCTCTTCCTTCCGCCTTATTCTCCATTTCTGAATCCAATCAAGGAGATGTTTGGTTGGATCAGAAATAAGGTGAAACAAGGCCTCCCTCAGGAAACAGAGGATCTCTTCAACATTCTCAAGATCAGCCAATTTGTAATGCCACCCAATGTGGTGACAGCTTTCTATGAGCACTCAGAATCCTTCCTCCCAAAAGCCCTGGCCTCCAAGCCAATCAGATATATGGGCGCTCTGGGTTTTATTTAGTTTTAATTTTATTTAGTTTTTTTTATTAGGACTCAATAATTATTATTTATATATAATAATGTGACATTTGAATGTATTATAGACATTTAAGAATACATAGAAAAGGTAAGTAAAATTAATTATACTAGGTATGAGGAAAAAAATTTTTATTATAATGCACTGAATATTATTATTAGCTTTTGCGCTAACAAATGAATAAATTTAAAAAAAAGATAGAAATAAATTAGTTTATTTAAATAATTGTGAATTGTTGATAGTACTTTGGCTTTTCTAAGCCACAAATTGGACCTTGCATGTCATCATCTGATCCTTGTTATTTCAGTGCCACTATAGCCATACAACACAACCACCAATGATTTTCATGTATTGCTTACTAATTAGTAATTAGGGTGCAGGTCAAGTATATTGAATATGTTTACCAAATCACATTACAAGGGAAAGGTAATTTGAGTTATAAACAATCATTTGTTTAGAACAATAGTGGAGCGGGCCGCATGATGCAGATAAATTCAATTCTTGATGTTTATATAAGTAGGATACACCATTTCAAAAACAGCATCTCAAAATACGCCATCTCAAATTTCTGCTATCTCAATTTACTAGTAAAAACACCATTTTGATTTATGCATTTTGACTAAGAAAAAACAGTTTTAAAATTTTAGATTTTTTGAACTCCAAAAATTACCCAAAAAAATCCCAAAAATAAAAATTCAAAAAAATTTCTAGGCTTAAAAAAGTCTCAGGATTTTTTAAATCTGCAATAAAAAATAGGGTCAATTAGTAGCAACATAGTTGCATAAAGCCCAAAAGTTAAAATATACCCAAAAACAACTATTTTCATCTATTTTAACTATAAACTATACTTTAAAACAAGCATATAATTGTACCAAATGCTAAAAAAGTCAAAAATAATAAAATTAAAGAAAAGAAGAGAGAAGATAAAGAAGACTTTATTAGGAAAGGGCTCAAATATTAGTAGAAAGAGCAACTGAGATAGCTTGGAGATGCTCAAGCTTGCTATCCTTGGGATAGTAGGCAAGGACCACTTTGGTCTGCTTGGGGGATCACCCTTGGTCTTCATGCCTGTTTTAAAGAGGCAGGCAGAGATGGCCTTCTGGGTTTTGAGATGCACCATGATTTTGTTGAACTTAGGCTTCTGAACCCGGACCCTTGTGGAAAAATGACTATGCCATCCTTCAAGAGAAGAGGTGTTCTTGATTAGGCCATCTTTTACCTACTTAAAGCAGTTCCATGTGATTGAGTCACCGCCTTTTCTAATGTGGCATGCTCCCTGAAAAATACCAACCCATTGAGTTTCAAAATACTCAATAAAGGGCGCAAAGGCTGCCTGGTTGGCAATAATGTAAGGATGGCAGAGGAGGACGTTGTAAAAGGCATTAGTCTCCTCCTTTTGCACAAGGGCAAGAGCAGCAAAGCAATTGAACATGTCCTTTGCTTCCTTTGTGCCTTCAGTGTAGACCAGCTCATGAAGTGCAGAGCACTTTTGGAGGCGGCAGAGTGCCTGCCAGAAGTGGAAGTAGCATCCCTGAGGGGAGCTCTTGAAGACTCTAATAAAATTATTTTCCTGAGCCTGCTCAAAATCTACTACCAGATATTCATGGTAGGGAAGTATTTTGGGCTTTTTCTTGATTGGGGTGACTTCCTCTGACTGGGCCTTTTTCTTGCGCCTTCTAGTCTCCTTTGGCTTCTCTTCAATGGTTGGGAGGATCTCATCCAACTTGGCCTTTAATATTGTTAGAGCCCAGACATAAGATTCCTGCTTCTTATTGGGGAAGAAAAAAGAAGACCAGAGGAAGAACCAGATTGCCAACTTGCCCATGGATATTCTAAAGCTGGCAGAAGAGCTTTGGGCAGGTGGAGAAAGTGCCATCTGCAAGCCAGGTCTTGCATTTTAACAGGTTGCAAAGACCCTGGCTTGTTGCAAAGAAGATGATCTGCTCTGGGGTATGTTGCCCATCATAGTGAGGGAGGAATCTCTCTTCATGCTGTGAAAGCTTTTGGTCCTCAGTTAGAATCAACTGGTCAATTGATATATCACTGCCGCCTTCAGTGCTCAGAGCACATCTCTGGTCAGTGAGATATCTCTGTAGTTTTGAGGCGCCACCAACAGTTGCCAGTTGGGTATCATTTAGATTAATGAGCACATTGTTTATAACCTCAGTTGCAGTTTGGTCCTTTGTGGTTAGGATCACCTGACAAAGAAACCAGCGGATCAGTTGATATAGAGGATTAAAAGGCTTGGCACAGTCATGCCCAATATTCAGGGCTTTAAACCAAGTGAACCCATAGGAGGTAAGTCTAGCTGGACAGCCAATGTTATCACATTTGAAGTGATGTTGACAGATGGGCTTCTTCTTGTCTTTGCAGCTGAAGCTATAGCTCTTGTGGACAAAGCCAGCACCCCCTTTCTTTGTCATAATTGAATAGCTGACAGGGTATGTTGTTGGCACAGCAAAGGTGGCATTTTGGTTGCATACATTGTGGATTGAGTTAAGATCCCAGAGCTCAATTGGCTCATCTGCAGGAGCATCAGGCTCAGTCTCCTGCTCCTCTTCATCCTCAGGCTCTGAAGTGGGGTCATAATGGCTATTGAAGTTGAACAACTTCTCTTGAGGGTCTGAAGGGGAGTAAACAAAAGGAGAATGGGGAGGGGTTGGGCTTGTTTCCTCAGGCTCTAGTGAGGTCGTAGGTGTCTTAGGAAGAGCTTTACCCTTAGCAGGCTGCTTTTTAGGAGTAGTTTTGGCCTTCTTGGCCTTGGGAGGAGTGGTCTTGCCTTTGGAGGCCTTGGAGGCCTTGGACGCAGCTTTGTTGATGGACTTGGGAGGCATCTAAAAGTGAATTAGTATCAAAATATGAGCAATTTGGGGGTTGTTTTTAAAGGTAAAAATGAGAATGTTTTTACTATTAAAGTAGTAATTATTTTTACATAGAATTGTAGAAGAAATCTAAAAATTTATACTATCAAAATTTCAATGTTTTTATTTTGTGAAAATATTTTTTATTAGTAACGCAAGTATGCAAAACTTTGAGTTTTGACTGAAAACTTGCAGTCAAAATGGCGTTTTTGAAGTGACGTAATTGAGATGCTGTAGCTCAAAAACATAGTGTTTTTGACCATTTTTTATATTAAATTAATAAATTTATGGTGGAGCTATCTCAACTGGTCCAAAGAGATAAAACTTGAATTTCTCAAAAACTAGCTTATACAACTGGGGTTAAAAAGTACCCTGTTGTTTAGAGGAGATCAAAAAATATATGTATTCAAAGTTTCATATGTTTTCTTACATTTTTTATTAATATTGTTTTTGATATGAAACTATACTTTTAAAAAGTGGAAAGCAAGAATTGCGGTGGGGGAATCAATATAGCGTAGCCTGGCGTCATAGGTAATTTCCCCTTATTTTCCCCTATCTGTTGTGCGCCTTGAATCAATTGGGTGATATGAAACCCAGTGGAATTCAAAGTGACGTAAATCAAAATGGCGTAATCACCCCCTTCCATATTAAAATCACTATTGAAATATTTTATTGAGGAAACCCTTATCAATGTATCCCTGTATAATAAAGTTATAAATTACATATGATAAAACTGTTTTTTTTACCCAGCAATGACAACCACTAGAAGGACTATTGTAGTGGTGGCTATTTAGGTTGTCTTATTATTTGTGTCTTAGATTAATACTATAGGAACATCTTCTGGCACTATACCACAGGCTTTATTTTAGTTTGGGTATAAGCTTATTTTAGTTTAAGATAAATGGCGTAATTCAAAATGACATAAAGTTGAGATGGTGTAAACATGCCCCACACTAAGTATTTTCATATGTAAATAAAGTAAGCAAAATAAGATTTAATTAATCTGACTCAAAGTGACAGAATCAAGATGGCGTAAATTTGAGATGCTGCATTATAAAGGTATATGTAAATTTTAACTATTTTATTGTTTATTTTATTTTTTATGATCCAAAATCACTAATGCAAAAAACGCCATCTCAAATTAAATTTGAGATGGGTTTTTTGAGATGCCGTTTTTGAAATGGCGTGTCCTACCTTATATATGTGATATATAACCCGTACTTGACGAGCTAATAAATAAAAACATTTTTAACTTATTTTTAATATTTGATGTGGTTGCAACTTCAACTAATGTCTTGTAATATATTTAGATATATTAATATTATAATTTACATACTAAAATTTAAAATAAAAATTAAAATATTAAAAGTAAAATTATAATTATAAATCTTAAAAGTTAAATATTAAAGTTTAAATAATTGAAATATAACAATTTTATTAAATTATGATTTATTCAATAATGGAATATTTGATATTAAAAATTTTAATATTGTAATATGTATTATTAAAATTTTAATAGTAACTTTTAGATACTAAATTTTTTAATATTTAAATATGTAATATTAAAATTTTTATAGTAAAATTTTAATAGTACATATTTTAGTATTAAAAAATTTAGTATTAAAATATAAAGAGTGAAAAAAAAATTGCAAGGGGAAAATATTTATTGGGGGATGCTAATTGAAAAGGGAATGTGATTATTCTGGGCAATTATACCCTGAAATTAAATTTTCAGCTTATGCATCTAATTGAATCCACATACTCTTCTGTACGTGGTGGACAACCCTGGATGCAATTGCTAGAGGGGTGGCGCCCTGTACCCCGGTGGTTGTTGATTGTTTGATAAAAGGCAGGCGGGTGAGGGAATTGACTAGTAGGTTTTTTTGGGGGGCACATAGTACCCGTATAGCGTTGCCAATGCAAAGGAGTCATACAGGACGTGCTCAACTGTCCTATATCCCTGTGGTGTCTTCTGGCGGTTGAGGGCTACGCGGCATATATCAATTTGTATAGGTACATCTTCCAACTTTTTGACGTTGGTTTTTAATATGCAGTGTAGGAGGATTCCCAGGTATACCGCGACGTGGATTCTTTACAAGGCATTCTTTTCCAAGAACATGCATAATTTTTTGAATGTTTGAACTAACCTATTAATATAGAATGTTTGGTTGAACTTGAAGAGGGTTCCAGGGGACGCCCAACTTGAATCAGCCCCCCAGGCTTTGGCAAACAATATTAATAAAGGTTTAAAAATATTCATGAGGACTGCATCCCTGATTTTATTTGATAGTGCATTAAAAACTTCATTAAAAATTGCAGATTTCAAATATTCATTTCATATTTGAAAGTTGGTTTTTATTAAATTCCTTTCATATTTGTTGATGTTTGTGAAGGGGAATCATTGAATGCTTTTGTATATGTATTCATCAAAGTTCAGTTTGATATCCCCGCAAATTTCATTCTTTTCTTTGATTTTGATATTTGATCCTAGTTCATATGCTTCCCTTATTCATGGCAAGCACCCCGCAGGTGGTGAATATTCCCTATCTTGAGCTTCAATATTAAAAAAATTATGCATATTCTGTTGAACTATTTTATGTATTTGGTTTTTATTTATTTGTTTTACAGGGACCACCAGTGACTGGTAACCCCCGTAAAACCAACTCAGCGATTAAGCCACCACTTCTGTGACCTCATCCCCATTCCTGGTGATGACTAAAATAAATATAAGTAAAACATAAAAAGACTTACTAATTGTTTCCCCTGTAGCCCCCTCAGCCACAGGCGCCACTTTGGCAAAATTCATGAGTGTTGGATGCTCTTCATTAATTATTCTAGGCTGAATTTTTCTTATCTTTCTTGCAACTTGTGTTTCTTCTTGGTTTTCATTTGATAAAGCTTCTGTATTTCTTGAAGAGCTTATGCTTCTTGATTGTGTTTCATTTTCATCTGTTTTTATTTGATTGTTTTCCTCTTCATTGGTGTTGATTCCCTCTTGAATTTCTGTTCCTTCAATTAGTTTGATCTTATTGTTTTCTTTGGCCCCCTGCCAGAACTGCCACAAATTTTAGGCGCGTTGTTGAACTTCAGACTTGATAAAATTGTTCCCTGTAGATTAAGTGATGCTTCTTTGTTCTTTTCAACTATAATATTTCCCAATTTATCCAGAGCATCTTCTTTTGACTGGATTAGTGGCTGGCCCTTGTTACCCAGCTTTCCTGTCACTATTTCCCTGATATTTCTTTCTATTTCAACAACTTTTTGCAGGTGTGCTTCTTATTTATTGATTAAGTTATAGATTGTTGACATTTTGTTTGAATTTCATCAAAAACTGGTTTTTATAGTACTATCTTAAACGCATACATATTTTTTATCATCATTAATAAATTAAAAGACAATAAACGTAAATATTGGATTAGAAAATTGCAATTGGATGTCAACTCTTGATATTTTGATATTATGTGCATAACCCAATGCATTTTGTTTAATAAAATCCATTGTAAACTTGGCCTTTTCCATTATAATTTAATGAAATGAATTGTGTTTATATTAGGGCCATTAACGCTTTTTACAAATATTGAAAATTATTGCATTTTACAGCCTGTATATTTACCTATTGGTAATAATTCTGTAAACTTTTTAGTTGGATTTTGCAAGGTAATAATAATGTAATGTGTTAATAGATTACTGTTTATTGTCATTGATTGGCTGATTTTCTTTGCTGTGGCAATTTTGCATTTTCTGATATTTACGCACTAGTATCCATTTGGTTAGCTTCACATCCAATTGGATACTAGTGCGTAAATATCAGAAAATGCAAAATTGCCACAGCAAAGAAATCAGCTAATTAATGACAATAAACAGTAATCTATTAACACATTACATTATTATTACCTCACAAAATCCGACTAAAAAGTTCACAGAATTATTACCAATAGGTAAATATACAAGCTGTAAAATGCACTAATTTTCAATATTTGTAAAAAGCGTTAATGGCCCTAATATAAACACAATACATTTCATTAAATTATAATGGAAAAGGCCAAGTTTACAATGGATTTTATTAAACAAAATGAATTGGGTTATGCACATAATATCAAAATATCAAGAGTTGATGTCTAACTGCAATATTCTAATGCAATATTTATGTTTATTGTCTTTAATTTATTAATGATCATGAAAAATATGTATGCTCATAGTTTTAAGCTATTTGTAAAATGTACAAAATTGTATTAATTATGAGAAATGTTGATAATGTAAAAAGAAAATATTATTAATTATGAATTGAAAGAGAGATATCAATTTTAATAAGTTGTCACAAAGAAAAGATTTATTTACTAATCAAAGGACAGGAAGGGAAAGGAATGGGCAGAATGAACATTGCCTTCATCTGCGCCTGTGAAAGAGGTGGCATCAGAGATAGTGGGGAGGGAATGAGTGGTGGTTTGGGAGTCAGGGTTGGAAGGCAGGTGACTTGATGTGGGTTTTTGGGGAGGAAGGGTTTGTTGACTGGGAAGGGGCAGCAAGAGCTGATTGCTTCAATTGCTTGAATTTTTCTGTCACATATACTGGCTTGACAAAACAGATGGACTGGCGTGGGGGGAGACAAGGGTCCTTTCTGGACTTATCACTATCACTTGCATAGAAGATGATGAGATCAAATAAGTCCTGGACAGACGCGGAAGGGAAAAGCTCATATGCCTTATCAATTTGGGTGCATAGTTTATTGTAGGTGGCAGGCTTTAAGCGCCTGAGGGCTGAACCAAAATTATAGAGACATACATCTGCAAGATGCATGTTGGCGTAGTTGATGGGGTAGGACCAGCAGGTATGCCCCACAGCCCTGATTTCTTAGGTAGCCCATTCCTGCTGCTTCATCTCCGCACTCAGTACAACTGTGTGCATGGTGTTTTGTGTGGCCCACTCCTCCAGCATGGCCTTGAGCTCCGTCTGGTAGACATACCCATCTGCGGTGTTCAATATTGCCAAGTAATAATTGACACCCAATGGGAAAACTTCCAATAAAACCCCAACAAACCAATACAATATTGGGCCGCGCTTGTACATGTCAGACTGGATAAGCTTCTCTCCAAAGTCTTGGATACTTGCAGATATCTTAGCATACAACAGGAAGATTACGTCATTATGGGCCCTCATTGCCCTTTCTTTGATAAAATTATTAATAGTTGAATTGTAGGGGTCAGTGTCCACCAAAATAGGGCCACTGAGAACTTGATTGGACAAGATTCTAGCAGCAACCACAACTACCGTGCATCCATGAATTCACCGTTCTTTTGTTGGTGAAGATGCCATGGAGTCCCAACTGGAGACGTATCTGGACCAGGGGCATCCACAGGTCATGTTCCATAATGACTATCATAAGAGGATGGGCTATGTCACCTTCGGTCAAAGTACAGGCGCCAGTTAGGGTCTTCTTGGTAGGGGGGCCACAGTTGGAGTGGGCTTTCAGAGTTGCAGCCACAGTGGACTTTGCAAACCCCATTGCTGCCGCAATTTCCCCAAGGGACATAAGCTTCCCTTGCTTTTCAACCATTTCAAGAACAATCTCCAGAGTGATTAATTTTCTTTTGCGTCTTGCAGGCTGATTGGCTGGGGGAGGGATGTGTTCATCATGGGAACTGGTCAATGCCATCTGATTGGCTGTTTTGGGGTCCTGGGCTCTCTGGGTGACCCCATAGCTAAAATGGCTGGTTCCAGATGCCATTGCTGATAAGTGATTTGGGTTGGCAGCTGCCTGTGCATGGTGGGAAAACAGGGCCATGCTGAAAGTTGCAAGATAAAGAACAGACTCCTGGGTGGGGCTTGCGGAAGGGCCTGCGGGTTGGGAGTGGCCATAGACAGAGGCTTCACTGTTAAGCAACAAGTGTAGCCCTGCATAATTTTGTCAAGGCCAGGGAACAGCTTGTTGACTTGGTTGTTATTGAAAGAAAATATAATAATTTTTTATTAAAATTTTAAACTTAAGAAGAGGAATGTATATTTTAGTCAATTTTATTGTTATATATTGATAAGTAGCGCCTTTTGGGGAAGTCTTGAATATAGAATTAGGAAGAGAAGAAGTATATTCTATTGGATAATACTTTAGACTTATATAGCTTTAGCTGTGGCAGGGATTTTAGTCGGATCAAACCAAGGGGCTGGTCATGTGCTGGATGGGTTCAAGTTGCTGGATACCTGGACAGTCATGTGATATTAGTTTGTTGCCATTTCCGGTATGTCAAATGGTATATTAGAAAGGCACCAAATCAGGCAATGACTGGATGTTAGATATGATGGCAATAGCCAGAATACTTGTACATCCAGACCCTCAACACACACACACACCTTAAGGGGTTACTTGGGTACATCAGGAGGGGGCTTTGTCTTGATGACTGCCGCCTGATGTTCCTGGAGTTGTTTACTAGTGGGCACCAAATGGGTCAAGTGTTCTCCTTTTCTAGGGCAGAGGCAAGATCTGTGATACTTTTTGGTGATGGGCTCTTTGGCACCCTGGAACTTAACCAGGTAGGTGTTCCTGTCTGGTTGGTATCTGATGATTCTTCCTGGTCCCCTGTGTACTGAGTCTAGCTTCTTTCTGTTTCCAGCCAGGGCCCATACTGGGAAGCTGATGGGGAGTGGGTCCTCTGTTGAGGTTACCTTTTGTATTTTGAGTCTCTTTGTTTATGCCAGTTTGGCTTTGAGGTGTATGTGTTGTAGAGCTGGTTTCTGTTCTACTGTGGGAGGTTTCCCCAGGGGGATCTTCACATATGGTTGGTTGTTGCAGGTGACTATTTCTGGTTTGTGCCTGTATGTTAGTTAAAACAGTGAGTAGCCTGTTCCTTGATTGGTAAAAACCTGGGATACTAGTTATGCATGTTTCACTTATAGTGGCCATATGTCTTTGGCTTTGCTATCCTTTATTTTCTCCAGGGTTCTGATTAGGCTGCCGTTCAGGCGTTCAACTCTGCTATTGGCCTGTGGCCTGTAGGGAAAGGTTGTAGAGTGTTTGATGTTCTTTGTTTTTAGATTGTTGTTTACTACGTGGCCTGTTAGCTCTTTTGCTCCATCTGTTATGATGTAGTCTGGAGTGCCGTAGTCCGCTATGATTGCTTTATTGATGAATCAATTTATTGTTTCCGCCTTGTAAAATTTTGTTACCCAGCAGATGGGCTAACATGTGGCAAAGTTGATGGCTACAATTAGGAAATGTTGATTTGTTTTGGTTTCCAGGAAGGGTCCCTCTACATCCAGTCCCCAAACCTTAAATGATTTGGGGTCAGGTACTGGGTTGACTGTTGGCTGCAGAGCCTTGGTGCTAGCGTTTTTTTACACACTGTACACTTCTTTAGAACATCAATTATGTCTTGCTTTAGGTTGGGCTGCCATACTATCTCTTTTAATGTGAGATATAGGTTGTTAGCCTTTTTGTGTCCTAGCAGACAGTGGCGTCTTAGTATAGTATTGACTCTTTGTGCAAATGGAATGTATAGGATGTGTTTATCCTTGATGATTTGGTATACTGTACCATTTGATATGTGGAAATGTTTTTCATTCCTTACTAGTGTATCATGGGTTAGCTGATGTGTGGAGAGATCCTTTCCTTTTGTCTTGTACTTAGTGTAGTATAGGTTGGGCCAGTCAGGGTCCAGGTGGTCAGGGTGATCCTCTCTTGGCTGGCATAGCCTAGAGAGAGCATTGGCTGTGACCAGCTCTTCCCCCTTATTTTATTGGATGTCCAGGTTAAGCTGTTCCAGCAAGGACATCCATTTGGCTTGGCGCCGTGCAAGTGCTTTCTGAGTTTTGAAATAGATTAATAATTTGTGGTCAGTTAGTACTTGGACGTAAAATGTCCTTCTAAGTAACATCTCCATTTCTTGTATGTGTGATATATTGCTAGCAATTCCTTATTGTGTATTGGGTACCTTTGCTCAGTGTTTGTTAGTTTTCTGCTTTTTGTAACATACTGGCAGGAAATCTTACTGCCCTGGCTGGCAGATGCGTAGGACTGCGCCAATGGCAGTATCACTAGTGTCTGACTCAAGCTTGTAGCACCTGTTGTTATTAGGGTATTGCAAGATTGGTGCTTCAATCAAAGCTTGTTTTAATAGCTCAAAATTCTTGTTGCATTCTGGAGTCCAGATGGATTTCTTTTTGGCATTACCTTTGATTAGGTCATTGATTGGTGTGGTGAGCTTTCCACAGTCTTTGATATATTTCCTTAGGTAAGCTACCATACCAAGAAAGCATCTAACTTGTTTCACGGAGGTGGGGCGTTGCATGTTATTTATGGCTTTTATTTTATCTGGGTCTTCTTTGATACCACCGTCAGAGGTAATGTGGCCCAAGAACAGGAGTTCCTTTTCCATAAATTAGCACTTACTAGGCTTAGCGTATAGTTTGTGCTTTGTGAGTCAATCAAGTGTCTTGCGGACATGTGTGAGGTGTTCCTCTTTTTTTTGAAAATATGATGATGTTGTTGAGGTAACATAATGTGTTTGAGAGTCCGTTTAGTGCCTGGTCTATCATGGTGACAAATGTTGCTGGGGTGTTTGTCATAAAAAATTCATTACTTTACATTCAAACAACCCAAATTGCGTGCAGAACATGGTTTTTGGTATGTCTTTCTCTTTAACTTCAACTTGGTTATAACCAGATGTGAGGTGAATTTTCAAGAAAATTTTTGCTTCAGAGAGCCTTGAAAATAGGTCTTCTATGAGGGGAAGAGGTTATTTATTTTTTAATGTACTTGCGTTTAGTGCTCTGTAGTCAGTAACTAAGCAAAGAGATCCTTCTTTCTTCTTTACAAAGAAAACCGCTGCCCCCCACGGGGATTCAGACAGATGAATGAATCCTTTGGCTAGATTGTCCTCAATGTGGGCTTTAAGGTTTTGGGTCTCCATGGGGGAGAGTCTGTAGAGGGGTGCATGATTGGGCATGGCTTTTCATAAGTCAATGTCATGTTTGACCTCTTGTTTGGGGGGTAACTCTGTGAGTTCTTCCTTGAATACATGAGTGTATTCATTTAGGAGTGCTGCAAGTTCTGGGCATTGGATCTTTTGTGTTTGTATATTATTAAATTTAGAGTACCTTATTATGTGGAGGATACTGTCTTTGGTTAGATGTTCAGAGTCATCTTGATTTATGACTTGGACAAATACTGTGTCTCTTAGAATGAGGTTGTTGGGTTCCTTGAGAATGTTGAAATTGACTTCATTGCGTTTTATTGTCATGGATTTTGTTTTCCAACATACGCTGGGGTTCACTTAGGTGAATCAGACCATGCCTGCTACAATGTTGTAGTTTATGTTGTTCATGACAAGTCCTTTGATGGACGTTTGTATGCCTTGGAGGTCAATTCTGAAGGGAGTTGTTTTGCCTTTGAGTAGAAATTTCGATTTGTCTGCCATTCTGGGATATTTGAAGTTGGATTTGACAACTGGTATTTTGTACTTGGTTACAAAAGGTTTGCTAACCATAGTGTGTTGTGCACAAGAGTCAATTAGAATTTTATGTGTATAAGATTTGTAAGTGCATGGATAGACAATAAGTTGTTAGCAATCATTAATTTTTATGTTCATAAAAATGGGGGATTGTGGGACACGTGGGATGCAAGCAGCAAAGTTTGTGCCTTGGTACTTCTTCTTGTTGTGTTAGGGGGAGACAGGGGCACTTAAGCCTGTTCCCTCTCCTCTTTTCCCTGTTCCTCTGTTTTGAGACCTTTGAGGTCAGAGAATGTGGGGTCGGATTTGTAGTGGGTTGCTACTTCAGTGTTGTTAACTTTGGTGGTGTCCTCTTTCTTGGGACAGGAGCGGTTTGCGCTTTGGCTACAATTGGCATTGTTACAATTGGAGTTGCCGTTGCTATGATTGGTATTTTGGCATTTATTGCCATTGGCGTTTTCTCTGCCATTGCCATTTGAGGAGCAGTTGCCATTGTGTGCAGCATATTCCATGTTGGCGCGTTTTTCAGCGCGCTTGGCTTCAGCAATGAGCGTGGGCATGGAGGTATTTGCTTCTGGGCAGATGAGGGCAGCAACAGAGGGTTTCATTCTGTTGATGAATGATGCTCTGGTGTGTACGTTGTCAGCTTGTGCTGGGTTTTAAATTTTTTGGCATATTTCCTTGAATTCATTGGCGTAAGCTGCAATAGTGGTCTTCTGAGGAAGATCACTGAGCTGTATTGCAATGTCTTGGAGAGATTCAGTGATGCAGAAATTATGGGTGATGTTGGCTTTGAACTCTTCCCAGTTTTCAAGCTGGTTGTTGGTTCTTGAGCCAACCCAGGTGGCAAGCCAATTAGCTGTGGCCTTGTATAGGCGCTTGCTGGCTTCCTGGTCCCATTTTTTTGTGGGGGATACGGCTGGCGCGGAGTTTGGCAGCTGTGTGGTCTAGCCAGTTGATGATGTTTTCTTTGTTTTTACCAAAGAACTTGTTGATACCAATTTACTTGGTGTTGGTAACTTCACCTGTGATAGGTGGTTGTGCGTTTTTTTGTGGTTGTAGAGAGCAACTGTATTGAATTATCTTGGCGCATGCTTTGGGCATGACTAGACCTTCAAATACGGTGCGTCCACTAGGAATATCTTCATTTATGTTGTGGGCGTGGAAGTACGTTTTCCAGGTACCCTGGGATGTGGCCTGGTTGAATATGTGAGCAAAAGTGGGCGGGTTTTGGTCAGTCATTTTCTCTTTCATGGGTGTGGTAAAAAACCGTAGCTGCTACCAGTGATAAGGAGCACCTTTTGGGGAAGCTTTGAATATAGAATTAGGAAGAGAAGAAGTATATTTTATTGGATAATACTTTAGACTTATATAGCTTTAGCTGTGGCAGGGATTCTAGTTGGATCAAACCCAGGGGCTGGTCATGTTCTGGATGGGTTTGAGTCGCTGGATACCTGGACAGTCATGTGATATTGGTTTCTTGCCATTTCCAGTATGTCAAATGGTATATTAGAAAGGCATCAAATTGGGCAATGACTGGATGTTAGGTGCAATGGCAATAGCCAGAATACTTGTACATCCAGACCCTTGACAATATGTGAATTTTGTGATTATTATGATCTAAATTTTAGCCGCCCTAAATTAGAATAGGGTGATTTTTAAGAATGCTTATGATTCCTAAAAGAATCAGCACAAATCCACTCTAGATCCTTTGGCATCCTTTTTGAGACACCCATAAATTATATTTATTTCAAATTTCTCACAATTATGATTTGAAACTTGGTTCCTGGATTTGACAATCCCGCAATTTCAGATTTGTTAAGTTTTACATGATGTCTATGATTTGTTTGAAATACAGGAAATCTCAAATTGTACATTAGAATCCTGCATTTCCAATTCAAGTATCCTGCATTTGTTTGCTGGGTTTTGTCTTTTGTTAGTTGAGTTATCTGATCAAGAGATTCAAAATTTGCCAATTTAAATAAATCAAAAAAAGTCAAATTAAATGTTTGATTTTATTAAATATTTTATTTTTCACTCAGATGAGTTGCCTGCACAAGTGATTTGAAATTTGAACCAAGGATTTGACAATCCTGCATTTTTACGTTCAGGTTCTGAATTTACAGTTTTAAAATTTATTGGAATCCTATTTTTTATTATGCGCGCCTATACTGAGTCCTTTGGTATGTACCCACCTGGCAATGGAGGTGACACACAACCTCCACACTGTATACGGTAGATACACCCTAGTTAAAATACTCCTGCCTGCTGGTGAAAGGCAGAAGGGTCAGGCAGGAGTGCAGCAGCAGATTTTCAGGAGGGGCTGCAAACCTGTATATCCCAACCAGGACCAGGGCGTCCTGGATCACATGGTCAACTGAGTTTTATCTGGGGGGCTTTCTTCCTATCCCAGGAGAGCCAGGCCTTGTCAATCCCAAGAAGGACCCCGCCTAGGTCCTTGCTGATGCCCATTCCAAAGTAGAATAGATACCCCAGGTAAATAACAAGATGTAGCCTTTGTCCAGCAAAGGCTTCTGTAAACTCACAAAGTTTGTTCTATACTGTGCTGAATTTTTTCTTGTGCTTGATTTTTGAAAAGTACAGCTCCATGGCTACAGGAAGCCCAGTTGCATCAGCGCTCCAAGCCATGAGGATCTTAGTCTTCTTTACAGCTGTTGTGTCTGAAAAAGCCAATTTACCCACCACGTGTCCAAAGTTCTCCAACAGGTAAGATATGGTGTGCTACACCGGGTAGCAGAAGCAAGTAGCTGTATGGGCCTGGCCCATCTCTGGTATATTCTTGAATGGGAGCATTTCCAGGACGTCCCAAACAAGCTCAATGGAATTTACACAGTAAACTCCACTGAGAACCACCGGGTCCAGGTGGACCAGTTGGGTATCCTTGTAGGCAGTAACTGCCCACTCAGATGCTCCCTCAGAATGCATAAGCTCAGCTAATGCCTCCTGCAACATTGGAAAGGATTCATGAATTCTGTCTTCAAGCTCCTGCACAACAGGGAGGACAGAAACAGCTGCCTAGCCACGTGAGTGGCATAATTTGCATAAAAAGTGGGGGGGGACAAAAGGGACCAGGACCAAGTGGAGTTCACTGTCAATGTTTTCTATCAAAAAAGGTAAGTATTTGGAAACTTTTATTAATTTTATTTTTTAGGTTACTTTCTTGTGTTTCCTCTTTGCCGTTGGCTTTGGCAGGCTTGGCCATTCTTAATGCAAGAAGTTTAGCAGGAAATTCTGTATCATCTTTCTGTGTGCGCTTAGCAGGTTTCAGATGGGAATACATTTCAGGGTTGTCAACCCAGACAGACGGCACAGAAAGATTGTGCACCTTAAACTGGAGGCTTTTGACCATTGTCTTCTGAATGTTTAGTAACTGCACAATTGTCTTCTTGGGGGTGTCAGGGATTTTGGCCATAAGTGCCTTGGCTGACACCTTGTCAATTTTCTTGCCTTCAAGGACAGCAGACTTCACCTTTGCTTTGACCTTGCAATCAATTTCTTTGATCTCTGCAATTGCAGAGTCAAGGTCTTTTAGAAGTTTTTTCAATTCTCTCATTAATTTTTTACTAACCTTTTCATATGTTTTATAGCTTTCAACCCAATAAAATCTGTATTATTCTGATACTATTGCCTCTTTGTTGATTCCTGTTTGTTTTCCCATTTACTACAATATCTCATTTTTTACCCATTGTGTATATGTTTTACGCTCATCTCAATATGTGTTGTTTGCTTGTGTTGGCATTGTTTCTTTAATTGCCATATTATTTTTGGCGCTTTGCACTGCCCCTTGTGAAAATATTAACAACAATTTGGTGATCAGCTAAATTTAAATTGAAAACTATAGGTTGATTGTGTTTAGATAAAGTTGTTACTGATCCAAATTCAAAACCCTAACAATAAACTTTAAGCCAATCAGGAGCTGAGTGATAAAGTAATTGTTGTGACATAAAGGGTCATTCAATAATTCTTTGGTGCATGTGCACTAATTAATATGATTGGCTGGATGTTTTGCCATTGTGTGCTATTGCCGCTGTGGCAAGTTTTTGGTGGACTAGTGCCCAATCAGCTGCTGGGTTAGCACTAGTCCATCAGCAACTTGCCACAGCAGCAATGTCGCACAATGGTAAAACAATCAGCCAATCATATTAATTAGTGCACATGCACCAAAGAATTATTGAATGACCCTTTATGTCACAACAATTACTTTATCACTCAGCTCCTGATTGGCTTAAAGTTTGTTGTTAAGGTTTTGAATTTGGATCAGTAACAACTTTATCTAAACACAATCAACCTATAGTTTTCAATTCAAATTTAGCTGATCACCAAATTGTTATTAATATTTTCACAAGGGACTGTGCAAAGTGCTAAAAATAACTGTGTTCTGGATCTAGATATATGGTATAGTAAATATATGATTTCATAGAAATAAACTGAACATACAGAATAAAACCAACTATAAACAAAGAGAAAATGAACAATTTAAATTCAAAATAAAGATAATATAAATAGAAAATGTTTGGCAACATGTGGTTTATTGGGGCAGGAAAGAGTAATCCCTAGTAGGAAGAATAGCCCAGGAAGGAAGACGTAGAGGCAGTGCTGGCCTGGGGGGTCTGTGATTGGGTGGGTGGGTCTGGAAGATGGGGGTGGTGGTGGAGGGGGTAGGGGTAGGAGGATTTTGCGTGATGGCTGCCATATACTGTTGTTGGTATTCATTGTCTGTCATTGACTGGATTGGTTGATAGGTGTCTATGGCACAGGGTGGGAGGCGCTTATCCTTACGTGATTGGTTGCCCATGTTCACTTGGAGAACAATTTGGGCAAACAAGTCAACCACTATTTGGTGACCAAAGAGAGAATTGTGGTCAAGGACCCCAAGATAGAGGTCTTTGAAAGCCTGAGGGCGGCGCTCCCAAAGTGTGTCTCCAATGTTAAAGAAGACAGCATCACCCAGATGGATGGATGCGTGGCTGGCGGGGTAGACTGAGGCCTGGTGCCTGCGTCCCTGGATGGCCTCAAGGGCAGTGGAGCTACCCTCCATCTGGTGGCTCAAGAAAACCCAGTACTTGGAATTTGAGCCATCCCAGGAGTTGAGTAATCCACCAAGGATGTGGCTGTACTTGTAGCCATTGGTGAAATCTGGGTTTGTCCAATATTAGACAAAACCCTTGGCTGAAACAGCCAGAAATGCACTAATTAACGTCCCCTTCTTGACCTTCTTCCTCCCTTTTTGGGTGGCGGCTCTTCCTTGCGCTCCAAAATTGTCAAAAGCTATTGATAGCTTATAATACAAGACAAACATGACGTCATCTGATAGACTTGTCAAGCATTGGGCCAGGGTTGATTCAATGGTCTGATCATATGGGGAATCCTCAGCACCATCCCATTGGTTGCCGGTAACATTGGTCAACACCCTGATTGAAGCCACATTTTTGTGCATCCAGAGCTTCACCATGCACTTGGAAACCCATATGTTGTGGTGTGCAAGTTTTTTGCGGACCTGGGTCAAGGGAAGCTGGGGGTCCTGCTGGAGGAGGTCAAGCATGATTGGGTATTCCTCATTGATTTGGGACTCAGGGGCCTTCTTGGGCTTTTTGGCTGTCCCAATCAGATTCCCCCTGTTCATCAGGTTGTTGAATTCCTGCATGACAGTAGCTTGGGTAAATGGTAACTGGGCAGCAATCTGTTCCCAGGACAGACCCTGTAGATTCAGTGCCACAATTTCCTGAAGAATTTGGGCGGTGATGATTTGTTGCTTGAGGCGCTGGGCTGCAGGAGCTGAAGCCTGATTGGCTGAGGGGGGGCAAGTTGGGTGGTGGCAGGAAGTTGTTCTGGATTGAGGTTGCCATCCTGATTTTTTGGTTGGTGGGCAGCTTGTGCGGGGGTGGGTGCAGGAGCAGGGACAGAGCTAGACACTAAGTGACTACTGAACAAGTCAAAGCCATATGAGTCAAGGGTCAAGTACAGGTGGCTTCCTTGTTACCCGTCTCAAAGGCTTGGGTATAAATGGGTGCCTCCACGTTCTGAGCCTTGCCTCCATTGAAGCTGGCTTGGCTGCTGGTGGTGTCAAAAATGTTGTTAAAAACCATTGTAAAAAACCTAGGATAAAATCACTAAAAGTATAAGTTTAAAAATCAATGATTTATTTTTATTGTAATCTCAAGTCCATATTTGGAAGGTTCTCAAAACCATTTCATACAAATCAGGAGCCATGAAAATGAATAAAATGCCTTAGTTCCTAAATTGGATAGCTGTTGATTGGCAGTTAAACTGTTACTTTTCTATTTTAGGCTGCTCATACTACACATCTTGTGTGACTTCATTTTGTTTTGTGCTTATGGAATCTTGCTTCTAGATTTCTCCAATTTTGTTTCATTTTAGTTCTTCTGTTGGTGCCTCATATGAATCCTGATTGGATTAAAATATACTCCAGGATGGCATCCATTCATCTCACTTGTTGTGTCAGTTCATTCTGTTTGTGGTTTAAACAACACCACTTGATGTTTGATATAATTTTGTATATTGGGCCATTAAAATTTTGTTTTTGGTTTGACAGTTCATTTTTTAACAAAAAATGTTTGAATTAATTGAATCCTCAATCTTGCGCGGCTTGGATTTTGTTTAAATCTGAGGCATTTTTGGTTATTGCTATAACTTTTAAAACTACTGTACTCATAACACACAAAACTGTTGTATTATCAGCCAGGATAGGCAACATCCAGGTCAGCCTTTATGGCCCCATAATGGGTGGCCTTAGTCACAGCATCATTACAGGTATAGAATAGCTCTTTTTTAACTGCCTGTATATTGAAAAGGGACACCTTTGTTATCATCCTAAAATTCAATGGTGTAGGATTCTATTTTTACTCCATTAAAATGAGCAAGATTATCCACAATACTATTTTTTGTATTTTATAGGAAATCAATTCATATTCAAGGGGAAAGGCCCACCTAAAACCAGGTTTTATTTGAATTCATAATATACAAAAATAAGATGAACCCCTCCACAAACATGTCTATCCATGAACTACAGAAACTTCTCAGAAAATTTAAGGATGTATCACAAAAACAATTGAGCAACTTTTATCATCTCACAAAATACAGAATGCTGTCCAACTCTAGGGCTCCCTACTAAATAATTCATTTTATCATCTAGCACCCAAGAAGTACAAAATTTAAGGTCTTTTACAATACAGTACAATATTGTAGACTATTCTGTGGATTGAATTGGGGTTTAAGTTTAAGAGATCTAAAAATATAGGTACTGTTTTTAAAGAACTTTTAAAAGCCTAGATAAAAACCTATAATTAGTGACAAAAGAAGTCATTGTGTTACTAAACCAAAAAACGTTCTTTAGAACAAGTTTTTAATAAATTCTTCTTTATGACTAAAGGGATGACAATATTGGGATATTCTCCATAATAATACAAAAATCATAAAGGGAGATAAAACCCTTAATGAAAAAGAATAGTGACACCAAGCTAAATTATTGTTGCCTGATTACCTTCATTTTTAACAAAATATGCTAATTTAAATTAATTGGGTGACAAAATTTAGCAAGTAAAGAAAATATGGAAGGGAAATACTAAAATAATTTAATATTTTTAGAATCCTAATTTAACACAAAATCAAAAGAATATAAATGAATCTGAAGAGAAATGTGAAAGATTGGTAAATAGTAAACCCACTTAGAATTTCAGCTTAAAGCTTATTCTTTAGGGTTGCTTTATTTATAATAGTGGTGAGAAAAAAATGAGGAAAATCTGTCAAAGAAACAGGGCTATAAACCTCAAAGCATGGTGATAGGTGCAGAGGTCAGAAAATATAGAGGAGAAACTGATTATAGCAGAAAATCAAATACTGCAGGAGCAGCCAGAAAACAACAGTGGTTTTTTAAACAGTAAGCAAAAATAGATTAACTATTTTAAATAGGAATTTTTAGGAAAAAATAGGATTTATGTGTGCAAACCACAAAAAAGAGAAATTCAGAGGTAGCAAACCTGATTATTAAAAGAATTTTAAATTTATTTTTCAATTAAAAATTCAAAAATAAAAAATACAAGTTTAACAACCTTGACCTTTGGGGCTGGGCTGTAAGACTGAAAATCTTTTGATAAATGATTGTAAAATATTGCCTTTAATCCCAAATTGTTTATATTGTAAGATATAAAAATTCTAGTAAATTTTGAAGAAGTAATTGTATTAAGGCACCTAATAACTTAAAAGAAGTGAAAAAGGCTAAGTCTATTAATCTAGCCTAAAAACATAAGGTATAGACCTGTTTAACAATAGAAAATTGATTAAAAAATTGACTTTTATACCAGAGAATTAGTCTACATTAATGGTAGGGTCAAAACTATTAGGAATTAAAGTCTGAGTGCTATTATAAAACTACTTAATTAGTGGTATAGGAAATAAAATGGTATCATTATGTAAAGGAAATATGCAGGACATCAAGAATAGTTAACTAAAAGGAAGTTTGGAAATGAAACAAAAAGATGTAAGCCATACAATCTAACAGGTACCTTTTTGAGATGCAAGTCAAACAATATCAACTTAGAGCTGATAGTGAACAAACTCAGGCTATTTATTTATGCTGAGTATTGAGGCAAATTTTAAATTAAAGAGAGACTAACTAGAGTTGATTAGCCTCAAATTTGACGTGTGAATTGTGGTAAATATCAGAAGTAAAAAATACTAACTTAAAGCAGTTAGCTTATATGAGATAACAACAAAAGCAGAACAGGAGATGACACTAGCTTCAGTAGAAGAAGAAAACTGGAAGAAGCGGGAAAACCAGTCCAAATTACAATTTTGGGATTTGCAACAGAAGCAAAAAAGGTAAGAGTTTTTTGAATTAGTAACTAACTTTGCAAATATGTACTAAGTTTGAAAACTTAATGGTTTAAAATTAAGCTTCAAAAACAATTCTATACTTTAAAATTTAGAGTATATGGCCAGGATTTAAAGAGAATGATAAAAAATGATTGTAAGGGATAAGGAAAGGTGCTGAAAATTCTCTGGTCCCTAATTGAAGTGACAGGGAAGATAGGTGATGACTGTTTTGAATTTCTTCATAATAGAATTGTAAATAAATCCTGACTTAGGCATGACACAAAACACTCCAACAACACCTTGTTAACGCTCTGGACAGGTGCCGTATTTACGCTCCCTATCTCTGTGTGAGGGAGCAGTGTTTTTTGTGGCCAAAAGGATAGCTCCTTGCACCTGGTTGCAGACTACTGTGCCCTCAACAAGGTTACTGTTAAAGAATACACGTATCATTGATTAATGATTTATTTAATACACTTCCAGGTACCAAAGTTTTTATTAATATCAAATTAAACACAGGTTGCAACTAAGCCCATATTGTACCTGTGGAGCATGTCAGGATAGCCTTTAAAGCACAATATGGTTTATTTGAATGACAAGCAATAAACTTATGAACTAAAAGCACACTATGTATCTTTGAAAATTATATTAATGAAGCTTTCAGGGATCTTATTGAGAAGTGTGCTTTAGTATATCTGGACAAAAACATTGTGTTCAACCAGTAGTCTGAAAAGCATCACTATTACCTAAAAATGTCACCAAATGTTTCTTAGGTAATAAATCAAATAGAAAACCCTTTCAAGCGTGAATTATTTGAATGTGGCTAATATTTAACAGCCATACAATCTCCGCAGTAGAAATCAAGCCTGAACTATTAAAGTTAATACCATTATAAATATGTCACCTCCCACAGATTTCAACCAAGTGTATACCTTCCTAAGTATGGTTGAATATGTAAAATAATTTATTCTTAATTGTGATGAGTTAATGGAGCCTTTATAAAGCCCAGCTATTTTAGACAAAGAGTTCACTTCCTATAACAAAATAAAAATATATAGGTTTGGGTTTTACTTTAATGATAACTTAATCTACCAACTAGTCAAAAATAATTTATAGGTGGTCATAGAAATGAGGTGAAAACATAGTATTTATTGGGGGATGAAAATTTATTCTGCATATCAATGAGCTTAAGGTTTATCAATTAAAAGGTTCCATACTCACATGATTGCTGATAATTGGGGTTCTCAAAAAGGCAATCATCATTTAATGAAAGTTGATGGAAGTGAAAATGCCTTTCAAATGAGATTTTTTACGTACATATCAAACAAATAATTACCAAGTTAAAATTGTATTGATGATATCAATTGATGCAACTAGTTGGTATCAAAGTGTTGTGAATCTACTTTTCAAATATTATTTATTGGACTTAAAAATAGCTTTGACCAAGATTTGGAAGGTGAAATGGAGTGTTTTTGCTTTTGAACTGAATTGTTCAGTCTTCCTAAATTTGGATCAAGATTAATTATTGAGTTGCTGATGCCTCTATCATCAATATGCCACATTGGTGTCTTTACTAATGATACAAAGATTAAATCTCTCAGTATTTAACAAAATTCACTTTCAAAATAAAATTAATTTTATCTTTATTCTTCTTTTTCAACATTTTAATAATCAAGCGCTCTTTTTCTGCTGTTCAGGAAGACATATATTTTATAACATATTAAAAAAGGGTAAAAGGCAGTACACTTTAACTTGTTGCAACTCCCAGGCTGCTAACTTCTGCTTAGATTAAACTGCAAGTCTTTTATCATAAAGTATTCCTTCCAAGTTCTCTCCTATTTCAATATAGCAGAGTACAATTCCACAAAAAGGGTGCTCACTACAGGAGCGCTAGTCCCTCTCTCATGCTATACACTACCACCTTTATTGATCCTGTTTGTTGTTGTGTACTTGGGCATGGCCAAGAGACACAACAGGATGTCCTAACAATAGGATTTGGTTTGTTCAAAGCTGGAGGTTAATCTTCAGGGATGAATAAAAGATTTAACTTAAGTCCCTGGGAATAATAAATATCAGAAATCTCCTCTAGACAAGACTAGGGAGATAGCACCAAAGTAAAAAAATAAACACAAGAGAAGAATATAAAAAACTTAATTTTTTAGGTGAATCTAAATGATTCTTATATAGCTATTTTCTACCACAAAACAGTAGAAAGACAAAAAGATCACTGGCCACTCTCATAAGTAGGTCAAGGATCACTCAGGCTATCAGTTGGAACATAAATGAGCCCTTTACCTGATTTAGAGTGAGCCCCATTTCAAGGCAAGAAAGAGAACCAAACAATTTTGCACTCAAAATGTGATCCCATCAAAAGCAAAATTGATAATGCATTAACATCATAATTTGCAACATCACCCCCCTCTAGATTGGCCTTTGGGTGGTTTACTTGCAGAGAAACTTGGCATTGACTTGGGAAAAAGGATGTCCTGTAGACAACAGTTTAGAAGTGTACTCAGCACTTTTTTTGAAGGTCACTTCTAGAGGACTAATCCACAGAGAGTCCAACTTGTGAGCTCTTCCTCCTAATTGATGTTGATAGTAGAGAACCAGGTCTCTAACTTGGAATTCTGGGAGGAGAGCGCAGCCAGCGTTGCGTGGTGTTAGCTACATAGCCTTTGTATTGTAGGCAGAAAAATGCACAGAAGCTTGGATGTCAATTATCAATTGAATAAACCTTTGATGTACTCTACAGGATAGAAAGGTGGTATCAGGGGTAGAGAGCTGCATTGCTAAGAGAGAAGGAGTGGTAGGCTCTCTTCAATATAGCATGACAAAGGTGAAAAAACTGGTAACACTGTGCTTGCTGAGGCAATAGCAAATAGGGCGGCTGGAAAGTATAGATCTCAGTTGGCAGCATCAGAATAAGTTAGCTTCCTCATGATAGACATCAACATAGATTTATCCCATTCTACAGCTCCATTAGTAGAAAGATTTAAAGGGGCAGATAAGGATTGATGAGTCCCCAACACTTTCATCACAGATATCACTAAGCAGGTATTAAATTTTGAGCCATTCTATGATAGTATGGCTTATGAGCGGCCATGGTAATAAAAGAAGGCTTTCAATAGAAACTCTGTCAAAAAAGCAGGCTTGACCTGCCAACAATGTTCCAACTAAACCAGTTTGTGACCCACAACCTGACTTCCCAGTGACCCATAGCCAAAAAAGGAAGTCAACTTAAATTTCCAAATGCATCAACATGAATAGATGATGATACCCTATAGTAGATATCTCAATTTGGCGCTTGACTCATTACCAGGATCAAACCACCCCCTCTTATCATCCAACCAGGTGATCAACACAATCATGTTTCTGTTATTCACAATTCACAATAGCTATATAATACCTATCTTCCAATAAAGATTATTATCTAGTTTCTAAATATTTTCCCCTTGTAACTCTGCTGAAACAGCACAGTTACAACAACACAGCAGCTGTCTTTACCATGATATATTTGGTAATTCTAGCTTCCACCCATTTGCTGAAATGATATAATGCAATCATTATGAATTAAACCCCTGATCTAGATTATAAAAGAGGGCCTAATGTTTTAATGCTGATGGTATAAAAGGCGTGTTGGGGAGGCACCAGCTTGAACTCATGGGCAGCAGCACATGATCTCTGTAGTTAATAGTTGTTGTAGCTAACTACAGCATTGGGGATTAGCAGGCAGAAGTTTTCCCAGTAATAATGTTTCTGAAGCCAATCATAGGTCTTGGCTATTCCACAATTTCCAGTTTCACAATGGGCCTGCAGGATAAGAAACAGTTTTAGACTTGGACAAACATAAAGGAGTTACTACTGCTGAACCTTTTTAAACAGTTGTTGATCACAGATGAGGGTATCTTGAGACAGCTGCTGAGAGGCCAAGCAAGTATCCTCAGTCTCAGCTTTCTATGCTGAGGGGTTTCCAATAAGTTTGTATAGTTGATTAGCTTCAGAAGGATGAAAAGCCAATATAGGCATACAAGAGAGTCCATCAGTTTTTTTATGTTGTATGCCTGGGCAATGGAGTACTGTGAAGTCATAAACTTGTAGTCAGAGGGCCCATCTACCCAGTTTTCTTCTGTTTTCTTTCAAGTGCTTCAATCACTTGAGAGAGGCATAGTCTGTGAAAACAGTGAAGTGTGTACCACAAATGTAGTAAAAAACTACTTGACAGCATGAATCACAGCTAGAAATTACTTTTAAGCCACACTGTAATTATTTTCACCTTGTTCAGAGCTCTGGAGGTATGGGCTACTAGGTGGTCTACATCATCATTGCGTTGTGACAGAATGGCACCAATGGTGAGGTCACTAGTGTCAGTATAGATAATGAACTCCTTGTTTTAATCAGGGTATACAAGGATAAATGCCTCTTTCAACTTCTGTGTGAGAGTCTTGTTAGCCTGCTGTTGACTGTCAGTCCATTTGAAAGGAATTTTTTTACAGCTGGATCAAAGGTTCACCAATGTCAGTAAAGTCAGGGATGAAATGTCTGTAGTAGCCCATCATGCCCAAGAAGACTTGGACTTCTCTCAAAAAGGTGTGAGGAGCATTTTTTCAATGGCTTCTACTCTCTTGGTCATGGGATGTATTCTGGTCCAAGTTATTTCATGCCCTAAGAATTTCAGGCAGCCTTAAAAAGGCGCATTTGGAAGGCTTTAGCTTGAGTCTATCTTCTCTGATCTTAATTAAAACCTCTTTAAGATGAGCCAGATGGTCAGCAAACGGGTCATTAAATACAGTGATTTTATCCAAATTGATCAACATGCAAGAAAGCTTCAGATCACATAATATGGAGTCCATAGACCTCTGTAACTTAGCAGGGGCATTGCAAAGCACTTGGAGCATACATGAAGGTTCAAACAATCCATCATAGGTGTCAATGGCGGCTTATTGCCTATCTTTGGGAGAGAGTTTAACTTGCAAGTAGCCAGATGCCAGATCTATAGCTGAAAAGAACTTAGAACCTCCAAGGCAGCACAGGGCATCATCTATGCGCAGTAGGGGGTAAGAATCCTTTTTGGGTAGGGAATTTAACTGTCAATAGTCCATCACTATGTGGTGCCCTTCATCTTTCCTCTTTAAGATGAGCAAGGGGGAGGTCCAAGGACTCTGGGAAGGAGAAAGTAATCCAGCATCCAGAAACTTCATGAGTTTTTTTGGATCTTGAGCATACTCTACTCTACTTTATCTGTATGGCTTTTCATGGAAAGGAGGAGAATCAACAGTATCAATCTGACTAATGGCATCTTTTTCCAAGCCATAATTGTTACTGTCTTTGGCAAATACATCAGAAAACTGGTTGAGAAGGTCAAGAAGTTCTTTTTGTTGCACCAAAGACAACTATGAAAAAAACTCAGCACTGAACAGAGCACTACTTGTAGTTCTTCCTCTGGTAAGTTTAAATCACAGAAGGTACCAAAAGTATGTAGCAAGAGAACATCAGGCGCATTCAAATTCCATTCATAGCCAACCACTTGTCCTCTTGAGACATTAATAGATACAGGAGTTAGGTTAGCCACAAGTAGCTGCACTTCATCTTTGTGGGAAGAGTCTAGAATTCCTGGGCAGATATGAGATTTATTAAGCCCCAAAGATGAAGGGGAGTAGAGTTCTAAGAAGGTACATTCAGGCAACTTATATGAGATCTGAGAGTCAATTATGACTTGAGACCCAGGAAATATGGTTAAAGCTGAAGCAACCTAGAGAGGAACCCTTTCAGCTGCAGGGCAGGCTGGAGGGGGCAGTTAATAATGGAGGAGTGAGTGCAATACTTCAGGGTGAAGATTCCAGAAGGGTATTCTAGGATGCACATCTTGAGGCGTTTGTCAGGAATCTTAATAGGCTACTCAGAGATGAGGGGAGCTTCATACCCAAGGATAGACTGGTACCCATCCTTCATGTTAATGATTCCATTGTGCTCCCAGAGGAATTGGGTGCCCACCAACAGATCATAACTCTCATTCTACAGGACTATAACAGGGGCAGCAAGGAGTAGCTTTCCAAAGCACATAGGAAGGGCCAAGTACGCCCCAATAGCTCATGTCATATTCAGGCCAGATATCTCATAAGTCTGATGATATTTGAGGTCTGGGGTTAGCTTGAGCTTCTTTATTAACCTGAAGAACACAAAATTGACTGGGGATAATGTGTCAAGGAAAGCCTTGATCTTCACTTTTTGATGGATTCTCTACAAAAGTAGTTGTACATATAAAACAGAGAAGGCCATCCAAGACACTTTGGGCTTCAGCAAAAATTTTATCTCACTTCTCTAACATACACTCAAGACCAGGAAATTCCTTATAAAATTTCAGCAGGGGTAGTGATATTGAGACATATTGAAGGTGACATCAGCTACCTCAATGGCTTCTTCAGAGGTTTCACCAAAACAGGTAACATATTAGCTTGAGTGAGGTAGAGTATTGAAACAATTTGCATGGCTTTGGCAAAACGTTTAACAGTGGTTGTAGTCTTTCCAGAGTGTAGTTTTTAAGGGACCACAATGGTTTTAGGAACTACTAGAACTGAGTATCCATAAGGATCAGAATCTTCAGTGTCAGACTCTTCCATGTCAGATTGTCTGAAATACCATAGAAGAGAAGAAGGATAGGATGAGCTTGGGAATCCTTTTCCTAATCAGCAGAATTAGAAGGAGGTGAAGGGGGAGACTGCAAAGATTTGTCAATTGAGAGCATCTCCCCCTCTAGGTTGACCTCTCTTTTCCTGCCAGATCTCTAGGGTCATCTCCTTCAACTCAAGGATTTGTAAAGTCTCAAGAGTGATGACCTACTTGACCACAATTATGACAGCTTGTCATTTAGGATGATTTTGGGCTTTCATAGTTAGGATTTAAGGAGTGAAATAGTTTGTACCAGAAGCAGCAACTTGATTCTCACAAACCACAGAATCAGGGTGGATTAGATGTATATCCCAGAAGAGAGTCTTTATACTATTCATAGGTATGAGCTTTAAGGGAAAACATAAGAGCTGGTTGCCCTTGAGGGCCAGGGCACATGCACTATAGGCTTCATGGGCATTCAAATGTTTACTTGTTATTAATCATAGGGCTTCCACGTAAAAGCTATCAACAAACTCAGCTAGAGTTACATTAGGCTTAAAGGCAATGCACATGAACACGTCCTTCTTCACTTCTAAGCTGAGGTCTCCACCAAACTCCTCAATCAAAAGCTTTTTATTTATTCCCAAGTGGTAATGGAAGTAAGCTTGGGCATTGTCACCTATTGGCAGGTAGGATGGAGGCAGCTTAAGATATTTTCTTTCCTGATCTCATTAGAAGCCTTAAAAATAGCAGTTCAATATGAGATAAGGAAGGCAGCAATTGTGGAAATCTTTGGTTCAAAGACTTGCTTGAAGGTAGGTTTGAAATGAGCCTCATAACTTGGTCCACAATTTTTACTGTCAATCATATTGATGCAAGGGGAGAACTCAGCTTCAGAGTTTGTAGATGGGTTACCGGCCCACAACTGTTGAACACTTTCTTCCAGAGTCACTAGAGTAGTGCTGTTACAGGTCCTAGTCTCAGCAGCACAGCATGCTTGCTGTTTATTAGTATACAGAATAATGTACTTGATTAATCATCACAGTTGACAGATCAGCTAGTTGTGAGGTTAAAGAGGGGCCAACTGACAAACAAGGGGAGAACTACTCTTGATAGAATTAATTGACTCAGTCATTTGCTGGAAATCTTTGTCCAGAGTTCCATGATTCTTTTTCAAGTGTTTAACTTCATTGACCAGAGCAATCAACTCTCCAGCGCAATTAATACAAGGATGCCCAGGAATTCCAGGGCAACAACATTATCCATTTGACTCAGAAAGGCTGTTAAAATTTGTGATGACTGCCCATAACTCTTGGATTTTTTGTTGGATCACAGCTATCTAAGTGGTAATTGCAGCCACTTGGAAGTCAGTTTAATGTGTGACATATGGAGGTTCCTGACTACAACTAGTGTTACATAATTCATTGGTAGCGTCTCACTGCTCCTGCTCTTGTCACCATATCTTCAGAAGGATGAATTTTAGCAGAAAGTTTGCTAGATTTTCTAAGCAAGCCTATAAACCTTGGATGTGTGAGAGAGGGGGGCTAAACTAACTAAGTTTGGCTCCCATCCCGGCAAGATGAACCACCAGGATGCCGCCCAGTGGAGTACTGGAATGACTGCTTGAAGAGGGGACCAAAGAGAGGATGCAGGGGACAGCTGAAGAAAGTATGCATTCAATCCCATCAACACTAAACCAGTGAGCAACCAGGGCGTGCAGGTGGGAGCAAGAGGCCACTTCAAAGGTACTTGGAGGGGTGCCAAGGTGTCTCCATTCAAGCTATGGGTGATGGGCCTTGACACCTCCTCCAAGGTGGGGGCAGGCACAGTGTAGTCCACAACAGGAAAATCCAAGTTGTCACAAGTTAGGCTCTTGACAATTGTATCACCTGAAAAGAGAAGTTCACCAGGGAGGCGCAAGAGACTAGAGGGATCATCTCCCACCAGACAAGCAGAAGTGGAAAATTGAGACCATAGGTCAGGGGCAGTAGTCCAGAGGAGGATCACAAAAGGAGCCAAAGTAAACACCATAAATTTCAAAACAGGGAGGATCATAGTTGCAAACTCCAGGAAATTTGGAATTCAAGAATGCAATTTTTGAACCTTAGTGTAATAAAATCAGTGGTTAATGGGGCAGCTACAAGGAGAAAAATCAAGTACAAAATCCTGAGACACTTGAGGGGGACTTTGCGGCGGTCTTGGAGAGCTTGGAATAGATTTAAAGCAAAAACAAGTTTAAAACCAAAAAATTGAAGTAAAATTTCAAAATAGAAATAGGATTTATAATGAATTTTTAAATAGAATTCATGGTTCAAACAGTGATATCAAAAGCGTATGCAGCAGACGCAAATATTAAGAGAAAGATCAAAGCTCAGGGACTTTGGAAAGATGGCCAGGTTCAAAAAGAACCACTTAAAGGTAAGGTTTAGGAGAGAAGCAACTAACACTTTGCTTAAGACTGAGGAAAACTCCAAGTGAGAGTCAACAAATTTTAAAATGGCAAAGTATAGGGCAACAGTTTCCTAAATTTAATAAATTGAAAAATAGACAAGCAGGGGACTGGAGGTTCCCTTGCTGTGTTAAAAGGAGTGTGTTGCAGGGGGGATAAATCACATGACTTCAGGGCTTGGATCTAATTGGCTGGTGGAGAAAATTTGCTGATCAGAGCCAGGAGGACAGGAAAGTTTCACATTAATTTCTGCGGTCCCATCTGATTGGCTAGAGAGAGCTCCAGGCATCTGAAATTGCTTGGGCTTCTGAGTGTTGATATGGCATCACCTGATTGGTTGGATCTGATGTTTTTCAAAAGTGGACAACACCATGCTAACAAGTAGTCCAAATTAACCAATGTTTCTTCCCAGGGGGGAGCAACCAAAGGCAATGGATCCGCGGGGTAGGCCAGCACAAATCTCTCAACTGTGTGTGCCAAATTCCCTAAATAATTAAGGGGTTTGGCTGTTACTTTTGGGCCTTTCTTAGTATGTCTGGGGAAAATAGTGCAATCCAATGCCAAGGGTGGTAGTGAATTTACAGAACAATATTAATCACGGCAGCTTTCTCTTGTATCAATTATTCTGCATGTCCTGCATACTTTTTTAGGAAAATTAGGCTAGATAATGCAATTGCTCTACAGTATAAACACAGAATTCATTGAGTTTTCCAACCAAATGCTCAAAGTCAGTGTGGTGGATATTGAGAGAAGAGTAAAACTGGGCCTTACAAGATTATTGTAGCTGGTAGAACTCCTGATGATGCTCACAAAAGTATTCAGAGACAGAAGAACACATGTGCTCAATAGACTTAATTAATTAAGCCTGGGGGTACTCAAATCTCTCTGATTATTGGATACTGGGGAGAACAGAGAGTATACCCACTGCTGGTAGGCAGAAAATTGCTCCCAATGATTGAAAAAAGAAGCACAAAGAGAAGTTTTGTGGATATAGAGCGCCAGTACCATCTGATGATGGACCAAGGCAGGTTGGAAAAAGAACAAGATCAAGCAAATAGTAGAATCTACTTCTGAAATGAGTTAATGTGGAATATGAGAAGCAACTATAATCCTGTAATATCTTGTAGAATTAAACTGGACTTGTAGATTAGGGACAACTCCTTCATAGGCTAAATCAAGGGCCACTGAAGAGATTTGATCTAAATAAGTGGTACCCCTAGAGCATAAGCAGAGAGACAGGGTTTATTATTCAGGTTGAAAAGAGTAGGAGTGATAGGCAGATTGGTATAGACTTTTTCTATTTGAGGACTGAAAACTTCAGGCAAAGACAGGTCCTAATTTGGCAGAGATGAGAGACTAGAGAAGTTAGTTTCAAAGTTTTTAACCAAGGAGATTACAGTACCTGAAGTGAGCATCATTTCTGTGTTCTTGGGCACAGCAAAGGAAAACAACAGGAAATTCTAACAGTAGGATTTTTTTTGTATTAAGCCAGAGGTTATTCTTCAAGTATGAATAAAAGAATTCCCTTAAGGACCTGAGAATGATAATTATCTTAAATCTGCTATATACAACTAGAAATATGGAGCTTAAATAAAATAAAAGTTTTAAAGAAAAAATGTTGTATAGAATATATTTTTATTGGATGAATTTAGTTGACTCTTATATGAAAATTTTTACCACTAAACATTAAAAAGACTTTTAGATCATTAGATACTATCATAAGTGGGCCAATAATCACCCATGTCCTTTTTGGAAGGTAAATGAGCCCTTCATTTGATTTGGGTGAAAGCCCATTCCAAGTTGCAAATGGAAAGTGAAGAATTTCATACTCGAAATTTGCCTCTACTAAAGGCAAAATTGAAAGTGCATACATATTGTGATTAATATCAAACAGCTTATAAAAATATAATTAGAATGTGCTTCAGGGTTTCTGTGGGATCATGTAGCTAGAGGAACAAAAATGCCAATTAGTTTGGGGGAAACTGACGGCTAAAGGTTTTCATCATATGAAAATTTAAGGAGAAAACATTGAAGATAACACAGCAAATAAAGTAACTAGTAGTTTACCATGTAAAACAGGCTCTTTTAAACACTGAAAAACATTGAAGTGAACATAGAAATAAATTGGGACGCCAGAGGCAAAAAAATGTTGCACTTTGTGAAATGGTTTCTGATTATTTTATTTTTGGCAAAACTGTGAAGCATAACCTATTGCTTCCTATGTTAAATAATGTAGAACATTGATGGGATTGGTTAATTTTGAATCTTATTTTACTGAAGATTATTTATTGGTAAAATAAAAGGATTCTTAAGTAATTTATTCATAAAATCATTGAAATGCAAGGCAATTAGTCAAAGTTAGTTTTGAAGCTTATTTTATTATAGGAAAGTGAAAACACAGATCATTTAAGCTTTTGAGAAAACCAGCAAAAAAGTGATTTAGCCTAAGACAAGGGGAAAATATATCAGACCAGTTGGCTGAAAAGAGTCTAGAGGCAGTTTCTGGTTAATAGATCAATATTCTAAGCACTTCCTTGGGTTTTAATATGAAGATCTATCCTCCTAAGCTGTGAAGCTGGTTCTAGTGACTCTCCAAGTAGAAGTTTGTCCTCAAAAGTATGCAAACAATTTAATTTCCAGAAGGTGTCTAATGTGGTTCTTTTTATTAATAGAGACTTGTAAAACTCATACCCAGCTTTACATTGTTGAGAGTATGAAATCTTTTCCTCATATCTTATAATCTAATGTTGGACACAAGGATCAGTATAGGCATCAGTGCAGTAATGGTTTAAAGAGCCAAAACCCCCAGTGAAGAGTGCTCTAGAGTGTTCAGAGGGCTTTTCAGACTCCAAGAGGAAAAGACTTCTTAGGAAAGAAGCTTAGAACGTTTTCCAAGAGCTTTAAAATCCTCATAAGGACTGACTCAGAAAGATGTGATGTTTCATGGATCAGAAGCCAGGATGATAGTAGGAAATATTTGGAAATTTTTCAGGGCTTTAATATAGGTATATGACAATAGAAGTAGAACACTGTCACTTTAAAAATAGCACACCAACCCAGTTGGTCCCTGTTGAGCAATTGGGGCTATTGCTGGTATTTTCAAAGCTACAGATAGATGTTAAACTCGCCAATGTACTCTACCTAATCCTATTCAAAGAGAAATTTAGACTAGAATTTAATAGAACTTCAAAGATATATACATTTATTGAGACTGGAGTACAATCTATCCAGTGGCTACAATCTATCCAGGTGTAACTAAGAACTTTTTATCATTCTGTCATGTGTCTGTATCTATATACTGCAACAACCCTTGTTCTTGTCCTTTCAGACATTTCTCAATGGCTACATTTTCAATAGATCTATTTTTGCTGGCTATGCCTATCCTGATTGGCTGTCCTTGAAATGTGTGCTACTACTGGCCTTAACAAGGCGTACATCAAGCTTCAGCTACAGCCTACGCTCTTCTTGAGCTAGCCTACTGGAAGCTATCAATTGGCTGTATCTTTATGTGACGGATCCAGGTCCAACCAGTCAAACTTGTGTTATCTTGCCCTTGACTCTTGTTACTGTTACCTTCCTGTGATAAAGCTTTGAGGTGCTTTGCCTCCAGGGAGGCAATTTTGTGAGACAACACTTTATTTTCATCTTGCCAACAAGCCATAATTTGACACTCTTTTCCTCCCTATTTCTTAACGCTTAACTTCACAATAAGCTCTGTCCTTCACCTGTTGTAAAATTTCATCAAACCCTAACAGCAAGTTCCAGGAGTCCCAAGCATAAACTTGATTCCCTTATGCCAGGGCCCTCTTTGGCAAAATAGTTGGCATATAGTTCCACAAAAGCTGCTTTCACTTCTACCAAAAATTCCTCAGGTGCTATTTTAGAGACCTCCAGACTTTCCCAAGCCTCCTCAAGTGATCTGGTAGGAACTTCCTTCCTTGCAATAGCGGTTTCTACACAAAGCACTCCAAATTTTGCTCTTTCAAATAGTAAAGAAGAAATGATAATTAAAAAGAAGTGTGAGGGGAAAGCGTCAAAATTGACAATATATCTTTATTTAAAATTAGCTGTTTTTGCTTATATATCATTTGGGGCATATTCAGCTGAAAACCCCTCTGGCTTCTAAATCAACCTAGGATTTATCTCACGTGGTATATGAAATTTGAGTCATCCAAACCTAGATCTTTACCTAAAAGATCACCAATATTTCTCAACCTATGAGAATCAACCTACAATGGAAAGAAGTCACCTGACTCCATTCATTCCAATGCCCCAGTTCAGCATGGAGATTCCCCAGCTCCCAGCTCCCAGCACCAAAACCCTATGGATTACACATCCCAAAACTCAGCTATTGATGTTCTGACTGGGAAACAGCTGATCAAACCTGAATTCTTAGGCATTATTACCTTTATTCAGTTATTGTTACATTTAATGGTTTTCTTGTGTTCTAAAAACCTGTTAAAATGCTTCAAACCTCAAAAAAGACAACACTATGGTGTTTTTAAAACCCAAATTTGGGGGTTCACCTATGTTTAACCTTACCATACTTCTTGACACAGTCAAGGCAATTGCCCAATATAATTAAATCCCCATTAATTATATTGCCATGTATTTAATAATTAATCTTCCCAACTAATGAAATCATTTTTGAGACACCTTGTCTCCAAGATTGATTTGACCAATCTTGCCTACTGTTCTTTTATTAAATATAGATACTAATTCTTCAGAAACCTTTATATGAAGAATTTCAGCCAAACCCATCTACATAAAACAAACAGCAAAAACAGAACAACTTTGAATCTTGGAGTATTTATTTGGCTAAATACTTAACAGTGACTGTTGTATAGTCACACTTTATGCGCCTATTATGGCAATAGGAAACTACACCATATTTAGTTTTTGCTTAGAAATAATCCCTGTTCTGTCCTCCTACATTGGAAGATAGAATTACAGTATTCCATTTACAGGGCTTAATCAGTGACTCTTTTCTGTCTGGTTAGCCTTCTGCTTATTAATGCAACAGGTTGAATTAGAAATCATATACTGTATAATAGCAGACTTTATCCAATATCAACTTGTGGATTATCTGCCGTGTAATTCTGACCCAAACCATTAAGGAACCAATTATATGCTATGTAATACTGATCCAATTTTGGTGTTTCCTAGCCATTTGGTCATCAATTGTTTTATATACTCATGTATGCCTTTCAGGCTGGGTGGGATTAAGTTGATAACACATCCAGTAGGAAGGAGAGAGAGGTATATTATTGATGATCAAGTGATTAAATGGCGTTTAATTACTGATAATCAAATATTGGCTGATAATTATACACTGCATAATACTCATATCAATTATAGTGAACTAGTAATTATACAGTGTATAATCACTAAACTTAATAGAATCATAATCTAGTAATAATGTGGTATGTAACTGATAAGATCTGTGTGAAATGATTAGCCTGATCATTTGTGGTCAGTCAGCCTAATATCACAGCCCCTGAAATGATCCAGGACAGCCTAAGCTGTCCTCAAAGAAGAAGGAGAACCACACTGGGGAAGTCAAGTTTTGTGTTCTGAGGCGCAGCACAGACACACAAAAGGGAATCCTAACCTTAGGATTGGATTCATACTAAGTCTCAGTTAGATGACAGGGAAGGCTATGTAATTACTTTGTGGCCCTGAATGAATAATCTCTACGGCAACATAGCCTATTTCAACACTAAAAATGTTGACAGTGGCCATGTTGACACTTTTAATGTTGACACTATAGTAAAGTGACAACCCGGGTTTACATAATGTTGTCTCTTAGATGTTGACACTTTTTTAAGTAACAGTGCACTTTAACCTAGACATTTTTAATATAAAAATAATTTTTAAATAAATAATTATACTAAAATGACCCTAGAGAGGAAGAAAATGCAATAAAAAGATACCACAAGTAATAATAATAAGGATATAAGCAAGTATTTTTCAATTTACCATGTAAATTACACTCTTTACTATAATGTCAAGTCTATACTTCTGGGAAGTATAATAAACAAGATAAGTAGAAGATTTAAAAAGAGAACTATACTTTATTGGATATGAATATAAAAAATATATAGTATCATAATAAGCCTTTATGCTGTCCATGTACACCATGGGGGTCATGGGGCTTATCTAAGTAATGTTCCTCTTAGGTCACAAGGCTTATTAAAGTTGTGTTCTATTTAGAATCTGGATTGGGTGATCCCTGTAATAGATGGTTGACTGATAATGGTGCCACTAGTTTACTGGCTGGCCAGTGAACCATTTGGTAAGCCATTTGGTGATCTACTCAGGGCGTTAATTCCCCAAGAGGGATTAATTGAAGATGTTGCAATAATAAAATTATTTTTTATTCCCATAAAAAATAAAAATTCCAATGAACAAAAAATAAAGATAAAATATGTATCATAATAACTAGAAAATATAAGAATATTATATTCTTAATTTATTATACTTTATATAAGCACAACTGAAAATATCTCATACCTTAAAGATAAAAATAAAAAAATTAAGATATTTCTTACAAAACCATATTGAAACTGCATCTTAAACTTACCATTTATACACAAAAAACATATAGAATCCAAAAGTAAAAAATATACAGACAAGGCAAAGCAAAGCAAGGTTTATTGGGCTTATTAAAGCCACCAGCCAGAGCAGTTACAACATCTTCTAGATACTTCTTGATCTCTGCTACCTTGTACTTCTTCTTGAACAACTTCTGGACGTCCTCCTGGTAGTCCTGGTCCTTACCCTTTCTCTTCTTGGGGTTCACCCAGTTGGTCAGGTTGCAAAACTTGAAAAAAGTCTGGGCCTGCTCCTCCTGCAGCTTCTAGAAGAACTTGTTGTACTTGGGGTTTGAACCAAACTTCACCTTCAGGCACTTGTGCCACACTTCAAGGCTAGTTTTGGTTTTCATCTCTCCTTTGAGGCAGGCGCTCTGGCAGTTCTATGGCACTGTGGCCCTGCTCTTTCCTCTCCGAGAAGTCACCTTCATGCCTACCCATTGGCGCTCAAAGTAATCAAGGTAGCCCTTGAAAATGATGGAATGCTTCTTGATATAAGCATCCTCCAGGAGGGCCTCAAAGCCAATCCCAGTATGCTCTGGCTGCACAAAATCCAAGGTAGCAAACTGGGTGATGGCAAAGTGACACTTTTCTTTACCATCATTAAGATACTTCTCAAAAAGCTCCTTCTTGCTCTTGAGATTCTTGATGAGGGCCTGCCTGATATGGAAGAAGCAGCCCTGTACTTCTCCATTGAAGGTGGCCTTGAAGGCTCTGAACTGAGCTTGCTCAAATTCTATAATGATCACCTTCAGCCCAAGTGAGTGCACATGAGCTAGCTTCTCTGCGGCTAGAATGTACTCATTCTTCTCAGCAGAGGAGGAATTAGCCCTTGTGGCGTGAGTGGGAGGGTGGGAGCTGGTTGCTGGGAAGGGAGCTCAAAGCATCCCAGAAAAATTTGAATGATCTGAAATAGACCTCTGTCTTGGCACCAGGCAGGAGAAAGAAAACAAGGGGTGTTGAGAATTTTGACCAAGCAATGATGCCAATTACAACAGAGCTCACGGATTGGGATTGCTACAACCAAATCCATAAATTAGTAGTACAAAATACAACAACACTAATTATGACAGAGCTTGCAAATATGAATTGCAGCTACCAAATAACATAAATTGGTAGTATAAGCTACGTGAAAATTGGATTAGCAGTAGTCTGCTGACCCAAGCGTAATACTAGCCAATGATAAGCGCTGCAGCGGCAATTAATAAATACACAAAGCGCCGCGGCGCTGGGTTCAATTCCCCATAGTCTCAAATTCCCTTAATTGTCACATTAATAAGCATTAAGCTGCAGTATGCTAAGAAAGCAGGAAGAGATCCTGAAGTAACTAAATTATTCCATGTCAGCAAGGATCACCTGTGCTGGGTGAAGATGAAGATATTCTATTGGTTGACGTTCAAGAAGCGCCAAACCTAGATTAATAATTACCCAAATTTGGGGCGTGTTAGAATGTCCTAGAAGACATTACTAACAGCCCATAGATTACCCTGGTAGTAGGTATAAGAAGAATAAATCATTTACAATAAAATGAATCTTTGAACCATCTTTATTTTATCCTTAATCTGGTTGACCTTTATCCTAATCCTCAAATGCTTCTGCGCAATCAGAAGCCACTGCTGGGCAATAATCATGATTCCGTTCTATCCTGGCTCTTCTGATACAGTACTACTCATATCCTCATATATGACTGTATTCTGGCAAATGTCCTGTGCCCTATAATCTCTAATAATTTTTGCAATGTAATGCAAAAAACGCAACAAGGGGGATAACTGGGCATTGAATTGCCCGTACAGGACCCAAAGCTGCTTAAAAAGGGTTGGGCAGGTTGAAAATGTGCTGTTGCACAAAGGTGGTAGCAGTGTTGAGCTGCTCCAGGTTTTAGGTTGTGGCTTAGGCAATGATCCTACCCTCTACTTCCTGCCCAATGTCATGGAGCAGTAACATCTCTCCATCCTTGGTCTTCTTGAGGGCATCAGAAAGGACCAGGTCTTTGATTGTGGTGGCACTCTTGACCAGGGGGTTTGAGGCTTGGCTCATATCACTAACAAACTTAGCCAACTGGGTGTAGGTTGGCACCCTATTCATATTGATGGGGGAGAGGTACTTACAGGTAAGCACAACCAGCTGAGTGGGGGAAAGGTCCTTAGAGGTAGGCATAATCTGCACAAGGTATCATTTGAGAAGGCAGGAGATTTAGTGTTGGGCATGATGCAGGTATGCTCACCCTTAATGGTTTGTACCAAGTCCCAGCACTCATTATTGAGCTGCACTGAGCAGGAGTGGTCCTCACAGGTATATGTTGGCTCTTGAAGCCCCAGTTGACATTATTGCAGCTGAAGATGTAACTATTTGCTACCATGGCTGCCCCCCCCTTTAAAGCTCATTATGGGTAAGTATTTTTGGCAAGGTTGAAGGAACCTTGAACTTCCCATCAACATTGCAGATATTGTGGGCCACAAGAGGGTCCCATGGGCCAGCAGAAGCATGGCAAAAGCCAGGGAAGTAATCAGGATGGGGCTTTGTATAATCCCCAGATAAACTTGAAGGAGGGGAGCTTGGTGGGGGAAGTAGAAGGGGACTTGTCTTGGTGCTCCTCATGTGTAGGAGACTTATCCTTTGGATGGGACTTCTTGGCTTGGCGCTGCTTCTTGGTAGGCTCCTCATCTGAAGCCAAGTTGTAGAAACTGTGATCCGTAAGGGAACCATCAGATTTCTCTCCCCCAGTGGAGTAAGTGGGGCTCTTCTTGGGAGAGGGCTCAAGGAGAGCTTTGGGGAGGGCTTGGGAATGAGCTTCTTTGATGATACAGACTTCTTCTTGGTTGCTTTGGTGAGCTTGGAAAGACGCTTGGTACCCTTTGGTTGCTTTGAGATGTTCTTGTCCTAAAATAATAAGTAAAATGGTTTAAAATAAAGCAATGCTTTTAAAAAACAAAAAATAACTATAAAACATCCTATATAAAAATTAAACCTTGTAGAGTTTTTATTGGCATTTAAAATTTAAAAAATACTTGTACAGTTTTAATTTTATTATAGTTTTAAATAACAAATTAAAATTTAAGATATTTATGTAAAAGTAGTAGCTTTATATATAGATTTTATTTTAAGAAATTATAAAATATGAAAAAAAGTTAAAAATACAACATATCAAAAATTAGATGATTTTATTATGTAAAACATAAAGTTTTATATGTGAGAAGTGAAAAGTGTTGTCATCATGAGTGACAATTAGTAAAAAAGCTGAATTCTTACTGACAATTAGAAAAATTATAGACATTATTATTGACAACATTGTCACTATCAACATTTTTTTGAAAAATTACTATGAAAAAACATAATACACTTAATTAAATTTACGCAGGCTAGCAAATATTAACTGTTTTCTGTGTATTTTTGCTCACATAATAAAATTATAAAACATATGAAATTAAGTTAAAAATAATCAAAGTTCTTTATTTCTTTATTAAAAATTATATTTGGGTAGTGTTAAAATGATATTTTATCATTTGGTATACTAAAAGTTGTTAACACATTGGTTAAGATAATGAAAAGGGTAAAGTGTCAACAACATCACTTACAATATTCTTTATAGGAGGCAACATATTAATTTAAGCTTATTTTGCCACTCTAAAATGCTTAACTTCACCCCAGTGGATGATCACAAGCAAATAAACAAGGTGCAATACGTCAATCTGAATGACACTATCTCAAAAACGCCATCTAGAAAGACAACATCTCAAAAATGTGTCCAAAAATGCCATCTAGAAATACGCCATCTAGAAAGACACCATCTAGAAGACGCCATCTTGTACCCTATCTCAGATTTCTGGCTAAACCGCGCCAGATAACTTAAAATATTGATAAAAGCCCAAAACACATTTTAAAAATTATAAAAAAACATTTGAACAGACTAAAATCATCCAAGGATTTCAAATCTGCAATAAAAACATGGGGTCAGCTAATACCAACTATAGTGCGCAAAGCTCCAAAGTCAACACATCCTAATACAGTGCTATTTTTGTATTAAATTTTAACACTATATTAAACATGTATATACTAGTAATAAAGAAAATCAAATATTTTAAAGAAAGAAGTTTATTGTTAAAAAAGTGGATTATAAATTAGATCCAAGGGCTGTGGTAATGTCTTTGAGATGGGTAAGGCAGCCCTCTCTAGTGTAATAGGCCAAAGCCGCTTTGGCAACACTTGCAAACTTGACCTGCTGGCCAGCATGCTTGGCTACAAAAGTTTTGCCTTTGACAGCCTGGGAGTATAGCTGATCCCTGTGCTCATGCTAAATCTTCAGCTTGTTGACTATCACATTAAACATTGGCTTTTTTGCCTTAACCAGGCAAGAAAATTGATTGTGCCAACCTTCAAGTGAGGAGGTGGTCTTAGTTACAACGGCTTTGACCTGCTTATAGCAGTTCCAGTTAATTGATTTGCCGCCCTTGCGGATGCAGCAATGTCCCTGGAATACACCTACCCACTAATGCTCAAAATATTGTATGAAAGGAGAAAATACTTCTTGGTTCTCAAGAATGTAATTGTTGTTGAGAAGCTCAAGTGAAAAAGGTTAACCTCTTCCTTTCTGACCATGGCCAGAGCAGCAAAGCAATTGAATATCTTTCTGGCCTCCTTTTTACCCTCTTTGTATAACAGCTTATTGAGGGCTGGGTTTTTCATCAGGTTCTTGCACAGAGCCTGGTGGTAGTAAAAGAAGCAGCCTTAGGGGCCTGCTTCTAAATACCTTGATAAAAGTGTTGGCCTGTGCAGCCTCAAAGTCAACCATCAACGTGGTATGGTAAGGAAGGGACTATGGCGCCTTTCTGGTTATGGCCTGTTGCTCTTGGGTAGCCTCTGGGCTGACCTTCTTCTTCTTGTGGCCCCTTTTCTCAGTTGGCTCTTCTTCAAGCGTAAGCAAGAGGGCATCCAATTTTTGCCTGGAGTATATTCAAGGTGTGAATGTAAGTATATTCTCTTTTATTAGGAAGAAGAATACAAAGGGGATGATATATTCATTGACATGACCATGGATGGCCCAAAGCTGATAAAATAGCTTTGGACAAGAGGTAAAAGTCCCATTGGCAAACCAGGTATCACACTTTAAAAGGTGTACAAGATTCTTTTGTATTGAAAAGCACAAAATACGGTTTGGTGAACCTTGCCTGTTGTCGTGTAGCAGAAAGGGCTTTCCAAGCATGGTAGTCTTCTGGACTTCCAAAAGTACAAGCTCATTGATACTTTTTGCGCTGACGCCAATATTGGCATCAATTGACCTTTGATCAGTCACATACTGTTGGAGTCTGGTCTTTTCCCCAATCTCCTCTCTCTGATCCTTATTCAGGTAAAGGAGAGCATGAGTTACCAGCTCAGTTGAAGTCAAGTCCTTGTTGAAAAGAATGGCTTGGCAAAGGTACCAGCGCATAAGATAGTAGAGAATCATATCAGAGCCCAAACAGTCATGCTCAATAGTGAGCTTCTTGACTTGGGTAAACCCAATTGTAATTAATTGTGCAGGGCAGCCTGGACTATCACATTTGTAGTGATGGTTTCCATATTTTTTCTCTGGTCATTGCATATGAAAAGGAAGCCGTCCTTGACAAAGCCAGCACCCCCCTTCTTGGTCATAATGGGAAGCAAGTCAGGGAAAACAGCTGGAACTATAAATTGCCTGTTGACGTTGCAGATATTGGCAACTGCATGTAGGTCCTACTCTAAAATAGGCTCCTCCTCTGAGGCTGCAAAACCATGGTCACCAGAGTTGTTTTTGGAAACTCTTTTATTCTCATCTTCATCATTGGAGTGGACGTGCTCCTCCTGGAGATCAGAGGGGGAATAGAAAAAGGGAGCAGGGAGGGGGTGGGGCTATTAGCCTCAGGCTTGGGGGAAGGTGTGGGGGTCTTGGCAGGCGTTTTTTCTTTAGGAGTCTTCTTGGAGAGGGTAGCCTTGGTCTTTCTTGCCTGAGCGGGAGTGATCATACTCTTGGGAGCCTTGAGGGTAGCGTTATGGGTAGGCTTGGGAGGCATCTAAGAGTGAATTTGTGTCAGAAAAGTTCAAATTTGGGGACAATTTTTAAAGAGAAAAATGAGAATGTGTTAAATATGAATTAGTCAATATTTTTAAATGGAATTGTAGAAAAAGTTTCATTTTATATACCATCAAAATTATTATAATTTGTATTAATTAAAAATTAAAAAAATAGTAGCGCAAGTATGCAAAACTGTGAGTTTTGACTGAAAACTTGCAAGTGAAATAGTGTTTTCAAGATTATGTAATTGAGATACTGTAGCTCAAAAAATATAGTGTTTTTGACCATTTTTATATTAAATTAACAAATCTACGGTGGAGCTACCTCAACCAGACTAAAAAGTAAAGCTTGAATTTCTCAAAAACCAGCTTATACAACTGGGGTTAAAAAGTACCCAGTTGTTTAGAGGAGATCAAAAAATACATATATTCAAAGTTTCAGACAGTTTCTTACATTTTTATTTAATTGATATTTGGCGCTGAACTGTACTTTGGTAAAAGTGGAAACAGTCAATTTGTGATGGCGTGCTCTTTATAGCGTAGCCTTGCATCATATGTAATTACCCCTTTTTCCCTTTATCCATTGTGCGCATCAAATCTATTGGGTGATATGAGACCCAGTGGAATTTGTAATGGGTACATTTTACACACCAGAAATACCCTGATTACCAAATAAAATCACTAGTAAAACTTTGTATTATTGAAACCTAAATAGCAAAGTTCATACTGTGATAAGGAATAAGGCTAGCATATTAAATGTGGTTTTTGAATGGCTGTATTATAGGGGGTAGTACTAAGAAAGTGGATCTAATTTAGGTTGATTTATTATATGGAGTCTAAAATTAATACCATACTTTATTATAATTAAAAAGGGAAAAGCTTGGATTTATCACATAAAGTATGATTGTATAGACAAACAAAATCAAAGAACACGCAGCCGCACCATTTTAATTGAAGCTTAGGCGCCGCAGCGCCAACTGAAAATTATCTCAGGCGCTGCTTTTCAGTGGGTTGGATTTTGTCTTTACAATTATAAATCTACTACCAATCCAGAATATCTTTTTTCAATTATCCTATTGAGACTAGTGCTTAAAAATATGATTAATAATTATATTAACATTTTGGGGATTCAAAAATAGCGCCGCGGCGGCGCTTGATGTAAAAGTAAAGTGGCGCTTTGGCATCTAAAATATTTGCAAGGCAGCGCCGTGGCGCCTGGAGCTTTTTTGGGTGGTGTGGTGGCGCTTTATGTATGATAGAGACGGCGCGGCGGCGCATGTCATTGGGTATTCTGCAGTAATGATCCAAAATATACTGCCAATTGAATATATATAGATTTTATATTATAAATTTATGACAATGAGGTTGCAGTAATTCTATTCTGTGAGCTCTATTATGATTGGCATCATTGATTTTATACTGCTACTTTATGGAGTTGGCTGCTGTAATTCTAATACGTGAGCTTCGTCATAATTGGCAACAGTGCTTGGTCAAAATTTCCAACATATCCTGCCACTTGACCAAACACTACTTTCTTTCTTTAAAAATAAACTCAACCAAATCCGCAACAACAGCAACACCAACATGTGCCAAGCCTACTACAAAATGATGGCTTCAATGTACAAAACAGAGCAATGTGCTTTTTAAGAAATGTTGTGCTCAGTTTGTATTGCTTTCTTGGATCAGCTTTGGGCCAGTGACTCTCAGTTTTGCAAACAGGACTGCACAACCACCGTGGCTGGCTCTGAGCGCAGTACTGCGCCAAACTCCAGCACTGGAGATTTCCCTGATGAGGACTCCATGTTTGAGGAGCCTCTTCCTATCAGCAGTATGCCTCCCAGTGGCAATCCTTCTGGTGCTCAGCACCCCTTTCCTCAACTCCTTCTTTCCACTGGTGTGCCTCCCCCTACCCTATCTGCAATGCTCCGCGCCCACCGCAACTCTGACAATGTGGTGGTAGACTACCCCAACCTTCTTAGCAATTTTGGGATCTGCCACCATGAGGAGACAATGTACAGTGTTGTACAGGCACTATATTCCAATGAGGATGCAATGACCCCAATTTGGGCAGGGGAGTTATACCACAGCCAATACAATGCCTCCCATTTGGCTGCTGAGGTGCGTCTAGGGCTGCAGTCTGCTACCTTGGCCCCCAGTGAGATTTCTGCGCAACATGCTCATACCATTGCCATCTGCAATGAGTATATTGACAAGGTGGCTTGGGTTTGGGCTCTTGAGCTTGCGGCAGATCCCAGCTTCCACCAGACCTTGGACTTGCCCGTCCAAGCCAACACCAACTGTTGCTTCTCTGCCACGTTCAAGGCGTATCTCCAAGCCATTCCCACTGGCAATGCTTCCCTTTACCTTCTTTTGGCTGCCTCAACTTGCCACTTTATGTGGTGGCTGGGGTTGATTGTTGTCAGTCAGTCAAATCCGCCTTCCCCTTTGCAACTGGTCATTAATGTCCTGCAACTCCCAGTTGGCCTGGGCCCAAATGCTGGTGATCCTGGCTCACATGCGCCAGCGCCTGAACAACAACTGTTATACAATTCCCACCCATGAGCGCCCAGTGATTACTATCCAGCGCCCCACCACACATTCCCGCCCTGCCAACTGTCAGGCCTCTCCTCCTGCCACGTCTTCTGCTCAGCAGCGTGGAGGCGCCCGTAACACAAGGGACCAATCTCACACAGCCTGCCTTTTATTGCAATAAACTTGCTTTGCCTATCCTTTTTTATTGTTTCTATTATTGTTTAGTTCTTATTTTTTATTATATTAAGTTTTTAATTATTGTAGTTATCTTCTAAATTTAGTGCTTATGGAAATATTTTTGATTAGTGGAGTTTTTATGTTGGGGATTGAAATCTTGTGCCGCTGTGGCACTAAAATTAAAAGTAAGACGCCACCGCAGCATAAAAGATGTTTGCAAGGCGGCGCGGCGGCGCTTTAAGCTGGGTAGTTTTGCAGTTGAATTTGCAAAGTTTTGATAACCTTATTTTGATAACAGACTTTCTATTTTGATTTGAGATAGTGTTTTTGTGGTACAATTTTTTGTGATGGCATATTTTAGGGTACTTATTAAGTGTTTTTATAATTAAAAAATCTTATTTGGATAACACTCTTTTTAGTTTGATTTGAGATAGTGTTTCTGTGATGAAGTTTTTTGAGATGCTCTATTAGAAACTAATATGTAAAAAATAACTATTTAACAATTTTTATTAAGTTTTTTTTTAAAATTTGCTGATGTAAATCCTGATGCCATCTCAAAACTTTTTTGAGATGCCATCTTTCAATCTGGCGCTTTTGAATTGATGTATTGCACCATAAACAACATTTCTAAGTATCAACATTACTTTTAATAATAAACTCTATAGTGAATTACATAGTAACTCACACTTAAATTATTCTATCCCTGTTAGCCACCAATACACTTAATATATTAAAGCTGGAATAAGTGCCACATATATATTTATAAGATGAACATTTTAACAATCAACTGTATGTGCAATGTCTTTTTCAATATAATAATATAATAATTTTTTAAATCTGCACTTGATGTTTTATTTTAGATGTTTCAGTTTCATTATTAAAAATAAGTTTGGCTAAAAAACTGTTGAAACTGACACTTTTATAATGTGAAAAAAATAATCTAATTTTTATTAGTAAACATGAAGGAAAATTTGGTTAAATTGAGTTTTTTATTAAGCTTTTTAAAAAAAATCAAAATTGTTGCAACTGAGTTCCCAGACTCACCTGCCAACATATCTTACAATACACAGGGGTGCTTAGTGAGTCACCCCTTGATGTGTCTAACACATGAACCAATTTGATGGCAATATCAAACTGTAGGCACTTTCTCCTAGTTAGGAGTGTTATCAATTCAATCTTCTGATACCGCACAAGTTATTCCTTGGCTCCAAAACTTACATGGAACATGCCACCACACCTCCCCCTTGTGGCCCAGTGGCCTTCCCCATATAGTATATTAATCAAAGTATTCTATAATAAACAATACCTTATTCTTATGATTTTTGTTCTTTCTATTGGACTGTTGTCTTCCCCAATTCCAAATACTGAATCCTCATTGGTTCAGTTACAACAGTGGTAGCAGCGGTAGGTTAACAACCTACCTAAAAAGAAAATCCCCCCAAGAAAGGACAGAGTACGGGCTGTATGGCTACTCCCCATCAAGAAACCTTCCTGCCAATCCCCGAGGGGGACATCCCTGACAGGTACGTCATTTACTAAGATCAACTGGTACTTACAAGTGTATACAACCAACTCTGCCTTGAGCAGTGTGACGCTAGTGTTACTCACCCCAGTCAGACCTTTCACAACTCATGCTTGACCTCCAGTTGAAATCCTTTGTGGGTGGTGTGGAAGGGGCTGACATTGTCAGTTGGCTCCACTCCACCAAAACCTGCCTCCGTGTATGCCAGATACCTGAGCCCATGTGGGCTGCCACTGCTTAAGCCTCCTTACAGGGCCTGCTACAGTTTGGTTCATCAACTGGGCCAGCCAAGAGAAAGAAATTACCTGGGCGTCATTCAGGGATGCCGCAAAGTCCCGCTACAGTGAGACATTCTTACCCATCATAGTGGGGACTCCCCTCCTGGCTATCAAACAGACTGGATCTGTTCCTGGATATCTTGCTTCCTGGCAGCAATCTCTTTCCTCTGCCCCAGAAGCCATTACTGACAGAAACACCATGCTCCTCCCTTGATAGTTAATGGGTTAAAACCCCATATCTGCAAGTGGGCTCCCGTAGGTTGCTGCACCTCCATTGACGGCTGCTACAAGGCCGTTATAGAGGCCAATAACCAGGCTTCAATGGGCTTCTCAGATCCAATGACACACCACCCCAATCAAATTCTGCAACTGGCAAAGGCCACAATCAAGTAGGCCACTGCCAGCCACGCCAACAAGACAACAGGGTTAAGCGCCCCCACAAGGGGGAACTCCAACTAGCACAAATTGAGTACCAGGGAAAATCTAGGGGGTTATAGCTACAAGAAGTTCTACAACCCCACTTGACCCTCACTCTCAAACCCTCCTAGCAAAGAACCCCTGCAACTACAACCTTCATGAAGTTGAACTCCTCAACATCTTCCAAGTTCATAGTGATGACCCCATACTTCAAGCCAGTCACTCTCCATATAAAGTACCTTTCTTGGCCTATCCCTTTTGTTTCCGTGGGAACACCCACAAACTACTGGTAGATACTGGGGCCAATCACACTATTCTTTACCAGGCTTTTGCAGACGCTCAGCAACTAGACTGAGTGCCAAGCAGGTTCAAGCCAGTACAAGTGGCTGACTCCCAAAGAGTGACAATTACCCATCAGACAGTACCCTTCTCTGTGAGAATGGGGAATTTCCAGTGTAACCTCTTTGGACTAATCATGGCAGGGCTAAGCCACAATGTCATTGCTGGCCTTTAGTGACTTTTTCACAGCCACCCTACATCAATTGGGATATGTCTGTAATCATCCATAATAGAAATGGGGTGGATCTCCAGATATATCCCATTGAAATGAGCAAGTTGCTTCAAAATACCATTTTTGTCAGGATAACCAAAACAGGATCCTATGAGTTCAAGGGGAGAAGCTAGACTTCAATCAATGCTCAGTCAAAGTTATCCACGCTGAAACACCTGCGGCCCCTCCCTTGACCACTTCACCAGCCTTGTGGCTCTCCTTGAGGAGTATAATGATGTTTTAGTGAAACACTGGACCAACTACCTCCTTCCCAAGAGATCCAGCATGCTGTACAACTCCAAGGGTTGTTACCTAAAGCACGTCCCTTATATTGTCTTACACCAAAAGAAGATGAGACTCTCTGTCAGCACCTCATGGATGCGCTTGACAAGGGCTTCATTTACCCCTTGCTCTCTCCATACAGGGAAGATGTCTTCTTTGTAGCCAAGAAGGACAGGTTTTTTTGCTTGGTCACAGATTACCACGCCTTAAATGAGGTGACTGTCAAGAACAAGTACCCCCTGCTGCTAATTGACAACCTATTTGACACACTCGCAGGTGCAAAGGTCTTTAGCAAGATTGATCTCACTGCAGGTTACAACCAGGTCTGCATTGCGCCAGGGGATGAGGCAAAAACTGCCTTACATACATGCTACGGGTTGTTCAAGTGTTGGGTCATGAACTTTGGAATGACCAACGCTCCTTCCACTTTTGCCAGGTTAATGAACAAAGCATTTGAGTAATTGATTGAAAAATGTGTTGTTGTGTACCTTGATAGCATTATTGTCTTCAGTCAAGATCAAACCACGCACCTCCAACACCTGTGTGTTGTCCTTTCACTCTTCAGAAAACCAGTTGAAGGCTAATCCTTCCAAACGCAAATTCCTAAAGTCAGAGCTCTTGTTTCTTGGGCACACCATCTCTGCTCAAGGGATAAAGCCTGATACCGCCAAAATCAAGGCAATCACCAGCATGCCACCCCCCACTGATGTGGGCCAGGTGTGTACCTTCTTAGGCATGGTTGTCTACATGTGCAAGTTTATCCCCACTTGTGGAGAACTTATTGCACATCTCACTGAGCTCCTTAACACTAAACAGTGCTTCCATTGGACCCATTTCAGAGACCAATCCTTTATGACATTGAAGCAGAGACTTACTGCTTCAACAATATTGCAATTCCCCAATCAGAATTGACAGTACAATCTTGAGACTGATGCCTCTGACAGGGCCATAGGGGGTGTGTTGCTGGTAGAAACTGATAAAAGCGTCTTTCTCCCTGTGGCATATGAATCCAGGAAGCTCACTGACTCAGAACAATGTTAACCAATTCATAACAAGAAGCTAGCGGCCATTGTGCATTGCGTTGAGAAGTGGTGCTGTTACTTGGAAGGGGCCAGCTTTTCACCCTTGTCCTGACAGACCACAAGTTACTCCAGTATTTCAATACACAGTCCCACTTGAAACGCCACCAGGCAGGCTGGGTTGAGCGCCTATCCCCCTATCATTTGTGCATCAAATACAAGCCTGGGAAAGAGCTTGTCACAGCAGACACCCTCTCAAGGCTCTATGTGGCGTCCATCACCAGGGACAATGGCTTAGACCCAGACTGGCCAATGCTTTACCTCTACCCTGAAGCAAACCCCTACAAAGGCCTTTTTTGGTGACCATCTCCAAGATGAAGGACAATGAAAGTCAGCTCACCACCAATTTGGGCAATGTCTGCCGCTGTGCAGATATAGGGGAAAAGATGCCCTATATTCTCACCACAAAACAAGGCAACACTATACTGCACTAACACCACACCTTGGGCCATATCAGAGGATACAAACTCTTTGAAATCATAAAACGTAAGGTTTGGTGGCTGTGTATGTGCCAAGATATCTTGGAACTCCTCAAAACAAGCGTGTTGTGCAAAAAGAATATGTCCAAACCTGCACCCCCAAGTCTGTCCTGCCCATCAAGGCCATGGAACCTTTTGAAAAGTGGGCCCTCAACATTGTTTAACCCCTCCCCAAAGACCGACTTGGGAAGAAATACATCATCACAGCCATTGACTACTTCACTTGTTGGCCAGTAGCATGGGCAACAACTAACCACACTGCCACCACCATCACTTGCTTCATTGGCAAGAAAATTGTGGCCCATTTTGGGTGAGCCAAACACCTCATTATGATGGGGGTCCCAAGCTTTTTGGACATGTCATGAAGGCATACTGCACCAAGAATTCCCTACAACAAATAGTCATAACTCCATACCATCTGCAAGCCAATGGATGTGTAGAGCAATTAAATGATTTGCTGGTCTAACTAATTTCTAAACTCTCACAGGAACATCCTAATACTGTGTGGACTGAACATCTGCCCACTGAACTGCTCATAATATGAGTAAGACTCAACAGAGGCACCAGGTTCAGCCCCAGCACCCTGGCCTTTGGGATGCCCAATGGTTTGGCAGAAGTAGAACAAGGGAAATTACAATCCATGATTCCTGTGAAGCCCCCCTTGCTGCCTACCCCTCTCTGATCCAGTGGCGTGCCAAGGCCCAAGACATTGAACACAAGAAAATTGAGGGAGGGACAAAAAACCTCAGGGCCAGATATGCTGTAGGTGGCCCCATTTACACCCTCAACCCCAATTCAGCCAAATTAGAACCCAACCACTTGGGGCCCTTCAAGATAGCCACTGTCTATGACAACCACATCTATCATCTTGAAGATGCCAAAGGAAACACCAAGAAGCTTCACCATGATCACTTACGCCCCTGCCACACCATCCCCACACAAAGGTTGTTTGTGTAGACCTTCCCAGATCTCCTGCAACCTCTAATCCTGGTGTCTGATGACAGGCAGGGGGCAAAGGGGGTGTTGCAACCAAGTTTCCAGACTTGCCTGCCAACATATCTTACAATACACAGGGGCACTCAGAGAGATACCCCATGGAATGTCTACCAAAATGAACCAATCTGATAGCAATATTGAACTGTGGGCACTTTATTTCTAATTAGGAGTGTTATCAATTATAACTGCTGATCCCACACAAGTTATTCCTTGGCTCCAAAACTTACATGGAACATGCCACCACAACACCCCTTTGTGGCCTGGTGGCCTTCCCCATATAGTATATTAATCACAGTATTCTATAATAAACAATACCTTATTCTTATGACTCCTGTCCTTTCTATTAGACTGTTATCTTCCCCAATTACAAATACTGAATCCTCACTGGTTTAGTTGCAACAAAATGGCCATAATTTTGTTGTTTTTTCTGAGTTTGCACCCCTAAATGCTTTAAAAAAAATTAAGCTAACACAACTAGCAAAAGACATAGGAGATTTTGAGTTTTTTGTCAACAGTGGCCATGCCAACAAAGTGTTGACATGGCCACTATCAACATTATTATTATCAATATGTGCGCTGTTGGCATCTCTACTAGTTGTGGCTAGAGAGAAGTGCCAAAGTACTTGGAAATACAAAGACAAAAATGTGAATAGAACTTAAATTTTATTGGGTAAAAAGATTGAGAATATATAGTGTGTAGCTTTACCACAAAACAGTACATGGACAGTAGGATCACTTGCCACAAGCATGATTATGGTAAGCTAGCTGCAAAGAATCAGGAAACCAAACAATTTTATTTCCCAGCTTGGATACAAACTCATTTTGAGAGGCAAAGGCAAAAGCAAGAGATTCATCCTCAAAATAACCCATCAAAGGCAAAATCAAAACATGGTGAATGGCGGCATTCATAACATCAAGAAATATCTCCCTGTTGACATCTTCAAATAAACAACTGTTAGTTAATAAAATTGAGCATTTCACTTTTGAAGAAGTTTATTACATTACTAAAACCCTTATAATGTTGTTGAAACTGAACCAATGATTATTCAGTATTTGATTTAGGGAAGACAACTGTCAAATAGAAATGACATGGATAAGAATAAGATTCAATTTATTGAAAATATCATAGTTAATATACCATATTGAGAAAACACAAGCTCACCAGGGGTGGCACAGTGGCAGGTTCCATATAAAGTTTGGGCAGCGGAATAACTTTTTTAAGGATCAGCATGTTGAATTGGCAGTACTCTTAATTAAGTAATATTGCCTGCAATTGACACTACCATTAGATTAATACATGTTGTTAGACATGCCATGGGGATCTCTCTGAGTCTCCTGTGTATTTTAAGATACCTTGGCAGGCAAGGATGAAATCTCAGTTGCAACACCCCCTTGCCCCATGTTTGTTGTCAGACACCAGAACTAGAACCTGTGGAAAGTCAGGGGGTCCACATAAAGAGCCTTTGTGTGGGGATAGTACAACAGGGGCACAAGCAATCATGATGGAGGGTTTTGGTGTTTTCCTGGGTGTCTTCAAGTTGAGATGTATGGTTTTTTGTAAACAGCAGCTATCTTGAAGGGCCCAAGATGATTGAGTTCAAGCTTTGCAAAGTTGGGGTTAAGGGCGTAGACAGGATCACCTACAGCATATCTTTCCGTGAGGTGTTTGTCTCCCCTTGAACTGTTCTTGCTCTATGCTGCAAGCTTTGGCACTCCATTGACTAAGCAAAGGATTAATTGTAAGAGGAGGCTTCCTGGGGATAGTGGACTACATCCTCCCTCTTTCTACCCTATTCAGGCTGTTGGGAGTCCCAAAGGCCAGAGCGCTAGGGCTGAACCCTGTACCACAGTTGATTATAGCTTGTAAGATAATTAGAGTGGTAGGAAGATGCTCAGTCCAGGTGGTATTTGGGTTCTCCTGAGAGAGTTTAGCAAATAGCTGTACCAGGGAATCATTTAGGCGCTCTGCGTGCCTGTTGACCTGAGGGTGGTATGGTGTTGTGATCACTTGTTAGAGGGTGTTCTTGGCACAGTGCACTTTCATGATGTTACCTAAAAGTTCTGGCCCCTCATTGGTGATGAGACGCTTGAGGCATTCAAATTGAGCCATAAACTTCTTGCCAATGAACTAAGTGATGGTGATGGCAGTGTGATTGGTGGTTGCCCATGCCACCAGCTAGCAAGTAAAATAGGGAAAATCCACAATGATGTAATTTTGCCCAGTTTATCTTCAGGCAGTGGCCACACAATATTGAGGGCCCACTGTTCAAAGGGCTGCATGGCCTTGATTGGGAAGACTGATTTGGGCGGGGCAGGTTTGGACCTATTCTTCTTACACAAAACACACATGTCTCAAGGAGGTCCAGGATACCCTGGTGCATGCAAGGCCACCAAATCTTACACTTCATGATTTCAAAGAGATTAAATCCTCTGATATGACCCAAGGTGCAAAGGTAATGTAGTATTGTGTCTTTTTCCTGTGTGATGGGGATGTAAGGTGTCTTTTCACCTGTCTCTTTCTGGCAGCAGACGTTGCAGGCATCAGTGGTGAACTGGCTCTTTTTGTCCTTCAATTTGGAAATAGTCACAAAGTTGAGGCCCTCATAATGGGTGGCCTCAGGGCTTAGGTAGAGCACAGGCCAGTCTTGACCTAACCTATCATCCCCTGTGATAGATGCTACATATAGCCTGAAACAAGAATCAGCTGTTACAAGCTCTTTATCAGGATTGTACTCAATGTGCAGATGGTACAGGAAAGACGCTCAATCCATCCTGCCTGAAGCTGTGTCAAGTGTCATTGTGTGCTGGAATATTAAGAGACTTGTGATACATCAGGACACGGGATGAAAATGTGGCCCCTTCCAAGTAACAGCACTACTTCTTGACACTGCACAATTGCCGCTAACTCCTTGTCATGTTTGGGGTAGTGTTGTTCTATGTCAGTGAGCTTCCTGGATTTGTATGCCACGGGGAGAAAGACACCCTCATCAGTTTCTACCCGTAACACACCCCCTATGGCCCTGTCAGAGGCATCAGTATTGAGTTTGTTTTGGCGGTTCTGATTGGGAAACTGTAATACAGATGCAGTTGTAAGTCTCTGCTTCAACTTCTCAAAGGCTTTGTCTCTGACAGGGGTTCAATGGAAGCACTGTTTAGTGTTCAAGAGCTTGGTGAGAGGTGCAATAAGTTCTCCGCAATTGGGGATAAATTTATGCACATAGGCACCCTTGCCCAAGAATGTACACACCTGACCAACATTGGTGGGGGTGGCATGTTGGTTATTGCCTTTATCTTGGTGGGGCTGGGAATAATACCTTGGGCAGAGATGATGTGCCCAAGGAACAAGAGCTCTGATCTGAGGAATTTGCATTTGTAAGGATTGGTCTTCAGCTGGTTCTTTTGAAGGGTGTCAAGGACAGCACAGATGTGTTGGAGGTGTGTGGTTTGATCTTGACTGAAGACAATAACGTTGTCAAAATACACAACAGCACACTTTCCAATAAATTCCTCAAATGCTTTACTAATCACCATAGAAAAGGTGGAGGGAGTGTTGGTTGTTCCAAAGGTCATGTCCTGGCACTCAAACAACCTGTAGCATGTGGAAAATGAAGTTTTTGCCTTGTACCCTGCCAAAATGCAGACCTGGCTGTACCCTGCAGTGAGATCAATCTTAATGAAGACCTTTGGGCCTACAAGTGTGTCAAACAGGTTGTCAATTAGTGGCAGGGGTACTTATTCTTGAAAGTCACCTTGTTCAGGGCTTGGTAGTTGATTACAAGATGGAGGGATCTATCCTTCTTGGCTACAAAGAAGACAGCAGCTCTGTAAGGTGAGAGGGAGAGGCAGATAAAGCCCTTGTTGAGTGCGTTCACAAGGTGTTGACAAAGAGTTTTGTTTTCCTTGGGCGTCAAGCAATAGATGGGTTGTACTATTGGCAGAAATTCCTGTAATTAAACAGCATGTTGTATTTTTCTTGGAGGAGACAGTTGATCTAGCGTTTTTCTAAAGATGTCCTTGTACTCCTCAAGAAGGGATACTAGAGCTGATGGAGGCTCTGTGGCCAAGGTAGGAGGTGTAGTGGGTTCCAAGTAAATGACCTCAACAGAACATTGGTTGATGTTCAGTTCCCCCCTTGAAGTTGTAGGAGCCCGTTTCTGTTAGACTTACAAACACAGTGTCATGGAGTAGTTTTCACATTTCAACAGGATAAATTTGAAACCCTTCCCCATTCCTGTTGAGTGTAATTATGGAGGTGTCCTATTCAATGTATGTTTAGTTAAATCAAAGCCAGTCAAGGCCAGCAATAACGCCGTGGCTGAGTCCAGCCATAATTGGCCCAGAGAGCTTGACCTGGATGTTCCCCATTCTCATAGAGAAGGGTGCTGTTCACAAGTGATAGCTACTCAGCAAGAGTCTATCACATGTACTGCTTTAAAGCAGCTGGAGACTAGTTTCAATGGCTGGGAATCTGAAAATTCCTAGTCAACTATTGTGTGATTGGCCCTAGTATCTACCAAAAGTCTGTGGGTGTTACCATGGAAGCAAAAGGGGTAGAAAAGTGGGTGATTTTATTGGGAGAATGACTGGCTTGGAGAACAGGGTTCCCACTGTGTACCTGGAATAAATCTAGGGTTTTAATCTTGTGCATACTGTAGTTGCAGGGATTCTTAGAAATTAGGGATTGGGAGCGTGGATCAAGTGGGGTTGCAGAACCTCTTGTATCTACAACCCAAAGGATTTTTCTGGGTCATCAATCCAAGCTAATTGGAGCTCCCCCTCATGAGGGTGGTTGTCCCCATTTTTTTGCTGACAGGGTTTGCAGCAGCCTACTTGGTTGTGAGCGCTTCCAGGTGCAGGACAAAGTTATGAGGGTGCATCATTATATCTTTGGAACCCTGTTGGGGCTGGTTATTAGCTTCCACCATGGCCTTGTAACAGTCATCAATGGAGGTGCAGCTTACAGGCACCCATTTACAGATGTGGGGCTTTAACCTGTTAATGATGAGGGTTAGTAGCATTGCATTTCTATCAGTGATGGCTTCTGGGGCTACAAAAAGGGCCTGCTGCCAGGTGGTAAGGTATTTGGGGTTGCTGCCTGTCTGCTTGATGGCAAGGAGAGGAGTTCCCACTACAATGGGCAAGAAGTTCTTGCTATAGCAAGATCTGATGACATCCCTGAATTAAGACCAAGTAACTTCATATTCCTGACTGGCTCATTTGGTGAACCATACTGCAGCAGGCCCTGTGAGGCACCCAGACGGAGTGAAAATCCACATGGGTTCTGGTACTTAGCATACACAAAGGCGGGTTTCAATGGAGTAAAGCTAACTGACAATGTTGGCTCCTTCCACACCACCTTCAAAAGACTCCAGTTGTAGATTTAGAATTGTTGAAACAGGTCTGACTGTTTCAGGGTGAGACTGGTGTCACATTGTTCCAGTAAGAGGTGGTTGTAGACACTGGTGGGTACTAACTGGTCTTGATATATAATGTATTCCTTAGGGATGTCCCTATCAGGGATAGGGAGGAAGGTTTACTAGTGTGGAGTAGCTATACAACTTGTAATATGTCCTTTATTGGGAAATTTTCTTTTAGGTAGGTTGTGAATCTACTGCTGCTACCACTGTTGCAACTGAACCAATAAAATTTCAGTATTTGATTTAGGGAAGACACCAGTCCAATAGAAAAAACAAGAATAAGAATAAGATGTAATTTATTGCAGAATAATGTAGCCAATATACCACATTGAGAATCCACAAGGCCACCAGGGGGCGGCACAGTGGCAGGTTCCATATAATGTTTGGGACTGTGGGATAACTTGCGCAGGGATCAGCATATTGAATTGGCAGAACTCCTGGTTAGGAGACAGTGCCCGTAATTTGACACTGTCATTATATTGATATATGCTGTCAGACATGTCATGGGAAAAATTGCCAAGCACTCCTTGTGTATTGTGAGATACATTAGTGGACAAGGATGTAATCTCAGTGGCAACAATGTTATAAAATCCAAACAGAGAGTACTTGAAGCTTCAACACCAGCAGTGGAAGACTGAGCAACTTATTGTTGCTTTAGTATAACCAATGTTTGCCCCTAATCCTCCCTTCAGAGAACTATATCAGTAAATAGATACTGCTTCTGTGCCCTTCTTCACCTTCCAATAAATTTTCCAACTCATTCAACTTGCCTGCCAATCTAGCCCATGAGCGCAACCATTGGAGAACTCCGGCTTGTCCTTATTGACCAAACATATGGTTATAGCAATCTTGGGTTCTCCTATATCACCATTCTGGGACTTTCTGAACAAGTTATTACCCCACATGGGAGTATGATGGTATTGGGCTACTGCTGCTAATTATACAATGATAATGGTCCCTGTCATTTATGAGCTTTTAAGGCCCTTCCTCTCAATCAAATATTCCCTTGTGAGTAACATGGGCCATGAAAACATCCTTACCAACTTGATTCTAGATCAAATTATTATGAGAAGATGGTTTCTGTCCCTAGTCCATATTCCTTCTGGATGTACATATGGATACTACATGTCTCCCAATGGTATTATCTTTACTGTTTATATTGAAGAAGAAATCCTCCCAGTTCCAATGTCCTGAGTTTTACTAAGAAGTCCCCAAGGTTCTGTCTGATTTTATCTATCTTGGGTTTCTCTGGTTGGTGTTGATCTTTCTGGTAAATTCCAAATTTTAGTTCAAAAATTTTACCAAGAGGTATCTGAAGCCTGATTGTAGCTTATCATCAACTATGTGTGGATTTGGGTGTTTATCCCTCACCGCTTGGAGATGGCTTCTTATTATCCTATGATTTTTATCACAGCAAGCTATCAATGGGAGTAAATGTCTACCCTCCCAAATATCCCCACCTTGTCCTTATGGTCCCCTGTTTGGGCAATTGTTCAAGTTATTTGCCAGATAGTGCCCTGGTGGATTCTTTACCATGTATGGGATCCAAGATTAGTTAGCTTAGCTCCCTTCTCTCACAGATGCATATACTTTCCCGCCTTTTACCTGATATAAATTTCTAACTGGGTTGATTAAGAAACTTCTTCAAAAGATTCTGACTTTTTCTTAAATTTTAAACCTCCATCAAATGCTTTATATGCCTTGGGGTATAGCTCGGATCCCACTTGGAAAAGGCCATAAAGATAAGGCCACATGATATGAAGTAAGGTGGCCTTCAGTGACATGGTGGAGTCACAGCAAAATTCAGAAAATCCACAAGATGGGGAACAGAATATCAATTGTCAAAGAATTGAAAATCAATAAGAATAGTAAAGTTCAAGCTTGCAGATGGAAACTACAAGTAGAGGCAGAGGGAAATACAGCCAAAGAAAACTAGGCAGAACCAAATAATAAACTGATTGGGAAACGGTGGCTAGATTTTGCAAAGACACAATCTCACAAGTTGGTCCCGCAAATTCTTCATTTCAAAAAAGGGGATCCAAAATCTGTGCATAGCTGCAGAAACCTCAAAGTCAATGCCACAAACTGTGGGGTATCATACAGGGACATAAGCAAGAAGGAACTTTATCTTTGGGGGAGAATGATTTTCAAACTTTAACACTTGATATTGTATTTAAACATTGTGTTTATTTGACTTACTAAAGTAGTTCTAGGGAATTTTAAGTCAATATGTGGATTGGGATATAGTGATGATGTGGTGGGCCTCAGTTTTTTCACCAGCCTTCAGAAGACACGGAAAATTTTGTGGTGTCATAAATTGAATTTGGCTCTGAAAAGCACCAAATCACCTGATTTTTAGATTTCCAAGCCTTTTTTGACACATTTTATAAAAATGGCAAACCCTGCATATTCTTTGTCACAACCCATTTACTTGTAATGGCTTGATTTAGATCATTCAGACCCTTCATGGGGTTTTTTTGGGGGGGTTAACTGCTTAGGTGCTTTCTTTCAGAGGCGGGTGATTCAGGTTAAGGTGGTATTATATGTGACATCTAGGGATGAATCAGGTGACTTAATTCTGTGCAAAGCAAAGAAAAAAATTAGAGATTTTTACAAAAGACTATTGATCAATATATCCCAGCATTGTTCCAAATTATCAATGATTTTAAATAATAGTTCAACCCTCTTTCATCTTTGTACAGCAGCTTTAAAAGCTATATGGCTAAGCAAATTCAACTCATCAGTGAACAAGTTCAACTCAGCTGTAAGGAAAGTCAACCCAGATGTAAAATAGAAAAATTAAAAAATTGAATTTGTATTGAAAAAATATATTTAAGTTCACTTCAATTATGTTCTAAGATGCATGAATTTTGTTTACAGATGAGTTGATTTCGATTACTTATGAGTTTTTTGCTTGGCCACCTAGATTTTAAAGCTATTATATATAAACTTTATATCAATTAATTTTACATAGATTTGGTTGTCATGGTAAATTTTTGACTGATTATGGTATAACTTTAGAAGTAGTTCGGAAAATATAGTGACTGTGATTGAGTTTTTTAAAAAAATAAACTAGGTTTTCTATTTAAATTTTATAAGAGCGGCCATAAAAGGATTGTAGCCTTAGGGAAAGAAGGATAAGGGGTCAATAAATACCTTTTCATTGCCATCAGATTGTCTGGTTGGTCCATGCTGAATAAACTCCAACTACAGGTAAAGTCCAGTGCAAACATTAGCATAGAGGCAGTGCTAAGCAAAAGTCCCAGGGATCAAGCATGGGACCCCTGGGACCAAGTGATTGTAATTGAGACCTGTTCCTAAAGCCAATGTCAAAACAGCAGGCTCAACCCATCAACAAGGTTCCAACTAAGTGGGTTTGTGACCCGCAACCCAACCTTCCAGTGACCTGTAGCCAAACTAGGAAGTCAACTCAAATTACCAAATTCATTAACATGAAAAAATGATGATCCTTCACAGTGGATACCTCGTTTTGGAGCTTAACTCATTACCAGGATCAAGACACCCCTTTTCCATCCAACTGTGTGATCAACACAATCATATTCCTGTTATCCTGGATTCACATTGACTATATAATCACTATCTCTCAATAAAGATTATTATCTAGTTTCCAAATATTTTCCCCTTGTAACTCTGCTAAAACAGCACAGTTATGGCACCAAGAACAAATCTGCAAAAGTTATGCTGTCTTTAAGGTTACAAAGAGATGTATAATCAGCTGCCAAAGTCACAATCTGGTTTGAGTGGGGTGTAGATTAGTTGTAGCACAAATTGAGATTATCATGGTGCCCGCCCTTGCTAGAATTACACATGGTGAGGCTAAGGGTCCCCAATTTCCCTTGCAGTGGATATTAAATTAAAATGCACTGCTTTAAATCGATATGGGATTGAGGGAGATTGATATGCTGCTCCGCAAAAAGGAGCTATTTATCCTGGCATTATAGAGAGACTGAATTTGAGCGATATAACAATACATTGCCGATATTACTCCCTGGGAACCAGACCCCATCTAACCCTAAACATAAATCCTAAATTAAAAGTAATGGTTTGGTATACCTTAGAAAATGTTACTACTATAAACAGATTACTATGGCTATGTCCTTTCCTTTGTTCCATCCTCTCTTCTGTTGCAAATGCCCAGACTTGGGGTTGGAACATGGAGCAAGCATACATTAAAAGCATTTGAAATTCCTCATTTTTATTCAAGTGTCCCCATAATGGAACTATTTCCCTGTAGAGAGGACTTGATATTATTTACTGCTTTAATATAAATGCTAATTTAAATTGGTATTTTTATGAATGTGATTAAATCAAGACGTCCCACTCAAAGCCTGACAATATTTCCAAGGTCCAATCAGGTGCACAGCGACTTCAAACAAGCTTTAGTTACTAAATCATGGCTTCGCTTTAAATAAGTATTTTTTAAGGAAACAGACATTTATCAGCGTTGTAAAGCTATAAATAAGTATTCAATAGAGTTGCTTGTAGGGATGCTTCTGCTTAGCTAGCTTCCAGCTTTAGCCCGTTGCAGGCAAAACGGAAATCTTTATATTTGAACAAATGAAATTAATATTTGAATCGAGAGGAGCCCAGAGCCAGAAGCTGGACACGGCTGCCTGTGGCTTGGCGAAGCGGCCTTAGCTGCTTGAGTCTTTGAAGGCTTAGCACAATTTATGTGAGCTGTAATTTAGAATGTATTAAAATTTAAATGTAATTAGCGGTTTTACTCTCAATTGCGTGTTTGAAAAACTTCAAGGATTGGCTTGCATTTAATAAATGTTCAATAAATAGCTAGTTTGCTGATCTTATGAACACTGGTATTTAGTCCAAGTCAGCTGATGTAAATGAGACATGTCCTGTCTAAAGTCTATTCTAGTTTCCTTTTCTCTTCTGTACGGTACTGGCCTTGGCCAATGGGCCTCCACTCCTGCTAACCTTGTCCCTTACCTTGGCCAGGTCGAGCAGAACGGTACACGCCTCTGCTTGGGGTTCTTCAAGTCTCCTATCAAGTTTGTCGCCCCAGCTACTTGCTTACATCTCAAATCAAGCGTTGATCTCGTGAAGGTCCAGGTGGTCAATGGCCGACCACAGATTGCGCTGCTACCCTCCACGGATATTGCCCTGCACAAGTTCTGGTCTAAGAGCTATCCCTTCCACTACAACAAGGGTTCTGCCACTGCCATTTCTCAAGACAAAGATGTCCCTGAGATCAAGGCTTATGACTTTAAACATGAAGGGCCTGGATTCATAGTGGTGCAACTATCTGCGGATGGAAGCTCTAAAGCGCGTCAATTTGTACAAATTCCTGATTCCGAATGCTACGATATTTACCTCGGCAGGATCAAAGTGGCCATAAACAAGCAAGAGTTTTTAAAGGGCATGTTTTGTATCACAGAAAAGGAGCAGCCTCTCAAGGGTCCACTTAATCGCTCCCTGCGTGGTGCACCCGTCTTTGTTGACCTTGCATCAGATAACTTCATCGCAGGCATTTATAGTGCTAGAGTAAAGCAGTCCAAGCGAAATGTCTACCTCTTTACCAAGGTCTATGACATTTAATTACTCCAACCCGACTATTAGTATTCATGCAATCATCTCCCCTCCATCAAACCACAACCTTGGATATCTTTATAAATACTTACTTCATTATGACGTCATATCCAATCATCTGCATCCATAACTCTGCCGACTTACAGTGGGTTACTCAATGTTGCAGACAAAGTCAAGTCATCACAAAGCGAAATCCACTCAATTCAGAACAAAATCAACCAAGATCAAAGTGATATTAAACGACAAGGGATTTATATTGAATTGCAATAGATCTGGGTTCACATCTATTTTGCTCCGAGCTGAGTGGATCTCACTTTAGCATAGCTTAACTTCATTTACCCTCACAAGTGTAAAAACTACTGAAGTGGTTTTCATAGCTTTAAGGATAGCAAAGTCTACTCAGCTCAGCAAGAAATGAAAATCACTGGAGCTCAAAGCAAATTTAACTCCTTCAATTTATATTGTCTATAATCTACTCAGATCCACTTCAGCTTTGTACCGTAGTTTCCAAAAGCTAGGACACCAAGCAAAATAAGCTCATCTGTAAACAAACACAATTCATCTGTAAGCAAAATAAAAGCAGATACATACAAAATTTAATAATGGATTTATATCAATTAACGATAGATGTGGGTTCATATCTATTTCTTTCTGAGATGGATTGATTTTGTTTACAGATGAGTTGATTTTGCTTAGCGCCATAGCTTTGGAAACTACTGAGCTGAGCAGGATTCATTCTTCACAGCTGTGAATCCACTGTAAATAAGTTTATAGCCAGTAGTGCTAAAAATCAAATATATAGGATCAAACTTAGTACAGCAATTAAAGCATCTCAGTAATAAAGTGAAATAAACTGGTGCATTTTCCTAAGTAAATCAGTTCATCTATGGACTATAGCATACTGTACTACCGGCCCTCATAGGTGCAAGAGGATAAACAATTGCATATAAAGCATTCAAGTTTAGGAAAGAAATAGAGTATGGACTCTCTACGGTCCAACTTTATCCATACAGCTAGAAACTTATAGTGAGTTAAAAATGGTGGTATAGAGTTATCACCCCCAAGAGATAAAAAATAAGTTTTAAACATATTTGTGTTACTAATGTGATGTCAATATGAGATACTCACCATCCAAATATATGAACATGAAAGGGGTGAAAGCATCTTCCATTGAAAGGATTGGGGACCAAAAGCTTGGTGCTAGTTTTCTTGCTAGTTCCACAGAAGTTTAAAGGCTTCAGAATCACTGCTAATCTACAAAAAAATAAACAAAAAAGATGAATAAAATTTTATTTTCAAAAAAATAGAAGCTGGGGGAGCAACTTAGAACTTAAGCTCAGTTTTACTCTTCAAAGTAAGGGTTTATTTAAGAAGCAATAGAAATTTCTTTTAAATAACTGTCGTGGAATCATCAGGCAGACAGGCAGGGAAGAACATGGTCGTATTTCAAGAAAAATAAATAAATAAAGGAGGGCATGCCTTCTTCAAATAGCAAAACATAGATTGGCAACCACATAGTAAAGTTAGAAGTGTTGCAACATCTACGGTTACTCCCACTCAGAAAAGCAATTCCCTGAGAAGCACCTAGATTGATGAATATTTGGTGGCACTCTTATTATATAAAAATGTTGTATGTGGATCAAAATTTTAAATTATAAGCAGAAAATTAACTGGACAATCCCCATGACTGCCACAGCATACATGCATAATATGGTTCATTATTTATTTGGTAGAGCCAAGGCAACAGCTTAAGCATTTTAAAGCCTTTTAACTGCTTTAGTAATATTTAATTCAAAAACTTAATTATTTTTGAACAATAATACAATGCTCAGTTTAATGAAGATTTTTTAAAGTACAAAATATACAAATAACAAAAAAATCTCACTTTTATTGACTGGTTTTTTTTTGCTTAAAGCCTTTTTTTCTGTTTTACTAAGCTAAGAATCAAATATATGAGTTGCATGGGAGAGTAAGAGCAGCCCGAAGCTATAATTGCTATTACTGTAAATTCAGAACCTGAACGTAAAAATGCAGGATTGCCAAATCCTTGATCCAAATTTTGAATCACTTTTGTCAGATAGCCTTTTTTTTAATTAAATTGATTTTTTTTTGTATTTATTTGAATATTTGAAAATGCGGAGACTCATAGACACTTTGCAAAGTTCAAGCCAAACTGCATATTTTCAATGGACAAAATGAATTAACTGGAATCAGATTTGAAGCGTTCAAATCCATCAGCCATTTTCATAAAGTTTACTATGTTTTTTGAAATTGCGGGATTATCAAATCCAAGAACCAAATTTCAAATCACTTTTGAATGCCACTAGTAAACTCAGATATTAATTGCAGGAACTGGAATCCAAATTTAATGTACACTAAGCACACTAGGAAACATCAACCCAAATAAAGAAGCTCCACCACAACTAAAATAAAACTAAAAATTAAATCTCAATAGCCATAATTAGACATAAAAAGTTATTGAACTTTAAAATCATCCAAAACTAGAAATGATACAGTATTATACACTTCAAATCATGGATATAGAAACTCTGCTACTATTCAAGGTTAAATCAAGAGAAAACAACTACCTACAACTAAACCAATAAATCCAAATAAATAAATATTTAATCTAATATATATGTTTTATTTTTATTTTTATGGACCGTCAATAGCATTCTCAACCTGCTCCTGCACCAGCCTGCGGGGCAGCCTGTCCACAAGGGTGTCCCAGAGGGTCCAAGAACAGACTCAGAACCCAACTCAAGGGGAGTCATGCCAATACACAGGCCTCTGGTGCAATACGTCAATTCAAATGACGATATCTCAAAAACGCCATCTAGAAAGACGCCATCTTAAAAACGCCATCTCGGATTTCTGGCTAAACCGCGCCAGATAACTTAAAATATTGATAAAAGCCCAAAAAACATTTCAAAAACTATAAAAAAATTTTGACTAGACCCAAAACCTCCAAGGATTCCAAATCTGCAATAAAAATATGGGGTCAGCTAATACCAACTATAGTGCACAAAGCTCAAAAGTCAACACACCCTAAAATAGTGATATTTTTGTATTAAATTTTAACATTATATTAAAAATGTATATACATCTTAAAAGTTTCAAAAAAAGTATACAGCTAGACTCCAAATCATCCAAGAATGTCAAATATGCAATAAAAATATGGGGACAGCTAGTACCAACTATAGTGCGCAAAGCTCTAAAGTCAACACATCCTAAAACAGTGCTATTTTTGTATTAAATTTTAACACTATATTAAACATGTATATACATATTAAAAGTTAGAATCAAATATTTGAAATAAAGAAAATTAATGTTAAAAAAAGTGGATTATAAATTTGATCCAAGGGCTGTGGCAATGTCTTTGAGATGGGTAAGGCAGCCCTCTCTAGTGTAATAGGCCAAAGCCGCTTTTGTAATACTTGCAAACTTGACCTGCTGGCCAGCATGCTTGGCTATAAAAGCTTTGCCTTTGATGGCCTGGGAATATAGCTGATCCCCATGCGCATGCTGAACCTTCAGCTTGTTGATGACCATATTAAACATAGGCTTTTTTGCCTTAACCAGGCGGGAAAATTGGCTATGCCAACCTTCAAGTGAGGAGGTGGTCTTAGTTACGCCGGCTTTGACCTGCTTATTGTAGTTCCAGTTAATTGAGTTGCCGCCCTTGAGGATGTGGCAATGTCCCTGTAATACACCTACCCACTGGTGCTCAAAATACTGTATTAAAGGAGTGAAGGCTTCTTGGTTCTCAAGAATGTAATCATCATTGAGAAGCTCATTGTGAAAAAGGTTAGCCTCTTCCTTTCTGACCATGGCCAGAGCAGCAAAGCAATTGAATATCTTTCTGGCCTCCTTTGTACCATCTTTGTATACCAGCTTATTGAGGGCTGGGTTTTTCATCAGGTTCTTGCACAGAGCCTGGCGGTAGTGAAATAAGCAGCCTCGGGGCCTGCTCCTAAATACCTTGATAAAAGTGTTTGCCTGTGCAGCCTCAAAGTCAACCATCAACGTGGTATGGTAAGGAAGGGACTCTGGCGTCTTTCTGGTTATGGCCTGTTGCTCTTGGGTAGCCTCTGGGCTGACCTTCTTCTTCTTGTGGCCCCTTTTCTCAGTTGGCTCTTCTTCAAGCGTAGGCAAGATGGCATCCAGGTTTTGCTTGAGTATATTTAAGGCGTGAATATAAGTCTCTTCCCTTTTATTAGGGAGAAAGAAGAAGACAAAGGGGATGATATGTTCATTGACCTGACCATGGATGGCCCAATCTGATAAAATAGCTTTGGAAAAGAGGCAAAAGTCCCATCAGCAAACCAGGTATCACACTTTAAAAGGTGTACAAGATTCTCTTGTGTTGAAAAGCACAAAATACGGTTTGGTGAACCTTGCCTGTTGTTGTGTACCAGAAAGGGCTTTCCAAGCATGGTAGTCTTCTGGACTTCCAAAAGTACAAGCTCATTGATACTTTTTGCGCTGACGCCAATATTGGCATCAATTGACCTTTGATCAGTCACATACTGTTGGAGTCTGGTCTTTTCCCCAATCTCCTCTCTCTGATCCTTATTCAGGTAAAGGAGAGCATGAGTTACCAGCTCAGTTGAAGTCAAGTCCTTGTTGAAAGGAATGCCTTGGCAAAGGTACCAGTGCATAAGATAGTAGAGAATCATATCAGAGCCCAAACAGTCATGCTCAATGGTAAGCTCCTTGACTTAGGTAAACCCAATTGTAGTTAATTGCGCGGGGTAGCCTGGACTATCATATTTGTAGCAATGGTTTGCTATATTTTTTCTCTGGTCATTGCATATGAAAAGGAAGCCGTCTTTGACAAAGCCAGCACCCCCCTTCTTGGTCATAATGGGAAACAAGTCAGGGAAAACAGCTGGAACTATAAATTGCCCATTGATGTTGCAGATATTGGCAACTGCATGTAGGTCCTACTCTAAGATAGGCTCCTCCTCTGAGGCTGCGAAACCATGGTCATCAGAGTTGTTTTTGGAGACTCTTTCATTCTCATCTTCATCATTAGAGTGGATGTGCTCCTCCTGGAGATTAGAGGGGGATTAGAAGAAGGGAGAGTGGGGGAGGGGGTGGGGCTATCAGCCTCAGGCTCAGGGGAAGGTGTGGGGGTCTTGGCAGGCATTTTTTCTTTAGGAGTCTGCTTGGAGAGGGTAGCCTTGGTCTTTCTTGCCTGAGCGGGAGCAGCCGTGCTCTTGGGAGCCTTGGGGGTAGCATTGGTGTTAGGCTTGGGAGGCATCTAAGAGTGAATTTGCGTCAGAAAAGTTCAATTTGGGGACAATTTTTAAAGAGAAAAATGAGAATGTGTTAAATATGAATTAGTCAATATTTTTAAATGGAATTGTAGAAAAACTCTCAAATTATATACCATCAACATTATTGTAATTTGTATTAATTAAAAATTAAAAAAATAGTAGCACAAGTATGCAAAACTGTGAGTTTTGACTGAAAACTTGCAAGTGAAATGTCGTTTTCAAGATGACGTAATCGAGATGCTGTAGCTCAAAAGTAAAGTGTATTTGCCCATTTTTTATATTGAATTAACAAATTTCTGGTGGAGCTACCTCAACCGGGCCAAAGAGTGAAACTTGAATATTTTTAAAAATAGCTTATGCAACTGGGGTTAAAAAGTACCCAGTTGTTTAGAGGAGATCTAAAAATACATATATGTAAAGTTTCAGACGGTTTCTTACATTTTTTATTTAATTGAGATTTGGCGCTGAACTGTACTTTGGTAAAAGTAGAAACAGTCAATTTGTGATGGACTGTTCTTTATAGCGTCTTATGACACCACATGCTAAAACAGGTTAATTCTTAGTGCCACATTGGTGGGCGCCACTCCTATTGGACGCTTAGTTGCTTAGTAGATTTTGTAATGGGTACATTTTGCACAATAGAAATACCCTCATTACTAAATAAAATCACTAGTAAAACATTGTATTGTTGAAACCCAAATAGCAAAGTTCATACTATGATAAGAAATAAGACTAGCATATAAAACATGGTTTCTTGAATGACTGTATTATAGGGGATAGTACTATAAAAGTGGTGTCAATTTGGGTTAATTTATTATGCAGGGCCTTAAAATGATACCATACTTTATTCCCAACTAAAAATGGAAAGGCTTGGATTTATCACATAAAAGTATGATTGGTTAGACAAAAAAATCAAAGATAGTGCTGCCGTGCCATTTTAATTAAAGCTTAGGCGCCGCAGCGCCAACTTGGGAAAGTCTTGAGCGCTGCGGCGCTACTTTTCAGTGGGTTGGATTTTGTCTTTACAATTATAAATCTACTACCAATCCAAAATATCTTTTTTCAATTATCCTATTGAGACTAGTGCTTAGAAATATGATTAATAATTATATTAATATTTTGGGGATTCAAAAATAGCACTGCGGCGGCGCTTGGTGTAAAAGTAAAGCGGCGCTTTGGCATCTAAAATATTTGCAAGGCAGCGCCGTGGCGCCTGGAGCTTTTTTGGGTGGTGTGGTGGCGCTTTATGTATGATAGAGACGGCGCGGCGGAGAATGTCATTGGGTATTCTGCAGTAATGATCCAAAATCTACTGCCAATTGAATATATATAAATTTTATATTATAAATTTAAGACAACGAGGTTGCAGTAATTCTATTCTGTGAGCTCTGTCATGATTGGCATAATTGATTTTATACTGCTAATTTATGAAGTTGGCTGCTGTAATCCTAATTTGTGAGCTCTGTCATAATTGGCATCAGTGCTTGGTCAAAATTTACAACACATCCCCCCACTTGACCAAACACTAGTTTCTTTCTTCATCAGATGAATCCCAACACCAACAACAACAGCAACACCAACATGCACCAAGCCTACAACAAAATGATGGCTTCAATGGACAAAGCGGAGCGGTGCACTTTTCAAAAAATTCTGCACTCAGTTTATATTGCTTTCTTGAATTGACTTTGGGCCAGTGACTCCCAGTTTTGCAAACAGAGTGTGCAACCACCGTGGCAGCCTCTGAGCGTAGTACTGCGCCAAACTCTAGTGCCGGGGATTTCCCTGATGAGGACTCCATGTTTGAGGAGCCTCTTCCTGTCAGCAGTGCGCCTCCCAGGGGCAATCCTTCTGGTGCTCAGCACCCATTTCCTCAATGCCTTCCTTCTACTGGCGCGCCTCCCCCTACCCCATCTTCTTTGCTCTGCGCCCACTGCAACTCCAACAATGTGGTGGTGGACTACCCTGACCTTCTTAGCAAGTTTAGGATCTGCCACCACAAAGAGACAATGTACAGCTTTGTACAGGCACTACATTCCAACGAGGATGCAATGACCCCAATTTGGGCAGGGGAGTTTTACCACAGCTGGTAAAATGCCTCCTGTTTGGCTGCTGAGGTGCGTCTAGGGCTGCAGTCAGCTACCCTGGCCCCCAGTGAGATCTCCGTGCAACATGCTCATACCATTGCTTTCTGAAATGAGTATATTGATGAGGTGGCTCATGTTTGGGCTCTTGAGCTTGCAGCAGATCCCAGCTTCCACCAGACCTTGGACTTGCCTGTCCAAGCCAGCACCAACTGACGCTTCTCTGCCACGTTCAAGGTGTATCTCCAAGCCATTGCCACTGACAATGCTTCCCTTTACCTTCCTTTGGCTGCCGCAACTTGCCACTTTATGTGGTATCCTCCCAAAAGTTGCCAGCCTGGGTACGCTGGTTGTTGCTTGGAGCATTACTGCTCCCTGTCTTACCAACTCTGCGCACCCTACCCCCATCATATTCCTACATGAAAGATGCATTGGTGGACTGCTTCACCATAGGTGCTGTGTTCTCCGCTTGTGGTGGCTGGGGTCGGTTGGTGCCAGTCAGTCAAATCCGCCTTCCCCTGTGCAACTGGTTGTCAATGTCTCGCAACTCCCAGTTGGCCTGGGCCCAAATGCTGGTGATCCTGGCTCACGTGCGCCAGCGCCTGGACGACAACCGCTACATGATGCCCACCCATGAGTGCCCAGTGATTACCATCCAGTGCACTGCCAAGCATCCCCACCCTGCCAACTGTCAGTCCTCTCCTCCTGCCACATCTTCTGCTCAGCAGCGTGGAGGCGCCTGCAACACAAGGGACTAATCCCACATAGCCTGCCTTTTATTGCAATAAACTTGCTTTGCCTATCCTCTTTTTTATTGTTTCTATTATTTTTTAGTTCTTATTTTTTATTATATTAAGTTTTTAATTGTTGTAGTTATCTTCTAAATTTAGTGCTTATGGAAATATTGTTGATTAGTGGAGTTTTTATGTTGGGGATTCAAATCTTGCGCCGCCGCGGCACTAAATTTAAAAGTAAGACGCCCCTGCAGCATAAAAGATGTTTGCAAGGTGGCACAGCAGCGCCCAAGACTATCCCAAGTTGGCGCCACAGCACTTTTGATTTGTTAAAGGCGGCGCAGTGGCGCTTTTTAATTGTTTAAGGCAGCGCAGCGGCGTTTAAAGGTGGGTAGTTTTGCAGTTGAATTTTAGTAGTTTTGGTAACCTTATTTTGATAACAGAATTTTTATTTTGATTCAAGATAGTGTTTTTGTGATGAAGTTTTTTGAGATGCTGTATTAGAAACCAATATGTAAAAAATAACTATTTAATATTTTTTATTAAGTTTTTTTTTAATTTTGCTGATGTAAATCCTGACGCCATCTCAAAATTTTTTTGAGATGCTGTCTTTTGCTCTGGCATTTTCAAATTAACGTATTGCACCAGGCCTCCCAAGGTGTCAGCGCCAGACAAACACCTCCCGCATCCCAAGCCAGAACTATCAGCTTGAATCCCAGGCAGAAGCCACTTTCAAGGCCTGCTACCAAAGTCTCCTACACCAGGGTCACTGGGAACACTGAGGTTACTTACACCTCCACCAATTACCCAGTTGTCACCTGGCCCCACACTCTTGATCCAAGAGTTGCTACTTCCTGCCCCTGCATCTTTGACACCACCTACAAGCCATTGGCCACCACTGAGGAACCATCTGCGCCTATTGTGTATTCAATCATTGACAGTGCCACTTCAAGCAAGCGTGATCCCACCTTCTACACAAAGGTCCCTGTCCCCTGTGTTGAGCCTGGTAGCCAGGAAGCCGTGGTACCTGCCAAGGGCCGGCATTGGTTGACAGATAGTGAGCGTGAAGCTCTCCTCAACTGCTTGAACGGGGGAATGGTAATTTGGGATATTGCGTCCCAATTTGGTGTCGCAGCCAGATACATTGCCAACATCAACACCAAGTATGGCAACACCGGGCAAATTGCCAAATCCACCCAGGCTAAGTGGCAGCCCAAACTCCTTCAGCCTGTTCATATTGATGCAATCAAGCAGTGGGTAGCCAAGGATTACCACCTGGACACACTTGCTGTCCAATCAATGCTTGCCACAGAGTTTGGGCTTTCTGTTTCTAAAACCCGTGTTTACAAAGCAATGGTTGATTTGGGCTTCTTGTAGAAGGTGCTCGGAGTTTCTCTGTATAATAGGAACAGTGAAAAGACCATTGAGGATCAACACATTTATGCCAAGACATATCTGGCACTAAAGGAGACTGTAAATTTCCAGTTCTTCTATATTGACAAATTATTGTTTTCCTCCTCACTCAGGTCTAGGCATGAGTGGGTTGAGAAGGGGTCCAAGGACGGCGTAGCCCATCATGCAGCCTTCTGTTCCCAGACCTATCCCATGGTTGCAATTCTTGGTCCTTGCGGGTTGGACCAGTATCAGATGATTAAAGGCTCCCATAGCAGCGGGACCTTTCTCAATTTTCTCCAAGCTGTCAAGGAGTACCTTCAGATAAATTATAGCGGCACAACCAATGCTGTTGTGCTTAATAATTTTGGGCTCCACAAAGTGGATCTGGTTGTATCCAAATTTCCCCCCATTGACAAAAACAGCCATTCTTCCAGCCACTGCCTTGCAGACTACCCAATGAGACTCCTCTTCCTTCTGTCTTATACTCCATTTATGAATACAATTGAGGAGGTGTTTGGTTGGATCAAGAATAAGGTAAAGCAAGGCCTCCCTCAGGACACAGAAGATCTCTTCAACATTCTTGAGATCAGCCAATTTTCAATGCCACCTGATGTGGTGGCAGCTTTCTATGAGCACTCAGAATCCTTCCTCCCAAAAGCCCTGGCCTCCAAGCCAATCAGATAAATGGGTGCTCTGGGTTTTATTTAGTTTTAATTTTATTTAGTTTGTTTTTATTAGGACTCAATAATTATTATTTATATATATTAATGTGATGTTTGAATGTATTATAGACATTTAAGAATACATAGAAAAGGTAAGTAAAATTAATTATACTAGGTATGAGGACAAATAGTTTTATTATAATGCACTGAATATTATTATTGGCTTTTGCGCTAACAAATGAATAAATTAGAAAAGATAGAAAATAATTAGTTTATTTAAATAATTGTTAATGGTACTTTGGCTTTTTTAAGCCACAAATTGGACCTTGCATGTCATCATCTGATCCTTATTAAATCAATGCCACTATAGCCACACAACACAGAAGCCAATGATTTTCATGTATTGCTTACTAATTAGTACTTAGGACGCAGGTCAAGTATATTGAATATGTTTACCAAATCACATTACAAGGGAAAGGTAATTCAAGTTCTAAACAATCATTTGTTTAGAACAATAGTGGAGCGGGCCACATGATGCAGATAAATTCAATTCTCAATGTTTATCTATGTGATAAATAAACTCATACTCAACAAGCTAATAAATAAATAAATTAACTTATATTTAATATTTGAGCTGGTCGCAACTTTAACTAATGTCTTTTAATATATTTAGATATATTAATATTATAATTTACATACTAAAATTTAAAATAAAAATTAAAATATTAAAAGTAAAATTATAATAATAAATCTTAAAAGTTAAATATTAAAGTTTAAATAATTGAAATATAACAATTTTATTAAATCATGATTGATTCAATATCAAAATATTTGATATTGAAAATTTTAATATTGTAGTATGTATTATTAAAATTTTAATATTAACTTTTAGATACTAAATTTTTTAATATTTAAATATGTAATATTAAATTTTTTATAGTAAAATTTTATAGTACATATTTCAATATTAAAAAATCTAGTATTAAAATATAAAAAAATTAATTTTCAAGGGGAAAATATTTATTGGGAGATGCTAACTGCAAAGGGAATGTGATTATTCCGGGAATTTATACCCTGAAATTGAATTTTCAGCTAATGCATCTAATTGGATCCACATACTCTTCTGTATGTGGTGGATAACCCTGGATGTGATTGCTAGAGGGGTGGCGCCCTGTACCCCGGTGGTTGCTGATTGTTTGATAAAAGGCAGGCGGGTGAGTGAATTGACTAGTAGGGTTTTTTTTGGGGGGGGCACGTAGTACCTGTATAACGTTGCCAATGCAAATGAGTCATACAGGACGTGCTTGACTGTCCTGTATCCCCGGGGTGTCTTCTGGCGGTTGAGGGCTATGCGGCAAATATCCATTTGAATAGGTACATCCTCCAACTTTTTGATGTTGGTTTTTAATATGCAGTGGAGGAGGATTCCCAGGTATACCGCGACGTGGATTCTTTACAAGGCATTCTTTTCCAAGAACATGCATAATTTTTTGAATGTTTGAACTAACCTATTAATATAGAATGTTTGGTTGAACTTGAAGAGGGTTCCGGGGGATGCCCAACTTGAATCAGCCCCCCAGGCTTCAGCAAACAATATTAATAAAGGTTTAAAAATATTCATGAGGACTGCATCCCTGATTTTATTTGATAGTGCATTAAAAACTTCATTAAAAATTGCAGATTTCAAATATTCATTTCATATTTGAAAGTTGGTTTTTATTAAATTCCTTTCATATTTGTTGATGTTTGTGAAGGGGAATCATTGAATGCTTTTGTATATGTATTCATCAAAGTTCAGTTTGATATCCCCGCAAATTTCATTTATTTCTTTGATTTTGATATTTGTTCCTAATTCATATGCTTCCCTTATCCATGGCAAGTACCCTGCAGGTGGTGAATATTCCCTATCTTGGGCTTCAATATTAAAATAATTATTCATATTCTGTTGAATTATTTTATTTATTTGGTTTTTATTTATTTGTTTTACAGGGGCCACCAGTGACTGGTAACCCCCGTAAAACCAACTTGGCGTATAAGCCACCACTTCTGCGACCTCATCCCCATTCCTGGTGATGACTAAAATAAATATAAGTAAAACATAAAAATACTTATTAATTGTTTCCCCTGTGGCCCCCTCAGCCACAGGCGCCACTTTGGCAAAATTCATGAGTGTTGGATGCTCTTCATTAATTTTTCTAGGCTGAATTTTTCTTATCTTTCTTGCAACTTGTGTTTCTTCTTGGTTTTCATTTGATAAAGCTTCTGTATTTCTTGAAGAGCTTATGCTTCTTGATTGTGTTTCATTTTCATCTGTTTTTATTTGATTGTTTTCCTCTTCATTGGTGTTGATTCCCTCTTGAATTTCTGTTCCTTCAATTAGTTTGATCTTATTGTTTTCTTTGGCCCCCTGCCAGAACTGCCACAAATTTTAGGCGCGTTGTTGAACTTCAGACTTGATAAAATTGTTCCTGTAGATTAAGTGATGCTTCTTTGTTCTTTTCATCTATAATATTTCCCAATTTATCCAGAGGATCTTCTTTTGACTGGATTAGTGGCTGGCCCTTGTTACCCAGCTTTCCTGTCACTATTTCCCTGATATTTCTTTCTATTTCAACAACTTTTTGCAAGTGTGCTTCTTATTTATTGATTAAGTTATAGATTGTTGACATTTTGTTTGAATTCCATCAAAAAACTGGTTTTTATAGTACTATCTTCAACGCATATATATTTTTCATCATCATTAATAAATTAAAGACAATAAACATAAATGTTGCATTAGAATATTGCAATTAGACGTCAACTCTTGATATTTTGATATTATGTGCATAACTCAATGCATTTTGTTTAATAAAATCCATTGTAAACTAGGTCTTTTTCATTACAATTTAAAATAAATTGACTGTGTTTATATTAGAGAGCCATTAACGCTTAGTACAAATATTGATACATAGTGCATTTTACAGCCTGTATATTTACCTATTAGTAATAATTCTGTAAACTTTTCAGTTGGATTTTGCAAGGTAATAAAAATGTAATGTGTTAATAGAATACTGTTTATTGTCATTAATTGGCTGATTTTCTTTGCTGTGGCAATTGTGCATTTCTGAAATTTACGCACTAGTATCTAAATGGTTGGCTTCACATCCAAATGCACAGGCAATAGGAAAACAAGCCGCCACCCTGAGACTGGATGTGGTTGGGGTGGCAGCTTGTTTTCCTATTGCCTGTGCAATTGGATGTGAAGCCAACCAATTGGATACTAGTGCGTAGATTCAGAATTGCACAATTGCCACAGCAAAGAAAATCAGCCAATTAATGACAATAAACAGTATTCTATTAACACATTACATTTTTATTACCTTGCAAAATCCAACTGAAAAGTTTACAGAATTATTACTAATAGGTAAATATACAGGCTGTAAAATGCACTATGTATCAATATTTGTACTAAGTGTTAATGGCCTCAATATAAACGCAATCCATTTAAATAATTTACAATGACAAAAGCCTTGTTTACAATGAATTTTATTTAAAAAAATGCATTGAGTTATGCACATAATATCAAAATATCAAGAGATGACGTCTAATTGCAATATTCCAATGCAATATTTACGTTTATTGTCTTTAATTTATTAATGATGATAAAAAATATGTATGCTTATAATTTTAAGCTATTTGTAAAATGTACAACATTGTATTAATTATGGGAAATGCTGATAATGTAAAAAGAAAATATTATTAATTATGAATTGAAAGAGAGATTTAATTTTAATAAGCTGTCACAAAGAAAAGATTTATTTACTAATCAAAGGACGGGAAGGGGAGGGAATGGGCGGAATGAACATTGCCTTCATCTGCGCCTATGAAAGGGCGACATCAGAGATAGTGGTGAGGGAATGGGTGGTGGTTTGGGATTCAGGGTTGGAAGGCAGGTGGCTTGATGGGGGGTTGGGGAGGCAGGGTTTGTTGACTGGGAAGGGGCAGCAAGAGCTGATAGCTTCAATTGCTTGAATTCTTCTTCTGTCACATATACTGGCTTGACAAAACAGATGGACTGGCGTGGGGGGAGATGGGGGTCCTTTCTGGACTTATCACTATCACTTGCATAGAAGATGATGAGATCAGATTAGTCCTGGACGGATGCAGAAGGGAAAAGCTCATAACCCTTATCAATTTGGGTGCATAGTTCATTGTAGGTGGCAGGCTTTAAGCGCCTGAGGGCAGAACCAAAATTGTAGAGACATACATCTGCAAGATGCATGTTAGTGTAGTTGATGGGGTAGGACTAGCAGGTATGCCCCGTAGCCCTGATTTCTTGGGTTGTGCATTTCTGCTGCTCCATCTCAGCACTAAGTACAGCTGCATGCACAGCGTTTTGTTTGGCCCACTCCTCCAGCATGGCCTTGAGCTCCGTCTGGTAGGCATACCCATCTGTGGTGTTTGATATTGTCGGGTAATAATTGACGCCCAATGGGGAAACTGCCAATAAAACCCCAACAAACTGATACAATATTGGGCCGCGCTTGTACACGTGAGACTGGATACACTTCTCTCCAAAGTCTTGGATACTTGCAGATATCTTAGCATACAACAGGAAGATTACATCATTATGGGCCCTCATTGCCCTTCTTTTGGTAAAATTAATAATATTTGAATTGTAGGGGTCAGTGTCCACCAAAATGGGGCCACTGAGAACTTGATTGAACAAGATTCTAGTAGCAACCACAACTCTGTGCATCCACAAATTCACTATTCTTTTGTTGGTGAAGATGCCATGGAGTCCCAACTGGAGACGTACCTGGACCAGGGGAATCTGTGGGTCACATTCCATAATGGTCATCATAAGGGGATGGGCTGTGTCACCTTCAGTTGAAGTACAGGCACCAGTCAGGGTCTTCTTGGTAGGGGGGCCACAGTTGGCGTGGGCTTGCAAGGTTGCAGCCACAGTGGACTTTGCAAACTCCATTGCGGCTGCAATTTCCCCAAGGAACATAAGCTTCCCTTGCTTTTCAACCATTTTGAGAACAATCTCTGGAGTGATTAGTTTTCTTAAGCGTCTTGCAGGCTGATTGGCTGGGGTAGGGATATGTCCATCTTTTGAACTGATCAATGACATCTGATTGGCTGTTTTGGGGTCCTGGGCTCTCTGGGTGACCCCATGGCTAAAATGGCTGGTTCTGGATGCCATTGCTGATAAGGGATTTGGGTTGGCAGCTGCCTGTGCATGGTGGGCAAACAGGGCCATGCTAGAAGTTATAGGAGAAAGAAAAGACTCCTGGGTGGGGCTTGCGGAGGGGCGTGTGGGTTGGGAGCGGCCATAGACAGAGGCTTTACTGTTAAGAGATCCTGTGTAGCCCTGCATGATTTAATTCAAGGCCAGGGAACAGCTCATTGACTTGGTTGTTATTGAAAGAAGACATAATAAATTTTTATTAAAATTTTAAACTCAAGAAGAGGAATGTATATTTTAGTCAATTTTATTGTTATATATGTTAATTTTGTGAATATTATGATCTAAATTTTAGCCGTCCTAAATTGGAATAGGGTGATTTTTAAGAATGCCTATGATTCCTAAAAGAATCAGCACAAATCCACTCTAGATCCTTTAGCATCCTTTTTGAGACACCCATAAATTATATTTATTTCAAATTCACCGCAATTATGATTTGAAACTTGGTTCTTGGATTTGACAATCCCGCAATTTCAGATTTGTTATGTTTTACATGATGTCTATGATTTGTTTGAAATACAGGAAATCTCAAACTTTACATTAGAATCCCACATTGCTGATTCATGTATCCTGCATTTATTTGTTGTGTTTTGTCTTTTGTTAGTTGAGTTATCTGCTCAAGAGATTTGAAATTTGCCAATTTAAATAAACCAAAAAAAGTCAAATTAAATGGTTAATTTTATTAAATATTTTAATTCTCACTCAGCTGAGTTGCCCGCAAAAGTGATTTGAAATTTGGACCAAAGATTTGACAATCCTGCATTTTTACGTTCAGGTTCTGAATTTACAGTACCCTATATTTGGCATATAAAATTATTTCTTAATCTTTTGAATACAACATTTTTTTTCTAAAAATAACTATTTACCCTATGTGGGATACAATTTTTTGTAATGTTTCCAACTTCATGAATATATCCTACTAAACTTTTAGTAGTATCAGCTCTTTTTGTTTCTCTGTCATATGTACATAAATTTTCAAAATGATTTATTTTGGTTTTGTCCTTAACACCTGAATTATTTACAAGTGACCCATGTAAATCCTTTCTTTCTTCCTCTCTTCCAAAAACTATTTGAGATCATTTACATTTTATATACATGTCATTTTACTTTTGTTTAAATATTTCAAATAATACAGTAGTTTTAAAACCTGTTGAGATAAACATATATTAGTCATTTTAAAACACAGTTAGTCTCAAAACAAATTTCAACTGGAACCAGTTGACAGTCAATTTACTCAAAAAGCTTCCATCTATCTATAGACAGAAAAAAATAGTCAATCACACAACAAAAACAAAGTCAAATACCCAATTCCAAAAATGAGATAACAAACACATGGCCCTCAAATTTAAAACACACACAATCCAGTCACTTCCTGAAGCAATCTGCATTAAAATGATAATGCGTGTGTGGCAAATTTGATACAAACAGAGAACACATGAGGTTCAGTCACAAAAGTGATGGGCTCAAACAAAAAACAACACATTTTTTTTGAAAATATTGATTATTTTTGGGACTCAAATAGGAAATAGTGGACCTCAGGAGTGAATTCACTAAAATCTATTCAGGGAACTACAGCATTATTTTCAATGTACATGCATCTGAATTTGGGCATTTATATCTGAAAGAATGTCTCAAATAGGAGCACTTGTTTAAATAAAATCAATTCCCTATAAATACTTTGCTTTTCTATTTTTAATAGAATTTCAATTGGTTTTTGTAAGTATGAGTTTTTCAAGTTGTAGTAACTTTGACGCTGTCAAGGAGCAGTGCCAGAAGCTACTCCAATCTCAGGCTTTTGATCAAAGAGTGCAACCACAGTGTTTCCTGTCTATACCCAATCCAATGCAGGACATGAGGAGGCTGAGTTGTATGTGTCACCAGCCCCATCCATGAGAGGCTTTTCCAACACCCAGTATGTTGACCCCCAAGACTAGGACCAACCTGTGCCTGTGCCACATTCTGGAGATTGGGCAACTGTGATCCCCTTCATCCCTATCCAATCATTGCCCAAGAATTCAGGCCAATTAACCCTTGCCCTGTCTTATCTGGGTCCCCTTATTCCCCAATCCCCCAAAAACATTGAATCATAACTAATGAAGTGATAGGGGAGATTGTGTCAGGAATTCTTCCCTGACTCCATCAATCCCTCCTTAATTGGTAATTTTTCAATCTCACCAGTGACTAGCTACTCAGAAAACAACAAAGTATTTTACAGTCCATCTAAGAGTACCAACAATGTCTTGGACGGGGATCAAACCCGGAACCCAAAAGAGAAGGCAAATGTCAGTTCATACTCAACAGATTGACTTATATTACCTTTTTATATTGGTTTCTTTCTTTCAAAATTCCTTTCCAACTTTGGTTCTGCTCCCACAATTGTGATTAACCTATTGAATCACATCACTATACGCTCAAAATCTGATTGGCTGTATTCTCTTACCTTGCCGCTCTTGAACCCACTGGTTCTATATCAACACATGGCTCCAAACTTGAATTTTCTTTGAATTAAACCTTTAAGCCGCTTAATTGTTTCTGACCTTGTGGCTTGTTCTTGTTTCCTCTCTTTTTAAATATGATATTAACATATTCTCCAGTCACAAATCAAGGTATATATGCTACAGATATTAATTTCAAACATTATCTGCATGAAAATCATTGATAAATCCCCTCACATTCCAGAATTCTCTTAAATTGTTCCAGTCTAGTTTGGAGTATTTAAGTGAGCAGTTTTTATCATTTATAATTGTTCCAACAATAAAGCTATTATCTCCTATTCCAAGCTTGAATACACTATCTTCTTTACTCCCTCCTTTTTTGAGACCATGAAAGGAATTCAATTCCTGTTCTGGTTTCTAGTTCATTGCTTTCCTGTGGTACTGGCTGTGACAGATCCAGGTTAACCAGTCCAACTTACCATTATCCTGCCCTTGACTCTTATTGCCATTACCTTCCTGTGACAAAGCTTTGAGGAGCTTTGCCTCCAGGGAGGCAATTTTATGGGACAACACTTTGCAGTCAGCCCACCAACAAGCCATGATATTGACACTCTTTCCCTCCCTTCCTCTTAAAGCCTCAATTTCATGATTTGCCCTGGATTTCACTTGTTGTAAAATTTCATCAAATCCTACCAACAGATTCCAATAATCCCATACATAGATTTTGTTTCCTTGAGCAGGAGTCCCTTCTTTAGCAAAGTAATTAGAATACAACTCTTTTAATGCCGCTTTTACTTCCATCAAAGCCTCCTCAGGCACAGTCTTGTCAACCTCCAGACTTGCTCAAGCTTCCTCTAGAGAACTTGTAGGAACTTATTTTCTGGTTGCTGCTGTTTCCACGCAAAGTACTCCAAATTTTGCTCTTTAAAAAGATAATAAAAAAGACATAATTATAAAGTTATTGAGGGGAAAGTGACAAAATTTAAAGTATTTATATTTTATTAAAGTTTAGCTGTTTCTGCCTATATACCATTAAGGGAATATTTGGCTGAAAACCCCTCTGGTTCCTGAAGCAACCTATGATTCATATCATGTGGTCTATGGCATTTGAGTCACCCAACCTTACATCTTTACCTAAAAGATCACTGGTAATTCTCAGCCTATGATAATCAACCTACAATGAGAAGAAGTCACCTGACTCTATTCATCTCAATGTACCAATTTGGCATGAGCTTCCTCAGCTCCTGGCACCAAAACCCTGTGGAATATACATATTCCAAAACTCAGCTATTAATGTTCCAACTGAGAAACAGCTGATTAAACCCAAATCCCAAGACATTATTGCCTTTATTTAGTTATCCTTGCATTTAAACGGTTTCTAGCGTTTAAAAACCCATTAAAACAGTTTGAAACTTGAACAAGGCACCACCATGGTGCTTTTGACTCAAATTTGGGGGTTCACTTATGGTTAACCTTAACCAAACTTCTTGACACAGTCAAGGCATTTAAACAATATAGTTAAATCCTCATTAATTATATCCTCATGTATTTATTAATTAACCTTCCTGATTAATTAACCTTCCTGATTAATTAAATCATTTTTAGGCCGCCCAGTCCCCAAGATTTCTTTAGTCAATCTTGCCGCAATTACTAATTAGTCTGGCTCGACTAATCACCCATATTATATTCTTTTATTAAATATAGATACCAAGTTTCCAGGAATCTTTATCTGAATAATTTCAGTGAAATCTATCTACATGAAAAAAGCAAAAAACATAACATCTTTATATTTTGGAGTATTTATTCAGCTAAATACTCAACAGTGACTGTTGTATAATCACGCTGGCTCTAGACAATCCAACTCTCACCACAGATTGATACAATTCTTCTCCTGATGACTCACACCAGAAGGAGTCCCTGGCAAACAGTTGGTTCAAGTATCCCTCTGGTCACTGGGGGAGGAAGTTTCAGTATGGCCAAACCACATCCCTACCTCCTTCTGCTGAATCAGCTTTGATGATACCAAATGCCTCCTTCTACTTGCTGTTGTATCTGGTAGGATACTACTTGCTGGGTATATTCAGCTCCATGATGGATGGTTTGCATTTCTTGGGCACTTTGGACATTTAGCAATGGTTATGCTCCCTATCAGTTTGGTTATTGCAGAGCTCAACTTAGGGGCCTTGGCTCACAAGATTGGAAACTTGTTCCCTCTCAAGTGGGTCCCTGACAGATTGTGAGCCTCAAGCAGAGTGATGTAAATTTTGCAGAAATTGCTACTCAGCTTCAATTTACCAAGGCAGTGATCAAGCATGAGTTCAAAACTCTCTTTAATAAAGGTGGTGCAAAGCTGGCTAAGAAGCCAAATAAGCAGGTTGAGTCCCAGATTGTGGATGCCTATCCTCTAATGCTTAAAATCCTCCATCAGGACCTGTACCTCCGGCTGACTGAGGTCTGTTGCCTACTTGGTCTTCAGGGCATTTTCATTGCCAGCTGCACAGCATAGCTCTGGATGGATGGGCTTGTAGTCAGTTTTCTGATTCTGACCAATCAGCTGATCAATGAGTTGGATGATGGCTCTTGTTGCAACATCTTCAATTACTCCCTCTTGGGGAATTAATGCCCTGAGTGACTCACCAAATGATTCATCATAGGTTCACCAACTAATAATTAAGTTGGTGGTACTACTATCATTTGGCCATCTATTACGGGGATCAAACATCCCAGATCCTAAGAGGAACACAACTTGAACAAAACTTGTGACTTAAGAGGAACATTACTTGGATAATCCCCATGACCACCATAACGTACATGGACAGTATGTGGCTTCTCATGATACTATATAATTCTCCATATTCATATCAAATAAATTATCATTCTATTTTTAATTTTCTCCTTTACTTGTTTATTATACTTCCCAGAAGTATATATTTTACACTCTAATTTTCCCTATGACCCTGTGATTGATGCCACCATCACCTGCTGCCTAGCATCTATTTTGGGTAATGCCATATGTATATCATATTATAAATTGTCATTACATGTCCAGGATTATGGTTCCTTGGTAAAAAAGAACACCTCCAAAGGTAAAAAGAAGGAATTAGAGAGTATTGTAATTGGTGTGTTCCTTGCAGCTTCCTCAAAAGGGACTGTATTTTACCGGACTACAACCAGTTACACCAATGGTTACTGGTACAGAAAATTTCTTTTCAACCTGTTAGCCACCTGAAGCTTGACTGATCCCAAATACAGAATATTCCTGAGCTACCAAATGGAGTGAGCTGAAGTGGCCTCCAAGAAGATCCAAGCAGGTGGCCATAACCTCTCAATTTACCCTGCTGTCCATGTGGATCTTCACATTGGTGATGTGTTGTTCTTCAACATTGGGGACACTATCTGTGGGTGCAACCCCAAAACTTTCAATGGCAACCGCCAGAATTAACTCATTCTGCAAGTTGACTTACTGAATATCAACAATTTTTTGACATTCAGTAAGTCAACATTATTTTAGTATTTATCCGCCGGAACTGGGCATTTCCAAAACTAAACTAATTTTTCATAGTAAATTATTAAGTCTGAATTGCAAAATTAAAAAGGAACAGGCATAATGTTGACACCATTTAAACAAAGGCTTATTT